>CM076576.1:284850570-285450570 GCA_034641835.2 Pinus albicaulis
ATAGTCTGAAACCTTTCCCGTTAACGTTTCTGGTATTTCTGTCTTCAACTTGCTTTGAGTTTTTCCATCCGCACAAGATTTTGTGGTATTCTGGCAAAGAACTCAGGTTGCAGCGGGACATTTACAGTATTTGTTCTTATTACCGGCAAAGAAGCAAATTCTGGAACCTTATATGCAAATGTCTCACAGTGATTTTTTTTTGTTGGCCAGCTAACCTTGTGAAGAATCTGTTTTGGAGCAACTGCTTAAAACTTTAGATTTATCTGATTAAATATGGCCAGAGACGGAAGAAAATGTCTGTTTGTAGCGGTAACGGTTGCCGTGTTTGGACTTCTTGTGGCGGTTACTTTAGTTTCGGCACAAAGAACTTTTATCGGCGAAGACAATTTTTCTGCGGAAAGTCTGGAGAAAACAGTTGATCATGTGGAAGGCGATCCGTTTAAGCATCGTGTGCTCAAATCCAGTATCAGGAAATTTTTTTGGCGACCGACAGTACAATCTTATCATCATGTTTGGCCTGTAAGTGCCTTAATCGCAGAGCTTTTAGATCCAACTTGAGTCTTTATTATCATTTGTTTTCCTTCGTTAAAAAATTTAAAGAGCGCGGAGTTATAATTTTAGAGCATTTTGGAAATCTACTAGAGCGTTCTGTAATTTTTTCCCTTTGAATGAGCAATGAACAATTATCTTAACTGGTTCTAATTTCAGTGGCTAAGAGGAGATGTTTTCCTGTTCAATCAAGTTTGCATTATTATTATTAGTAAAGTTCTTAATAAAGTTTTGTTGTTCAATCAAGTTTGCATTATTATTATTAAAGTTTTTTTGAATTCTTAACAAAGTTTTGTTATTACTTCTTTTTATGCTTTAAAAAATTTAGAATCTACATTAAATACCAGAAATGAAGGGAAGTGCTTCTACGTTTCTCCCAAGATATGTTTTTTTTTTAAATTCTTTTTCTTAAAATTATGATTGCTTCCTATTAAAAAAAGAAGAAACAGATTAAATATACAGAATAACAAATCAAACTACTTAACAATAACTATGTCTATAACTACTTTGATTTGCTGAAGCTGTTTGCAGTATACTGCGATGGCTGAATTCTCATGTTGATAATGAAAACAACTAATTATATATTGTATTGGGCTCGCGACCTGATGCTGTGGAATTTTGTTTTTCTGATATATATAGAAACGCTTGTTTTGTTTTGTTATAATATATGCTGATTTTTCATACAAATAACGAAAACAACTAACTATATTTTGAATTGGGCTCGTTGGCTGATGCAGTGGAATTTTGTTTTTCTGAATTGGAAATTCTCTTTGTGAAGTGCTTTTATCTTTAATTGAGATATTTTATGTTATTTACATTTACATTTTATTTAAAAGTTTTGTTATTCAACATTGGCTTAATTGTAAGTTTCAAACCTGTTCTCCATCATTTGACAGAAAATTTTCATTAATGTTTGAAAACAAATTTTCCATATCTATGTAAAACAGGGTAGGATATAATGTAAAAATATTGTTTTTTTTTTTAATTTCAAGCTGAGAACAGAAAAACAGCCAAAAACAGGTCAGGTTGTTGTTATCTAATTTTTCAAACTTGTTCTCTATTATTTGACAGAAAATTTTCATTAATGTTTGAAAACAAATTTTCCAAATGTCAGACAATTTGGTGTATGAGACCCCCTTATTTATGGGACAAGATTTGACTGCTAAGTCTAGCAAGGTATACATATTCTACCCCTCTGGTTTTGAACACAGGCTCTTAATTATTATTGTTGTCTAATTTTTCAAACTTGTTTTCTATCATTTGACAGAAAATTTTCATTAATGTTTGAAAACAAATTTTCCAAATTCTAGAGACTAACTAAATTGGTGTATGAGACCCTCTTGTTTGTGGGACAAGATTTGACTGCTAAATCTAGCAAAACATACATACATACTCTACCCCTCTGGTTTTAAATCCGTGACCTTTTAAGAAAGAACAAATACTCTTAACCATTAGCCCAATTAAAATCTCTTTCAATTTATTTAGATATTTCGTGTTTGGTTATTCACATGAGTACGAAATAATTAATTGGGCATGCTTTGATGATTAAGATGTTTGATAATTAATTTGATTATTTTGTTGATAGATTTGAGAATATTTTGAAAATTTAATAAATATGAACCCAATCAAACAGTGGAATATAAAATATTTTAAATTTTGAAATATACAAATGGCCTAAATAATTCCTGCTTAATCGGATAATTGTCAAACATATTCTCGACGATCTGGAACTTTTTTTTACTGTATTGTTTGTAAACTATTATTTTCTGCTTAAACGGATTAGTGTCAAACATGTTCTCGACCTTTACAGAAAAAATTACAGTAACGTCTGAAAACCATGCTTTTCCGAAGCAAATCAGAGACACTATGCTATAATGTAAATATTTGCCTTTTTTAAGCTGAGGGCAGGGGAAAAAATGCAAGCCACTTAATAAAAACTCTTTGAATTCAAGTAGTGTGTGTTTGAATACATTGATTGTCTTAACTGTCTCAGGGACTTTTTGAAGTATGATCGGATATCTGAACTTTTATATTTGGTTGGCTCCTCAGAAAATGAGATTTGGTTGGAGGATAATCATCGGTTCAATAGTGGGATTTTTTGGAGCAGCTGTTGGCAGCGTTGGAGGTGTTGGTGGTGGCGGTATCTTTGTTCCTATGCTCAATCTGATCATTGGATTTGATGCCAAGTCCTCAACAGCCCTATCCAAGTGTAAGAAATTTCTTTGAATTAATTTCGAAACGAATGGAACTTTAAAGTGGTTCATTTAGGATTTCATTTTGCATTAAAAATAAAAGGGGAACATTTAAGGCGATTCCTCTAGGATTTCATTTTGCGATAATGTTTAGATATGTTTAAGTTGTTTTTTAAAGCTTTTAATGCTTTCAACTTCCTAAAGTGAGTGTTGAAGTTGTTTTTAAAGCTTTTAGTGTTTACAATTTCCAAGCAACTTCCTAAAGTGAGTGCTTTAGGAATTTCATTTTGTTGGATAATATTGTGATAGGTTTAAATTATATTTTTCATTCGAAAATTATTTTTATTATTATTTTTTAAAATTTTATTTATATAGTTGATTAATTGAATTTTTTTATTATATTTTGATTTGTTTTTAATTTGATAATTGTTAAAATTAGATAGAAGTTTTCCGGATTAATCATATTTTTTAGGTTTAAATTATATTTTTCATTGGAAAATTATTTTTATTATTATTTTTTAAAATTTTATTTATATAATTGAATAATTGAATTATTATTATTTTGTTTTTTAATTTATTTTGTTTTTTATTTGATACTTGTTAAACTAGATATAAGTCTTTAGGATTAATCATATTCTTATGATTTAGACCAAATCATAAAAATGTGATTAATCCCAAAGACTTCTATCTACTTTATGGATCACAAAAATTTTAGATTTAACAATTGTTAAAATTATTTAAAGTTTATTTTGTTTATGTTCTTATTTATTTAATTTAGTTGTTTTTATAATTTGAATATAATAATTATAGATTCTTTTTCTTTATTATTTTGATACAATTGTTTATGTTCTCATTTATTTAATTTAGTTGTTTTATAATTTAAATATACTAATTATAAACTTTTTTCCTTTAACACAATTTACGATAAAGTTTGGTATTTTTTATTCATTTAATAAAATAAGTGGAATTATGCATTGAATTTAGATTATATATATATATATATATATATATATATATATATATATGGATTTTGATCATTATTGATATAATAAAAAGTTAAAAAATATAAATTTTTAATTTTTAATTTATTTATTATATATTAGATTATGATTTTATTATTTTAAAAATACTTATGTTTGATTTGTATTTTTTATTAGGTATGATTGTGGGAGCAGCTGGATCTACCGTTTATTTTAACCTCAAGTTAAAACATCCAACACTAGACTTGCCTATCATTGATTATGACTTGGCCATGCTTTTCCAACCCATGCTTATGTTAGGGATTAGCATTGGAGTTGCTTGCAATGTTATTTTTGCTGACTGGATGATCACTATTTTGCTGATATTCTTATTCTTAGGTAAGGAACCCATATATCATGAGTATATAATTCTTTTATTTTAAAAGTATTTGTTTTTAGATTAACTTTGTAACAACATATAGTCAAAAGATTTCACTTTTTTGAGTTCTTCTATATTTATGGCATAATTTTGTATAACTTAATGTTAGGTTTAACTAAATTCTTGCAAATAATAGGAACATCTACTAAAGCATTTCTCAAAGGAGTAGAAACATGGAAACAAGAGACTCTTCGTAAAAAGGTATTTTTGTTTTTAATAGAATCATTTTTGAAATTAGAATGCATAACTACTTGGATTTAATGAAAGAGTTTTTAAATTAGATGACATTATTTTTTCTAAAGAAATTATTATCTTTTAAATCCAAAATTTAAAATATATTTATAGTTTCATAAGATTTATTAGAATAATATTTTATCATTTAAGAAAAAATTAAACATTAGTGAAATTTTAACCGTGATAGTTAAAAATTCTAAAAAAAATCCTCTCCTTTTGCTACATGATTGAGCTATTCCTTTAGGGATTGGAGACATGTTTGGTTCCCTTAATCTTGGAATTTTCTATGCATATCACTGATTTGATTGTTTCTTTGTGTTAATTTAGGAAGAAGAACAACTACGTTTAGAGAATGCATCAGTGCATGTGGAACCAGAAGGTATTTTTTATCTAAAAATTATTTATTTCATCTAGTATTAAATTGGAGTTATTTTGTGGATTCTTTACATTATATGCAGAACACCAAGAAGTGGACTTCAAATCTTTGCCCAGTGAACCTGAACAAACTAGGGAGAGTAATGCTAATCATGAGGAGAGGAATGGTCATAATGAGGAGAGAACTATTGAACAAATACCGAATGATGTTGCTGTGAGTTTAATACAACATTTGTTGTTGAATAGAGGAGTTGAACTTTTTTTGAACTTATGATAGAGTATTGATGCTTTTAGAAACATAAAAGTATATTCAGATTTCATATATTTGTACTTTAGTGATTGAATAGTTGAAAATTCATGATAGTGCATGTTTAATTTTTGATCATCATTTCACTATTTTGTTTCTTCTTGCTTTTGATAGTTGATTGGGGAATGAAAGAAGAACATCACTTAAGTATTAATGAGTTTAATTTTACTTTTTATTCATCACAGAAGACAATTTGGTTAAATGTCCGTTGGAAGGAATTGGGAATACTTGTGCTTGTATGGGTTGTAATATTGACATTACAGATTCTGAAGGTAAAGTTAATTCTAAAGTCATGCTAAGCAAGAGAAAAGTGTAGAATACAATTTTAAATTGGTTTCAACCACTACTCATGCAATTATTATTTCAAGTGCATTTTATACCATGAAGGAAATGAAAAATATACCTTTATAAATTCTTAACATTATAATGTAAGTTTGTTTCAATGAAAATGCAGACTTATACGAAAACATGCTCTGTAAAGTTTTGGGTGTTCAATCTACTACAGGTAACCTACATTTTTACCCGCTTCAAGTAATATTTAGCATTATTAGATCTTGGATCAGTGTAAGTTTGCTACATCATAAGTGATGATCTAATCTTTGTTGTGATATGCAGATCCCTGTTTCTTTCTCTGTAAGCATTTATGAAGCTGTAGCTTTATACAAAGGAACGGCAAGAGTTACCTCTAAAGGAGAAGGGAGTGTTAATTGGAAAATATCTCAGCTCGTTTTATTTCTATTTGCTGGAATTATGGCTGGTCTTGTAGGCGGTTTGCTTGGTCTTGGAGGAGGATTTATCATGGGACCTCTATTTCTAGAGCTAGGCGTTCCACCACAGGTCCTTTTATCATTTAATTTCACCATGTTCATTATTTGGATTGAATTCATTAACCAAATATAAATTAGAGTGCACTTAATCTCAAAGTAATGACCCTCTTTTCTTGCAGGTTTCAAGTGCCACAGCAACATTTATTATGATGTTTTCTTCATCAATGTCTGTTGTAGAGTATTATATTTTAAAGCGGTTTCCAATTCCTTATGGTAAGTAATAATTTTATGATTACTATTCCTCTCTCTCAACTCCTAGGTGATGTATCTTCTTTGCTCATTTTATGTAATTTAGATTAGCATTGAGAGATATGACATTAAAGTTCATGTACAAGTATGGTAGTCATAAACACTTAAGCCAAATTTTTGCATGTGATTGATATGACAATGGACTCATCATGCATATATAGCATTTACCCCTTCCCATTAACAGAAAATCTAACCTATAATTGAGTCTTGTAGATATATAACATTATTAAGATTTGAATGTCTAGGTCAATTTCTTATTTGTGTCATAGATAATCTTGTTGTTGGCATTTGGATTCTTAAATGATGTGTAAGTAGAATTTCTTGCTCTCTAACAAATTGAAATTGTTCATTAAGTGCTAATGGTGTGTTTTTTATTCTCTCTTTGGATACTAATATTTGTTTTACATTTCCCTCTTAATAGCCGCATACCTTTTTGGGGTATGTGTCATTGCAGCGCTTATGGGGCAACATATTATTCGAAAGCTTGTCCGTTTTTTGGGAAGAGCATCCATTATCATTTTTTGTCTTGCTTTTATGATCTTCATGAGTGCTTGGATAATGGGTAAGTTTATAAGATTTTTATGTTTATTTTCAAACATTTCCGGAGAGATTTACAACCAATTTCCTCTGTTCCTTACGATTTTAACACATTTTTTTAAAATACAAACATTATTTTATTTCTTGTGCTTTGTCTAACATTTTATAATTTTCCAAAAACGTTTGATGTTCCTTTTTTTGTGATAGGTGGTGTCGGTATTAATAAGATGGTTCACGAAATTAAGAATGGAGCTTACATGGGCTTTCAGAATCTGTGTAGTTATTAATCACCCTTTGATTGTTAGAATTACTTTTCAAATTTCACTTCTACTATGAAGAGATTTTAGGTGTTGGAAGGTTAACATTTGTGATGTATATCTCTTCAATTAATCTCTATTTGGAGTTATAATAAGTGATCATTGTTCAATCAAGGCCTAGATGTGAGCTTGCATTTTTTCCTTTAAGTTAATTTTCTAATGCAATAGTGGCATTAAATTATGACAATTATTATTTGTACACATTTCTTTACAAGGTATTATAGTTTCCAAAATTATTATTATTATTATTTTAATTAATTAATCTATAAATATAATTATATTACTATTATATTTAATAGACATTTTAGTTTACTTTGTGAATTTTTCCTTTTCAAGTATTGGAGTATCATGATTCTATAATATATTAAAAAAAGTTTGGTTTATTTCAATTTTCACATTATTAAATAATGTTTTTGACTTTTTTTTACTTAAATTTTAATATTCTATTATTAAATAAATTTTATAAAATTTTAAATGGTGGATTATAACTCTTTTACAATATATTTAAGAAAATATTCAATTTATTTCCATATTTACATTAACAAACACATCAACAAATAGTTTCTTTTCTTTTTTACTTGTAGAGTTAAATTATATTCAATTAAAAAAATATTTCAATTTTCACATTACATCATATAGTGTCTCTAACCTTTTATTTATGAAATGTTGGAGTTAATGAAATGTTTCTTATATTCATTTTGTATTAGGTCATTGCAAAGCCCTTTAATGCCATTAATATGCCACCAACTTTAAAGTAGATTAAAGTGCCTTCTTGTTGGTTCGCAAAGCTTCCTTGTGTTCATTATCATTTAGAAATATAAGAGAGTGCAATAATGTTTTCAAATAGCTAAAGCTATGTGTGTATATTCAAATTAATTTAGGGACATTATCGTCATGCAAATGGGTTGAAGTGTGTAAATTACTTTTATTTCTAAAAATGGTTCTTATTTTGTTGTTTTTGGAAAATAAGGCCATTGGTGGGTAAGAAAAAAAATTGATAGCAAAAAATTAGAAAGTTTATTTTTATGAAGCTAATTGGTTGAAATGTTATCATAATCTTGTTTAGATCAATATTATAAGGTGGAATTCCATATAAATTCATTCAATAAATTTAATTCCCTTTTAAAAAAATTCAATTAGGTGAATGTTAATTGATTGGAATCTATTTTTGTTAGGGTCTTACCCTAATATCTTGAGTAGATAGATAGGTTTCTACAAAGGCCATTTATAGTAAATAAGGCTCATGTAGTATTTTGAAAGAAATAATTGTAAGAAGGCTTACTACAAGGTTCCACCTATTAGAAAGTTCATTCCCTAGAATTTTCCTATGAGGTACACAAAACTATATAAAAAAGTAGAAACAATATAATGATATGTCTTGTAAATTTTATTATAATTGGAGATTTTCTCAAATGGAGGTTCCCCCCTCAAAGGGGAAAGTGAAAATTACTTACACTAATAAATGAATAATGGTAGTCTAGTTCTTTTTTGGCTATTGAGATTGAAATATGGAATTTATATTGTAAATCAAGACAAGATCTATTATTTTTGCTTTGCATATTCCAATTTAGTAATAAAAAACACCACCAATGGTATCATAGTACATTCCTAAACCCAAATTTTATAGTTATTTTTTTCAGCTAGTGACTATTTTTGATGTCCATAAATAACATAATGATATGTAATTTAACAAGTAAATCTATGGTAGGGGAAGAATACTTATAGAAAATACAAGAATTTTGACTTGGTTAGACACCCTTTTAATATTTGTTAGCACCCCTTTGAGTGATACCACATTAGATAACACTTTTATACTAAATTCCACTTCCACATACCCTAGGATATATTGAAACTCCAATAGGTTAATGTTATAACTTCTATAACTCCCTCAAAAATTTTACCCTATGCCCAAATCCCGGAGCCTTCCTTGGTCTTGTTTATGATTGTCACAAAATTTGAAGTTCATTCTATTTCTTTTGAGACGTCTTTCACAAGATAGGTTGTTATGAAACCAACTCCAGAAATAGAAGAAAAGAGAGATCAACGCCTTATAAATCAACCGATTCAAGGGGAAAACCTCTTTTACATTACATAAATGAACAATTCTTAGATGAGTCAAATGAAAAAACCTCCTTTCTATATATAGGATTCCATGGGGTCACAATATAATCGTAGCCGACCTAAAAATAATAATGTAACGACACAACAGTAACAATAGTGGAGTTTTATGGGGGCACAATAATAACAATATGGGGACTACACGGGTACAAAAATACCAATAAGGGGGCTACACTAACAATAATAAGGGACTATATTAGTAATATAGGGACCTAATATGCCCCTCTCCTTCAAAAAAGTGTTGTCCTCAACGCTTGAGTAGCTCTGGATGCTTCTGTATAAAATTTCAAGGTCACCTCAGGGTAACTGAGATAAAGTTATGACAATTTTCCCATAATTACCTCTTTGAGATGAAATTTGGGAGCATGCAAAAACCCTAACTTCCACAGATCATATCTCCGAAAATATTGCGAACCAAGATCTGAAAATTTTACACGACGTTCATCAGGATTTCTTTGCAAATGGGTTTCTTTTTAATAGCTTCTTAACCTTCGTAGGAAAAAAATTATAGTGAAAATGCCACGATGACCTGTTTGAAGCAGTGAAAACCTAGAATCCAAAGCTTTGATACCAAATGTTATGAAACCAGCTCCAAAAATAGAAGAAAATAGAGATCAATGCCTTAGAAATCAACCACTTCGAGGGGGAAGCCTCCTTTACATTACTTAAATGAACAATTTTTGGATGATTGAAATGACAAAACCTCCTTTCTATATATAGGAGTCCATGGGGTCACAATATAATCCTAGCCGACCTAACAAAAATAATGTAAGGGCACAATAATAATAATAGTGGGGTTTTATGGGGCATGATAATAAAAATATGGGAACTACAGGGGTACAACAAAAAAAATAAGGGGGCTACACTAATAACAATAAGGAACTGCACTAGTAATATAGGGACCTAACATAGGTAAAGTGTCACCTTTGGCATGTTGGCTACTGCATTGGATGTATGAGCTTGTTCCAGTGATTTCTAGAGGTCACCTTTGTGTAAAAAGGTTGTTATAACTATGTAAGTACCTGTCGCACTCATTTCCAAATATCTGAACACTGTCGTACACGTGTCGTCACAGTCGTCGTAAATTGTATCTTTGTTGTCACACTTGTCATAACTAGTCACAAAGATGTCACATGGAGGATAATGCTTGTGTGTATGTCTTATATTATCTATGTTGTTTGAGTCGTCAAGAATGGAAAAATTTCTGACCAAATGACTTAGTCTCTCTGGGTCTCCCCTGAGCTGTGCATTGCACAACTTCAGTCCTTTGGTTGTGACCCTGATCACTAGTATAAAATGGCTAATAATAACTAAAATAACGACTAAAATTTGCATATAAATGACTATTTTTCGATCGATGACCAATAGTAGCTAATTTACAATATCTTATAACACGACCAACTTTTAGTTGTTTTTAGCATAGTCATTAATTGGTTATTTCAAGTTTGTTGTCTAGTAGTATATTTAGTTATTAATTTGATCATTAATTTAGTCAGTGATTTGGTCATTAATTTAGTCATTGATTTGATCATTGATTTAGTCGCTGATTTGGTCATTAATTTGGTCATTGATTTAATCTTTGATTTGGTCATTAATTGTCACAATTGATTACCAAATATACAACAAAATTTATTACCATATGATCACTCGAGAAAACCAATTAATGACCAAAGAAATATGACGAAAATGTTGGTCATGTTATAAGATACTGTAAATTAGCTACTAATAGTCATATATATGCAATTTTTAGTCATATTTTGAAATCAATTAATGACCGAAGAAATATGACTACATTTTGGTCATGTTATAAGATATTGTAAATTAGCTACTAATAGTCGTATATATGCAAAATTTAGTCGTCATTTGTAATCACAAATTTATCATTTGCAGTAGTCATTTATCTTTTTTTGGTAGTTTCATATTCATTATATAAACAACTAATTTATTAGTTTATATTCATTTCATTTACTTTCATTAATAATCATTATAAATGACTAATTTACTCGTATAATAATTTTATTTGTGTTCATCATTAATCAATATAAACTACTAATTTAGTAGTTTCAAATTAATTTTGTGTTTATTATTAATCAACATAAATTAATTTGTATGATTTAAAAAATGTCATACAATGTGCATGTTCATCTAGTATGAAAACACAAAATTGCATATGTTAATTAGAATACTAAACAATATCAAATGCAACTATAAATAATTTCAACCACATAAATTATATTATATAAAATGTTAAAGTATTACAATATGGGTTTCCAACTTAATATTGGTTGGACTACAATTTACACACAAAATGATGTTTCATCACTTCAAAACATTATCATTGTGTTGTCAAAGCATTGTATGTGAATTCACAAACTCGGAAGACTTGACCATCAGTATTTATGTGTGTGTCTTATGTGGGATATTGGCTCTAAGGGTATCACCAGACCAATTCTTCTCTCTTTATTTTTTCATTTGTCGCTCCAATGTTATTACTCCCCTCTTTTTTCAATTCCTACTTCTTACCATCAATACTGAGTTCATTTTCTGAAAACAAAAGAAGATACAATGTAGAGTGTAAGACATGAAAGACAATGAACACTAGAATATAAACTAAATTAGACTATAAATATTTTATATTTATAGTCTAATTTTCCCCCATACAAGTAAGAAACTCGAACCAATTTTCTTCATTGGGGCGATAATGGCCACTATAATGTGGCTAGATAACCTGTATAAACAAAGAAAATAAAATGTCACCATATATAGAAAAGAACACCTCAGTAACTTAGTATTCAAATTTCAAGGAAAGATTAGGAAAAATCAAGTCAACTAAGTTATATGCTAAAAATCTCAAGCTGTAGATAACTTGCAAAAACAAATAATATGAGGTGTGATGTTTAATCCTTGTTGTTTTATTCACAACATTTCATTTTCTAAAGCATGAACTTAGGCAAGTACATAAACAAGATGTACTCAAATAAGAACATGAAAGTAACATTTTCTGATAGTCATGAAAATATTTTAACACAAAATAGCTATAAGGATTCCAATCAATATAGTGTAATACTAATTTCATCTTCAAGCTTTGGCTTTTGTTTAAATGAACATGATACTAAGTATTTTCAATTTCATAGTTAAAAGGCAAAACAAAATCAAAAGAAACATCCAAAATACAATCAAACAATAAAGAGAGGATATCATGGAATGGAAATTGCAATTATAAAATATTTGTTTTCCTGACCACCGATGTCATGTCTGGCATTCCTAAAAAATTTTCTTGCCCAAAATAACCATGAGGTGAAATAATCACAACATTAAAAACCATAGGAATTCCTACTAGAAACATTTCCAAAGTCGGTGGCTCAAGTGGCTAAGCGATCTCTAACAGCGAATGAACCATATCCAAAACGTGATATGCATTGTTTCCCCATCCTTTTTCCAATCACATTCCTTGTAACATACCCACAGAAGAGTCAAGTAACAATCAAACAAAGACTTTGAAATTTATTTTTATCTTTTATATCTATAAAATTTGAATCTAATTTGTTTCTGTTACAACTCTGTTGAGACCACCTATTGTACAGTCAAAAATAGAAAAGGAGCCATTAGTCATACCTACCCATGGTATCTTGTAGGAATGATAGAAGAATAGGTTGAGCCATTAATTAGAATTGCAAAAATATTGAGGAAAGACAATTCATTATCTAGTTAACCAATTGCACATTGAACCCTATATGGATGAGTGGCCCTAAATAAAGCTAGTTTTCTCTATCATATGCCTTGGAAAGACAAAATCACTAAAATTGCTTGTAATTTTTTGGTTTGATGTTATAAATTCCTTCTTGGGATACTCCTATTCCATAATGGATTTTTTTCCCAGGAAGGATGAAATTTTTTTCTAATGATAAAATTAGCTTTGTAGATTTTGACCCTACATGCACTAATTTTTGCAATGATTTTGTAGATGCAATTACATAGTGATATGGGTCTGAAATCATCTCATTCTTGTCTAATTTTTGGGATTAAAGCCTGAAATGTTGAATTGAAAGCTCCCAAATCCTGCATTTGTATTTTAATTTGTCAGCAATTCTTAGTTGCTATGTTTGAAGGAAGTCATAGAACCCCTAGAAGAATTATATTGTCCTGCGAAGTGGCTGAGGGTTCTTATACTTTTGGAAACAATGCAAAATTGTTTGTAATTCATCCTTTGATATTTGATCCGTGAATGCCTCATTACCCACCTCACCTACAAAACTGGGGAAATATGAAGTCATATTTAACTATCACTCTTAAATTTATTCTATCATCCTCTTTATAATTCCCTCAAAATGGTATGTTGATGAGAAAATTGCTCCTCGAGATGAGACACCTTCTCATGAGGAAAAGTTCGTTGATAAACATCCTCTTGAGGAAATTGTTCATTATAATATGAGATGTTGAAGAGAGAAAATATTGGCCATTTAGTAAAGGATATGCACAAATGTTGGTGATTTGGTACAAGGAAAGACATGGGCAGTAAGAGAATTGTGGAGATTTCCTACAACTCTTTTCCCAAATGTGACACGTGAGGATGTATGCTTATTAAAAAACTATATTTGAGAATGTGCACCATTTTGAAGGCAAGACTACTTTGGATGTAGGCGCAAGAAGTTTGACACAGGCTCTTGCACCTGACCTGACAGTCCACCTGCTTACCTATGACTACGATCTATGCACTTCCCAGCTTGTCAACTGTAGTTGCTCCAATTCTTGATCATATTGTGCCTGACGAAACGTCACTATGACTTCAACTAGGCTACTCGACCACATGTGTTGTGGCTACTAAACCTGCATTGACACAGGTCTAGATAACTTTGACAACACTCCTCCATCCACAGACTAATTATGTTGACAGTTGCCTTTCTATCAGCCATTTGTGTGTCCTTTCCCTAGCGATTTCTCAGCGGCTGAGTGGTATCAACTAGTCTAGCATGTGTTGCTTCCTTCTTAGTGAGTTGCCACCTTATGCTTCTTGTGGTTTTGTTTTTTTCGAGTGCGGGCTTGCGTGCAGGCCAAAGTTCTTCCACCAATTACTTTCGACAATACCTTCCCACCTCTCCTAGAAAACTACTCTTGAAACTACGTGCTTCTTCGAGGTGATGCTGGTAGATCCTTTTCTGCCAACGAAAATGTCGCCCACCCCTTCTTCGCGCAGTTTTATTTTCCTATTGGCGGCATGGTTTGACCCTTATTTTAGCCACTTTGTTTTTGCCATGATTGACACAACCTTCTCACTTGTTGAAATTCAACATTTGCAATATTCCCACCTCTGTCACCTGATGAGTATGAATTCTTAAACTCTCTTCTGTCATTATCCAAACATTTATTTCCTAGACACGTGATTTTGTAAATAAAGGTTTTTTTTGCAGCATAAGTCCTCGTCAAAATTTCATCTCTCATACCAACTGGCATTCGGTCAGAACTGAAACCTGAAATCGGACATACACCTATTTGTCTATTACTCGGAGATGTGAATGGTGGAATATTTGCTAGAGCACTCTTAGCATATGGTAGAGGTTGAGCCCTCCCTCCTATTCCCTTTCCAAGACCTCCCTTAGGACCAAGAGTCAAGTGGCCATCATCAGAAGCTCTGTGTGTTGAAGGGCTTGCCATAGACCGATTTTAAAATTGAGCCCAATCAAAAATGTAAGAATCTTGACTGGTGAATCCATAGTTACGTGGTCCCATATCGGGTTTTGGCCCTTTAATCCCACCCATATGTGGAAGTGAACCCATTTGTGCACATGTCGTGTAAGGTGGCATCGCAAGTCCTCTCACACCATGATCTAGTGGTGTCACAATTCTCTGACCTGCATGTCCCATATTGGTACCTCGAGAGTGGCCTCCCTGTCCATGTAGTTCTTACACAACATCCCGATGCACTTCCTCTATTTTCTTGTGGCCCTCAACCTTCCACCTTTGTTTCCATCCATTCCTCATCAGATCAATCAAATCCTTCAACATGAACCTCAGCCTAGAGGGAAGCCCTTGGGTATTGGACATTTTTGTCATCCTATCAAAGTGAGCATCAATATGTTCCTTGGCCTTTGAATGGTCAATCATATGACCAATAGTGCTCATCAATTTGCACAAAGCTTCAACATTTTCATCCTCTGCATGTTGAAATTCACCAATTAAATTCCTAATGAATGCATGCATAATTATTTCGGTCAACATAATTTCTTTATAAAGCTCACCAATAAACCTTATATTTCCTAGCATTTATCGTTGTGCTACAACCTTCTTCTCTCGTATTTCTTCTACTGAAAGGATTTTTTCACAATCCTCTTCTTATTTCTTAGCCTCTACCTCTTCTCTTTCATCCTTTTCAAATTCTTCCTGATATTTGTTCAAAAGAACTCGCTTGAAAACAACCTTCTCATTATCTTCATAAAATTCTGGTAATCCTGCAGCAAGCTAAAAACATAATTTTGCATACATTTCACACAAAGTCGGCTCCATCAAGGCTTTGTCAAATATTTGAGATATTAAACCATGAAGACATGATGCAGAGTCAATGTTCACTTCTTTGACGTGTTCAAAAAGTTTTTCAAAGTTTTGGGGCGTTAATTTATTAAGGATGGATTTAATTTGTCATTTTTTCAACTAATCCTCATCAGAAACATTTCCCACTTCATATCAGTTCTCTAATTTATGAATTGTGGGCAGAGAAGGTTGTGGAGGAGGAATCAAACCCTTCTGCGAACCAGAAGCACACTGCCACCTATCAGCATCAGAATTATTTCTCACTAGTCCAACTTGTGGAATTGGTGCTTGCTCATAAGGCCCTCCAGGAAGGATGCGATTCATACTCATTTGTGTTGCACAAGTATTTCTTGCAAAGCCAGTATTATAAATTTGGCCAAGTTGAAACATAGAAGAGGAACCAATTAGACCCACATCCATCCACATATCATAGCCAGCAGAAAAAGCATACACCGACTTGGCCCATCTATCATCATCCAATCTGGCCATATTTCTCCCACGACGTTCAAGTAGATGATTCCCACTCATATGCCTTTCAAGATCTCTTGCAGTGCTTGCTAATGCATCAACCTCTCCTACATGACTTGCAAGTGCTTGGGAGTTTCCAAGTAATTCAACAATGTCTAGAAAAATTTCAGAATGATTTGGTAGATATTTGCATTGATCCTTGATTGTAAAAAAAAAAATCACTAGAGTACTTTCTATCTCCTGAACATTTAGTAACTAGAATAGCTACTTGACTCATAGGAGTTGAAATCTCAGCTGCATCTTCCCAATCATCCACTTATTTCAAGACTTGATTCTCATGCTCTTCTGAGGAAGTATTAATCTTGACAACATCGGTTACTACTTTGGATGGTTCTGGAAGGTTCACATCTTCCTCCTCCTCTTGAACCTTATAAGCATTATATAAATCACCAGTGGGAACTGCAACATTTGCTTTACTAAAAAAATCTTCTTTTTCTTCTTCTTGTTGACAACTACCTTGGCAGCGTCACCAATATTTGCAACATTATTCTTCACATAAACATTGGAAGAAATTTTATTCTCCTTTTCTGAAACTGCTACCCAAAATGCTGAAACTTTCGGTGCCTCTAAGCTAGTTCTTGTGTCAGAGAAACCTCCAGAAAGTGCACCAACTGGAAAAAATGTCCAAAAACGTTATTACAAGAAAAACATAGCCAACAACCTACAAAAGACGTACAATCAAATGAGATGAATGATAAATGACAACTAAACAATATGCAACCAATACCATCTACTACTTGCAAAACTATTGAAGTAATGGGCATATACAGATTTGTTAGATTTATAGGTTAATGATTAATCATAAGAAACCGAAAAATTTGTATTCACACAAATGACAAATCTAATATTTTTGAACATTCAAGAGGATGAATAGGGTTTAAAAAATAGTGTCTGAGGTACTTTGTGTTTAAATGTACTGACTTAATTCTATTTTAACTCAGAAAAATTAAAAGAAAGTCATTGTATTTCATTTCTGGAATTTCTGGGCAGAAATAAAGGGATTTATTGTACTTTTTCTAAGTTCATAAATACTTATACATTTACTTATTTCAGCAGAAAAATCAGATCAATGATTT
This sequence comes from Pinus albicaulis, assembly GCA_034641835.2. Taxonomy (NCBI): domain Eukaryota; kingdom Viridiplantae; phylum Streptophyta; class Pinopsida; order Pinales; family Pinaceae; genus Pinus; species Pinus albicaulis. The sequence goes on from CM076576.1 coordinate 284,867,803, forward strand.
GAATATAAATCTGGGTTTAGAATTTTTTATATACCAATGAATTTTCATATTTTTCTGTGCCCAAGTTTTGGAAATATTGTTATTTTTCTATTATCCCTATTTGGGGATATTACATGCTACAATTGATAAAAGCAAAATCTAGCTATTTGGAATGCTAAATCTGAACAATAGTTCTAAATTTGGGACAAGGATGAGCCTGGTATATGCAAATTGGAAGCATGCATGTGCCCTCACTTTCTCTCTCTATATCATTTCCACTTTCCTTCCACAAAAAATTAGTGTCTAGCCATCACTTTGCTCTATCTTTGTTGCACATAGGAAATTAGGAAGATGAATCTACTGGAGCATATCATTACATGGTATAAATAAGTCCTATTGATATGCCATTAGTGTTAGAGAGATAATTGAGCAATAGATAAAAACTATAAATGCTTTCTTTGCAAGGAAAGTGTTCTCCACCAAACCTAGTCTCTCCCTCAGCATCTTAAACTTCACATTTGCTAGGGGCTTTGTAAAAATATCTGCAACTTGTGAATCCAAAGGAATGTACTCAAGAACCACCACCCTTGTAGTATAATTAACTCCACAATTTATAGAAATCACATAAATGTAGAGCAGAACCCAAGAACACAAGAGAAAAGAGAAATAAACCCTAAGAAAGATCTATTTGATGATAAAAAAATAGAGAGCTATGTTTACTTTCCACTTCAAGGAGGAAACCTCCAAGAGGAATTCTCCAAATACATACATAATTCTTGACAAAACATTACATATCCTTCTACTTAATATATAACTATCAATTGAAAATCTCATCTATCTATGGGCCCACTTATAATGAGAGCCTACTAGCTATTTTGGGCCTTATTAACAAAGTTGATCCTTTTTACAATGAGTGATTGTTAGCTAACTATTCAATGGGCCTTATGCAGTGAAGGTGACCTCATATGTTGATAAATATAAAGTATTTCTTCAATGGGCCTTATGCAGTGAAGGTGGACAGCTCTAATGTTAGATTTGTTGCCAATATTTTTTATTTACTGACAGCTCTAATAGTAACACCACTGCTTGCTTTCCTTCCTCTGTATACCATGCTAGGCGCACCCAAGGGAATGCTAGATTTGTTTCCACTTTTCATCAAGTGCACTTAAGAGGAACTAATTTTGATAGGTGGAAACTAGACATTCCTAAGACAACTGAGGGACATCTGCCAATCTTCAGGAGCATTTACATAAATTTTCTAGGATGTGGGTAGCATCCCAAAAGAAAAAGAGATGTCCCCAATAGTTTCCTTGTACCTCATGGATAGGGAAACACTAAAGTCTAATCCAACCCACTTTCATTTTGCATATGATGTTGGTCAGATCCATTCAGGGGGGACTGATAATGAGCATAGATCCACTGATTGATCCATCCATGGATGCATCCCTTAGGGGTGGGACACATCCTTAATGCAACTAGGTCCCATCTAAGATAAACGATACAAGGATAAAAAAAAATCTCATGCATGCATGAGAATGGACTATAGAATTTATCAATGGCAGAAATAGAACACATAAAATCATAAAATCATTTCGTCTAACACAGTTATGTATGAATACTTGAGTCTTAGACTCTTACAAAAATTGTCACATGTCATTTCTGATGTATGCATGAGTATTTTTCAGGGTAGGTGTCCCCATGTGTGGATGCACATCTCACATATTTGGTAGGGAAATGACAACACATCCTCCCAGGCTGGTGGGCATCCCCAACTAATAAATAAATGCATGATTGGTGGACCCTGTTACCCATCATATGGCATGAGAATTAATCTAGTAGAAGAACGCACCCAAGCAAACTGCACTTGGAGAACTTTGGCCCTCTAGCTTGTTACCTCTCATGTTATAGGAGGCTTGTTACCTCTCATGCTATAGGAGGTCTACACTTGTGGATATTTTCAATACTCTTGTCATTTCCAACATAAAGGGAGGAGAAGCAAACTTATGTTTTGGGCCACAGACATAAGAGTTGACAATGTGGAGAAGAGGGCAGTTCAGAGCACTCTTGGTGACTGTTATGAAGGCCAATTTGCTGTTCTAGAGGGCCGGGGAAGAGGGGAGAATTTTTGTATGTTTTAGGGTATGTTAGGGTGTTTAGACCCTTGGAAGAGACAATTGCATCCCTAGATGGATGTTTTGGGAAGGCCACAGACCTGAACCAACCTAAACAGAACTGCATAGGGAAATGTTAGGGTTGGTTCATGCCCATGACAACAGTGTTGAGGAGAAGGGTACTTCCAAAGGGAAACCACTTTCATCTAGAGAAATTTTGGGCAGAATTGAAGGCTAGAAGAATGCACTGTGTGATGCCCTAAAAAGGCCTATATTGCATCAATGAAGGAGACCTCAAAACAGTGAGCTTAAGGTATGTATTTCAGTGCATTCTTGTAGATGTTGGATCCTAACTTGTGGATCAGTTGTAAATCATGATAGGGAAACATGTGGAAGTTAATGAGGAGGGGTCAGATCTCATGGTTATATTCCCTAAACTAGTGATAGTTTCCACATTGATTGGGCAGTGAACTTGGAGCGAGAGTTTGTCAAGTATTGGGTCAAAGTGATGAATATTGTGTGGATCAGTTTGACAGGCAACTTGAGGAGGCCTTAGGAGTTGTTTGGAGGGAAAATTTGGAAAAGGAATGTCAAAGTGATCTTCATTGCTACAATACCAAAACAAAGGAGGTGGTGATTTCTTGCCCAAATCATATTATGATCTTCTAATCATGGATCTATCCATACACTCAAACATGAGATCCACATTAGGTACCAAACCAAGATACTGTTCCAGGAGCTACAACAGTCCCCAAATTGTAAACATCGTTATAAAGGGTCAAGGAAGTCCATCCTTATCTGAAAGGAGGCTAACCATATTAGATGGTTTGTAGGATATCTAACTTACAATCAAGGAGAGTACAAAATTATTCAACCAGATGATGGCTTTCATGTCCCTGCAACAACACTGTGTAAATATCCCAAGTAGTAACCAAAATTCGTAGTGCCAAAATTCCTTCTATCAGCTGGAGGTACCAACCCTATTACTTTAGCATCAATGCTAGCAAACTTCTCTTTCATCCAACTATATATACTTAAAGTAGAGATGATGTTGGCAATCATCCTTTTGATGCAATATCCAAAATTGCATAAGCATTTTTGAGGCATGCTGCTCAGATGAGTAGTTATAACTTATAAAGAGTCTAGACATGCATTTTGGTGCATTTTCATGTGTTATTTTGAAATAAAATTACAGTCAGAATTGAATTTCTCCCACCTGCTTATCTTGGATCTTACTAATGAGACGCTTTCCAAACTGATTCATGAAATCTACAAGTGGTAAGTGAGCACTATTATAGACAATTTTAGATATTTCTAAGGCATATCAGAACATGAATTTCTTGTTATATTTGAGAGTAACTGTTGGTGTTCAGTCAACACATGTCACATAGGTAGTTGGACATGATCAAGATAACGATGTTGCAGTGTTATGGATGAATGTGCCAAAAGATAAATTGATACCCATGGCTGTTGAAATTTCTGCAAATATTTTTATAGGACAAAAAGTGTATGCAATTGGGAATCCATTTGGTTTGGATCACACCTTGATAACTGTTATCATTAGTGGGCTTTCCAGGTAGATAATTTCAGGTGCAACTGGACATCCAATACACAATGTGATTCAGACAAATGGTAAAGGACCATTGGAGGTCCTCTTCTTGATAGTTTAGGAAATTTGATTGACATAAACACTTCTAAGCCTACAAGGGATATTCTTCACTATGCTCAAGGAATGCAAGTTAACATCAGCTTAGCACCAAAAGGTGTCTCCATGACTCTTCATCTACACAAGGAATCTTCTTCAAGGTTACTTCATTTGGGCACTTCAACAATGTTATTACAATTAGGGTTTCTTAGGTCTGAACTTTAACAACTGCTTCCAAAGACTACTTCAATATGACCTTAACAAGGTTACTATCTCACAAGTCAAGGTCTATCTCCAACACAAACTAAAATAATTTTCTTTGCTATCACAAGGTATGATCAAACTACAAAGATTTCAAGCAATCCATTTTCACGGCACTAAAAAGACTCCAAAGATACTTCTCCACAGGACATCTTAAATAAGTTGTTTCAACACTCTTCAAGGTATCTTCTAAGGTCAGTTTCAGTGTCCAAGATCTTCTTCTAGAATGCCTATCAAGGTTTGTTCCAAGGTTGATCACAGGGTCTGTTTTGTTTAATAAATGTCTTTAAGTGCCTCTAGAGTCACCAACAATGTCTCCAAGTTCAATATGCCCAAACAAAAACAATGTCTCCAACACCTCTTAAAAGGTTCAAGAACTGCTTCACTATGGTGTCTTCAAATCTGCCACTAATATGAGATCTGTACTCTTACAAAAGGGAATCTGGTATACAAATTTAAGGTCTTACTTCACCAAAGGAGGATATGCTTCTGATACGAGGATAGTTCCAAATTCTGAGCCTAGTTTCAACAAATTCAAGCCCTATCCAAATTCAAAAGGTCAAATGAAGTCTTGAAATTATTGATAGGCCAAATTCCATAGAGGGTAATAAATTTTGGTTACAGACCCGAGCTACAAAGGAGTTGAGAGCTGCAGGTCTGAGATTTTAGGCCTTTAGTAGGCCACGTTCTGTGATCAACAGGTCTGCAACTGTGCTACAAGTATGAGGAACAGAGTTGCAGTTTTGTATATTTTAGTACTTCCACAGGCTGAGTTTCAGAGGTTCCATAAGGGCCGAGAATCTCAGTATTACAGAGCCAAAATTACTATCTTCGAAGGTCTGAGATAAGGAATGTAACAAAAGTTAAATTTAACTCACAAGATATAACCCAAACACCTTTCTTCTTTACTAAAATTTTGTTTGTACTTCCTTGACCGAGTTTTTCTTGACTAGGAGTGACAAGGTTACTTTGGTATTTATAGTTGTTTGCCACAATGAAAGGACATGTCGGTTTCCTTAAGAGCCGACTTAAGTTCTAGAGAGCTGACCTGACATTTAGTCGACTTGTTCAACAAATGTATTAAAATTTTCATTTTTAAGGTGTCGTCTTGTGCATGATTATTATCGAATTTATTTCAGTCATTAGATGATGGCGGATTTACAAGTTTTTAAGTGTCCGCAATTTCCACCATAGTAGGCTCATGTTACTGCTGCTGTCACACTTTTGTTTTTCTGTTGTGAAACTCATTTATACATTGATTTCTCTTCTGCTAACACTGTGTGTGCTTCAGGTAGTCCTCAAGTTTTTTATTTAAGACAAACCAGGCTAGCTTAATTCTGCGCTTTAAATTTGTTTTCAAATCTATTCCTTTTGCTGAGCTAAATCAATCATTAACTTTGTTCTTCAATACTAGCTTGCACAAGCCTAGAACAGGTCTCACTGAAATCCTTTGATTGATCTGATTTTGGCCTTCAATTTATGATATGAAGACAATCTTGAAAAAATAATAAGGTTTGTCTTTGGAGCTCAATATTCCATAAAAAAAATCGTTTTCAATTAGTCCTTGAAAAACAGGGCTAAAAAACTCAAAAAAAATCCTCTTTTTTTTCAGAAGATACAATGGTCAAAACAACCTTTGATTTCAGTCGAAAATGGTCCCTTTTCAATTAACTATTCAACTTTAAACTAGCCCATATACCAGCAGCCTAAGGCATCTTTCTTAAGGTTTTCAAGATTAGAACAATTCTTCAACAAAGACTAGGACATCAAAAGGATCTGGGGCTTGTCATCATATAGATAGGGGCATATATAACAAAGGTATTTTAACCATTAGGTCTTGCGAGGGCATCATATGGTCAAATATCTATGACATTGATTCAATAGTTCTTGCCATCTTATTGACATCAAAGACAACTTTGGTCAACACTCTTAAACATTCTAAAATAATTCTAACATTACCATTAATTGCATAGCATTAGTAAGACCTTAAAGGTTGAATATTGGGCTGGTCCACTCATAAATTATTGCTTTCTTTTAAAAAAATTGCGTTCCAAGCATTCTTAGTCACATTGTACAAAACCAGCCAGTTTGGTGAAAAAAGGTCGGTTAGGTACTGAACTGGCCTTTTCCAGTCCCTAGCAGTGGTTCACACCAGTTTTTCCTTCAAAACAGTCACACCAGCCAGTTCATCCCAGCCTAGTCTGGTTGTTATAAAGTTATAAGATTGTTTAACATTGTAACTGAAGAAAATAAGGGTTGTTTTACTACTTGAAATAAGAATTTTCAGTTTTGGTTTATGCATGATAAAATTTTACTAGATGGCTGAAACTTATCATCAACACTTCAGTATCTTTTTCTCTTGGATTTCCTAGAAAATCAGGGAATTAAGAATTGAAGTATTGTTTATTTTGTATTTCATAACAGCCCTAAGGCAAAGAAATGACTCTACAACTTCAGTCGAGTTTGGGAAAATGAGAATGCAAGCTTCTAATGAGAGGAGGTAAGCATTCAAGATAGGATCTATGATGAATTGTCCCAGTAAATTGTATCCACAAAAAATATGTTTCCTATATTGACTCTCAACATGTGTCTTGGAGATATGAAATAATTTGTTCACGTCAATGTCAAGCATTGTGAATTAATGTGAACCAATTTAAAAGGATTGGAGGACTAGTGCCTTTGTTGCAAGTCATTTTGTTAATTTATTTTCTTGGATTTTAGAACAGATTTATGTTTACATTTTTTGTGAAATTGGGTTATATTGTCTTTTAGATGAATTGTTATAAGTGAAAATACTCCAAAAATGCACAAACTCATTTGGCAGCTTGGTACCTTAGGTTTGGGAAGCTGAGTTTCTATTTTGGTGTTTGATATCATGCATATTTTCTTTAATGTAAATACATAATGTTGTACATGTGTTCCCAAATACCATCAATCACCCATGTTCTTAAAGGATTAGAATTGGTATTCTCTAGTTGTTTTCAAATAATTTTTCTCTTATTGTCTTTCTTCTTTCAGAAATGTCCCTAAGCCAAAACAAATCCAGCTTAGGATGTAACATGCTTCAACCAACTCAGGACTAATTTCATCTCTGCTTTGGGAAAGAAAGATACCTAAGAGAATTTTGGTGCAACCAAAAAAAAACATGCCTTTCTCATGACACATCTTGATTACTTTTCTTTTTCTTTGATATGCCTTTCTCATGACACATTTTGATTAATTTTCTTTTTCTTTGATTGATAAATGATCCATTGATAATGAAGTGGTCTACCTTTGGCTTAGGTGTCACTTTCATTCTGTATCTAACTCACCAACCTATCTCCCCAAAATTTTATGGATTCAGAGATCATAGTAGAGAAGTGATGGTTGAGGAAAGAAAAACTCAGAGGGAATCCTTAAAGCAAGAGTCGATTATAGTACCTGAAAAGAAGCTAATCAAGATGGAACCTCATCCAGTATCTCGATTTGAGTCTAGACTCTAAGCTAGTTGGAAGTTGGGCTGACCAGTAGGATGATGAGGACCATAGCCCAGGGCGAATGGAGGCAGCCACACACTCAGAGACTCCCAACATAGGGAGAGTTCAAGCCAATTAGGATAGGGAGAGTTCAAGCCAAGTGCGTAGAGGATTTGTTTAAGGGAGATCGGGATAGAGTTGGATCTTCCAGTATCACCTAGTGTTGGTGAAAAATCTAGATGGACGAGGTTCTTCTAGAAGCACATTTCTCTCTATTGGAAATACTGGGGGGGGGGTTGAATCAGTATTTCTTTTCAATTGTTATTTTTACTAGTTAAGATCACTTATAATTAAAACACAAAATGAAAAATGTAGAATAAATAATTTTATTAGTCAATTATAACGAGGACATTAATCCTTTTCTTTACAATAGTGTGTAGGGCCCCAACCCTAGATGAAGACACCAATCTTCAATCCACCAGGCTCCAACATGTACTTTGCCAAGCACTGACTTGGACTTCACGAGGCTCCAACCTGGTCTTCCCAAGGCACCAACCTTGTCTCTATGAGGCTCCAACCTCTAGGGCTCCAACACGATCTTCTTGAGGACTCCTATCCTCTAGGGCTCCAACCCATGACTTCAATTCTTCAATATGGATTCAATTGTTCTTCAAGGCTTCCAATATTATTTGCAACGAGACTTGACAATCTTCAATACCTCTCTCTATCAATCTTCAAGAATCCTTCCTTAATATGCTTCCACAATGGATGCTTCTTAAGTCTTTAGTTGCTACAAGCTATGTCACATGGTTCAGGTTCAATTTTGGGTTTGACAATGATTAAGTTCGGTTCATGTTCGAATTTTCCGATGAGATTCACCATTAGGTTCGTCTATATACATTTTCTATATATTTACATATACAATTTTTAAATGAAAAATAGGATAAAATAGTAATAAATAAACATCAATAAACATAAAAAATGCTATCACGATCATGGAAATTGTAAGGATACATTACAATCTCGAATTGTGACATGAGGTTATGAGTTTTGACCGATGCACTTGGTCAATGGCTATGAGGTTCGCCGAACCTCAAAATTTTTTTAAGGTTCGCCAAAATTCGAACCTCACGGTTGAAGTTTGTCGAACCTTGTGACATAGCTTCTATGTACTCTCCAGCAGGAGCATCACCTGGTGTGGGCTTTTGAATTCCAGTAGATTTGTAAGTTTCATTGTTGATCAGTTAGTAAATTTTCAGAAAATTACTTGACCCATTTTGGGTACTAAATTTTCACTAGATGAGTCTGTTGAGCAACTGAGTGTCACTAGAGTTCTGGTGCTTGATGGTCCTGTAGATGGACCAGCCGGAAAAGCTGGATTGAAAATAACAAAATGAGATGCTTATGGCCGGCTTGTCTTGGGAGACATCATTACAGTTGTAAATGGGAAGAAAGTATGCAATGGAAGTGATCTCTATAGAGTACTTTTTAAAATTGGACAAATAGGTCCAAACTCCATGTTGTGATGCTCAAATGAAGACACCAATATTTTTATTGGGTTCCTATTTTGAAGAGGTGCAATATCGATCTAAAGATCATCTTGATCCGATGAGAAGAACATTTATTTTGAATTTATTTTTAATACTTTAAAAATATGTGCAGGCCGGCCTTAAGGTTTTACACCCCCAGTAAGTGTGTCACACACCCTCGGTGATTGATATAAATAGATTCAACGTCGGAGGACATTTCATCGCATCCTCTCACATCATCTCTCCTCTTTTGATTGGTTCGAGCTCCTTGGAGGCATTTTTCAGTTCACACGTGGGAAAGAAGGACGAAGAGAATTTTGCTACAGCTAGGGTTTCCACATAGGATTGACTAGCATTTACTTTGGTCACTACTACATTTGGTGGAAATCCCGACACTTGGTTCTGAAACTTTTGACCAAATGTCGGAAATTTCCCCAAATTTTTTCCATCCCGCCCGAAATCGTCGCTATACTGATGTTTATAGAAAAGTGTCACAATACCGACACTTAGAAAAAGTGTCGCAATTGCGACGTTTGGAGGAAGAAGTAGCAATTGCGACACTATGGCCCAAATCGTCGCTATTGCGATGGCTTCCTCCAAACGTCGCAAGTACGACACAACATCTAAGTGTCGCAATTGCGACGTTTGGAGGCAGTCGTCCCAGTACGATTTTTTCGCCGTCGGTATAATGACACTTATATGTGCGCTACATAAAAATATGAAACTTATATGCGCGCTACATAAAATTACGAAACTTATATGAGCGCTACATAAAAATACAAAACTTATATGCGCGCTACATAAAAATGATTTTATTGTTTCGTATCCGTCGCAATAGCTACATTAATGTCTGATATCACGCGTGCATTTGCCCTCCGCCCTTGCAGAAAAACATTCACCCTCAGCATTTTCCCTCAGCTCTTGCAGAACAACATTTGTCCTCAGCATTTTCCCTCAGCGTTCACCCTCAGCTCTTGCAGAACAACATTCGCCCTCAGCTCTTGCAAAATGGTAAGTTCTTACTGCAGGCCGTTCCTCCTATAGTAGGGTTGACTCTATTTGGATTTTTTTGGTCAATTCCATTGGATTGTGTTAGGATTTAGGGTTCTCTCTAGATGTCAAGAATCAAGATTCAATACCCTCTATTATCTTCATCACCCAATACAAGATTTAAATTTTTCCCAAAGAAACGATTACTAATTTGGCAGCCATTATTTATCCCTGCTTTAAAAACCCTACATTTAAATGAAAAAAGCATTGCATTTCAACTACAAAAATATATTAGTGTTCAAATGTACATGTGTGCTACATTAACGTCTGATATCACACGCGCATTCGCCCTCCACTCTTGCATAACAACATTCGCCCTCAGCATTCACCCTCAGCTCTTGCAGAAGAACATTCGCCCTCAGCATTCGCCCTCAGCTCTTGCAGAACAACATTTGCCCTGCATTCGCCCTCATCTCTTGCAGAACATCATTCACCCTGCATTCGCCCTCAGCTCTTGTAGAATAGGATTCGCCCTCAGCTCTTGCAAAATGCTAAGTTCTTACTGCAGGCCCTTCCTCCTATAGTAGGGTTGACTCTATTTTGGTTTTTTTGGTTAATTCCATGGGATTGTGTTAGGCTGTAGGGTTCTCTCTAGATGTCAAGAATCAAGATTAAATATCGTCTATTATCTTCATCACCCAATACAAGATTTAAATTTTTCCCAAAGAAATGCTTATTAATTTGGCAGCCATTATTTCTCCCTGCTTTAAAAACCCTACATTTAAATGAAAACAAGCATTGCATTTCAACTACAAAAATCTATTAGTGTTCAAATGTACACTAGTGCATCACTTGTGTAGGGTATTCCTTTTCCACTTTTACATTATCCAAGAATGTGTGCAGTATAGTTCATATTTTTTGTGATTTAGATTATCTTGAAAAAGGAAAGGTAAATTATTTCCCATGGAAAAAGAAGGTTTTCCCTTTTTATAGGTTGTTTGGACTTACGTGGAAAAATTTATGGTATGCCTTTCATATTATGTAGTTTAAATTTGAATTAACAGATTATTATATATGAAAATATAATTACCTATGTGATGTCCTTCATCACTAATTAAAATTATAGGGTTTCAATTTCCTAGACTCTAACTCATCTGATGCTAAATTCTAGGTTCTCATTCGTGGATCACTCTTCCATTGATTTCCTTTCCCTCTGGATCTTGTCATACTTTAAAATTCATCAATGATACATATATTATTTCAGGTATCCCAAAAGGCTTTATAGTAAAACATATTGTGAAGTTTTTTTGACACTTGAGGATTCTTTTTAGAACTGCAACGCAGTCTATGCTATCGATTTATATACCAAGCAACTTGTCCTTAATAACCACACTATGAGGTAGGTTCAACCAGTTTGAACTTGTTGGGACATAGCATATGAAGTTGTGTGATGAGTCCATATCACAGGTCTATTATGGTGACAAAAGTGAAGACACGTAATGATAGTTATTATGTTAACATTACTGAAACATTTTCGAAATTATCCATGCTATCAAGATGTCAAAATTCCAGGCATTAGGTGTCAATACTTGTAGCTAATAGATAATAATAATAATATAAAAAAATCACAACTTTATTCTTGAAATATGATTGTTACACATTGGTAACCTAGTTCATGAGTTACTATCACCCAAAGACTACAAAACAAACTTAAAATATAAATTAAACCAACATGAGAATCCAACTAAGGGTTTCTCGACAAAATCATGCCATAACCTGGAATTTTGAAACCCAAATTTGAATCCATCATAAGTAATACAATGCAAACTCAAATGGATTTTCAATGCATGTTTGCATGCTACACTTATTCTCTGTCTAGATATCATTTTTTAAGTGGAACCATTAGTCAAGCCCATAGTCCTTTTTATGTGAAAAATTTCAGCTCTATTTGAGCTCTTTTTTTCTCCACCACCTCCATAAACATATGCAAACATATATCATGATCTTGGAATTTTATTACATATGTATGTGCCAATGTTCCATAATCATGCCCCATCATCAATTTAAGAAGTTTCCATTGAATATCAAATTATGGAGGGGGGGAACTTTTTGCTGCAACATTTGGCTCAAAATCAGGGACCATCCCCGTATGAGGTGAATGAGAACTATAGATATTTGAAGAAGTAGATTAGTGCCTTTTCCTCTAGCCATGGAGTCATATACAGTCATCCATCACAAAAATTTGTCTTTGTTCATTCTCACCTTGAAAGTTGCAAAAATTCATGCCCTAATTGAAACGACACTAAATTTGAAAAATATAATAAAAATGCAAGCTAGAAGTGCCCTATTAATACAAAGGGAAAACCTTCTTCCCTACCCTAACTGAGATAAATTTTGATTGAATAGGAAACATGATATTGCCAATGGAGTTGATCCAACAAATTTTTAAATTTATGGGGCTAAATCATGCATTTGATTTCCAGGGAAACATGCGCATGAAGAAAAAAAGTGCAGAATTAATGGAAAATCCATACATGCCACTTATGAAAACTACACCGAAAAGTCAAAAAATACTTAAGGCCTTAACTTAATTTGAATCCAAAAATGACAAAACAGGATTAGTGAAAACACGAGAGTGGTGTGGGTGAACAACATAAATAAAAAGTGAAGATACCTTTCCCCAAGATGCCTTTCTCACCGTTGTATGAAAACATGTTTTCCTTTCCCTTTATACATGCAAGTGAATGCATTATAGGTATGGTGTTTTCCTAGAATAGGAGAAGCCCACTTAAATATATCATTCATGGAGTGAATGTTTCCTTGAACCAGAACCTCATATAAAATTATCACTGAATTTGATGTTGGGATGGGATTGTAAAGATAACAACCTCTTCATTCCTACAAACTAGATTCCTTCCAGGAGTTAGGACACAGAGTATTGAATGAAAGTTTTAGTTTCTAACTTCTTGTATTGGTTCATTAATCTTGAAATTCAGACATTGCATGTCTTCATTGCTTCATGTTTGAATAATTTGCATCATATCGTACAATAGGAAATTAGGAATTATGATTATTATTACTTTATGGATCTGTTAAGTTAATTTTAAGTTTGCATGGTTTAGTGTGAAATTATTCTAGTGTGCCCCTAGGCCCAGGGGAAGGAATGCCAAGGACTGAGAACCCTAGTTTTTAAATGGTATTGTTTCTTATACCCAAAAACCCCTCAATGTCACTTCTTATTAGTTCTTAACAATAGTGTTGTAAACAATTTGAGAATTGATATAGCAAAATCTCGCACTTCTCAAGATAAAGTCCTAAAGCTAAAGTGTGATACCATGTGTAATTCAATAGCCCCATTGTCACCTCACCAACCTCTTTTCACTTCGGGCTAGCTCTCCTCCAACTCAAGGGGAGTTCTCCCTAGTAGATGTTAGGGATCTAATGGCCCAACCAAACCAATTCAAGAGCCCCCTAACTCTCTATGTTTACTACTATCAATCAAAATATTGAACAATAGGGTTAGACATGCATCCTGAAGATAAAATTGCCAGGGTATTTTTGGGTAATTTCAAAGGGAAAGTCCCCAAACACATATAATAAAGGAATTATAACGTGATTTCAAACATTAAATATCAACAAAATCATTTAAAGGATATTGAAAGGAAAAAAGGTGATGGAAGATAGAAAGTGCCTTACTTAAATGCTCTAAGGATTTTTCAATAGTTGCTCCAAAAGCTTCACTTCAAGGCCCTTCAAGATCATCTCCAACAATGATATACCATCAGCTTCAACAATGTTGCTCCAAAAATGTCCTCAAGGTCTTCACAACAAGTTTACTAGAAGTTGCTCCAACAATATATTCAATAAGGTCTTCATTTTCAACTCGTCTCTTGTTTGGGTGCCTTAATGTGCAATGACATGTTTCCAGGACTGAATTCAATGCAAGGCATATTTGAAACTCTAACTCTGTCTTCCGGTGTCTTATTAGAAATTGTTTCAGTTTTCATTTTGTGTTTTCAAGTTAGATATTGTTTTCAAGTTTTTACATTTATAATTTTATTGCAATGTGGTAGACTGATCAGAGCAGTGCAGGAACAACCCCGAGACGGGATGATCGCGGAAAGAGGCCAGCGGAAGAACATGTAAAGTGCCAGCATTACTCTATCTTTAGGTATTTTAGTTATTTACATAATTGAAATAATATTAATTTTGTTCAAATATGCAGACACCTAGCCATGGTACGCCTGATGATTCCCTCTTTGAGGAAGAGATTTCTTCATCCCTATCTCCAGTGTTCTTGTTGCAAAAAAAGGCATGAGATGCAAGGTCGGAATTTAATACTTTGATAGACGCACCTCAAACACTTGAAACATAAGAGATGATAAAACATCTTATGAGCCAGATAGAAAGATATCAGGTAATAATAAATATTCAAAGGGATATTTTTTTTGTTCTGCATGAGATGAATTGTGATAGTTTGATTTTTAATTTTTACATTGACTAAAATAACAAAAAGTTCTTTTGTATGTAGCATTTTCTGGCACTTGCTGAACCCGGTGTTGGTGGTAGTGGGACACAAGGGCAAGAGATTGCCTAGCAACCCTCTCATACACCTTCTACTCCTTTAGGTGCCAGCCAAGAAACACACCCTGCCCAAGTAGACACCCAGCCAACCGCTGAACGTGTTGGCAATGATGAGGCTGATATGGCCAACTACATTATTGCGTTTCCTGGAGCTACACGTGTCAGCTCCACAAGGACCATTAATGGCACGTTGTTGGTGAACAATGAAGGTGTCCCTATAAAGCATGTACAACTCCCAGGTAAATTTTAATATTTTAACTATTTCATGTACTTTATCTAAAACATATTTATCATGATTTTTATTTTTAAATTAATGATAATATCTTCTTCTTTTTTCTGTGTAGGAAACAATGAGCTCTACAGGTTTCTAGAGAGCCATGCGTTGGTAATTTTTGGCCCAACCATATGCACAGGGTGGAATTCCAAGAATTCCAACCTGAAAAAAAGAACTTCTAGATGATCTAGAAGCCCTTTTTGGGGTCGGCACATTTGACAAAACAGTGGTGGCTCAGGTAGCCGGAAAATATTTGAAATATACCAGGGACACCTATAGGACGCAATTGTAATTTAACCCTAGATATGAGCGTCCTCTCGCAGTTCTAGAGAGTGAGTGGAGAGCACTCATCCATGACAGAAAAGAGAAAAGGGCAAAGAAAGAAGGAAAAATGCCAACTGGACCCGCAAGGTAAATTACAACTTTAATTCAATACATTTAATTGTCTCTATATGTAAAATAAAAGTGTGCTACGTCATATCTGACTTCAATTTTGTTGATGCTAGGTTGCCTGACACCTCAAAGGCAACCAAAGCTAGGATTGAGAAAAAGGGCCATCACAAGCTAGGCCAGGGCGACTACTTGAAATTAGTTGCAAGAATTGTAATTAAGTAGCTAAACATCTTATAATTAATTGTATCGCCTTCCAACGTTTTTGTAATCCTATCAAATATGATTAAAAATACACAATCATATGTAATGTAGGGTGATGAATTCGGAACAAAAACTACAGAGGAAGATAAAACTATCGCTTTCCATTTCGACTATCAAGTCGTAGTTGAACGTCGCAGAAGCTTGGGGCAGGTCCAAGATTCAGAATGCCTGATAAGGTAAAAAATTAACCTTTCAATATGTTTTTTTTTGTCCATAAATTTAATGTCTAACAACTTTGTTTAAATCAGGGGAGCGGCACTACCGATGAGGCAAATAACCCAGTTTTAGAGCCAGATGTAGATGATCCTCACGTGCAACCTGATCATTGTAGTGGGGACCAGGCCGACAATGCTACTATCAGTGAGGGTCGTGACAGTAATTAATTTCCACTTATAATTTTTTCTAATTATACCTTGATGGTTGTCCTTATAATTTTTTTTGTTTAAATGACAGAGAATGTTTCCCTTGAGGATCTTACCACCAGAGAGGAAGACAGGGCAACAATCCCAACGGCGACAACTAGTGCACCAGGTAAATAATCTCATTGCAATTTTTTTTATTAATATTACTGAACTAGTTCAATGATATTTAAAAACTGACAATTGAAATTTAATATTATCTGTTTTTGTAGGCGATGCCCCGTCACTGGATGAGACCAGACATCGTGACTATGCAACTAGGTCAACAGTGTGGGTCGAAAGGCATGAAACAGGAGCAGAGCACGATGATATTGATGATGTAATTAGGAGCTTTAGAAATAGGAAGAAGAAAAAGAAAATTTGATAATGTAAAATATTGTATTATTATAAGATAAACGTTACCATACTTGGAACGTTTTTTGCGTTATATAAAAAACTCATTTATCATACTATTTTTATGTCAAGCATTAATTGCAATGTTTCCTTGCATACTTTTTGTTGAATTGTTTTTTTATTAGTTATTGAATATTTTTTTTTATGCTCATGAAAGTAAAAAATGAAATATAGATTGGGTATTGGGGAATTGAGAGTGATGTGGGGGGGGGAGGGGCCATAAGAGCTTCCACCTTCACGTGGTTGGCCCTGTTTAGTAGAGAATAATTTATTGGAGCAATTTAATCTTGGAGCAAACCTCCCTCGATCCAGCGTAGCAACAAAAAAATCACTGTTGACTTAGTTGCTACTCTTTCAGATCGTGGGAGGCTTGTTCCAAGTTCATGTGACTCCAATAAATTGTTCTTGAAACGAAGAGGAGCTTATTCAAGTATGTTTTGAAATTTTCAACATATTTTCTAACATTATCATAAGAATGCATATTAGAGTAAAAAATACTACATCAATTACTTGTATTTATTGTATAGATAATGATGGATTTTGATTGACTTGGCAGTGCAGGTACAAATCCTCTTGCATCATGAGCAATACAACTTGTCAACCAGGGTCATGTCCAGGATATTTTTTCTTGTGTGCTTGACCAGGTTCGTAATGTCACATTTTGTAAGTTCCTTTACAGTTCATAATTCAATATTAAGCTTGTTCATAAATATTATCTAGGCTTTTTGTATGTGTTTTTTCATCTATTTGATTGTAAGCAACTCTGCATGTTTCCTGTTGTTCACTATGATTTCTCCCATTACCACTCCTAGGATGAATATGTATGTATTGTTACATAGGTTACTTTATTTTTACTATGATTTCTCCATTTATGATTTCATAGGTTACATCATGTAAAGTTGTCAATCTCAGGTTGGTGATGATCTTTAGTTCTCCAGATTTGGGGATTTTCTGATATTTTCTCCCTCATCTCATTCCTGCATCACCTCGTTATTTGAGCATGCCAATTTTCTACCACTTGTACCAATTGGCACATGTCAATCTCTAAGTGGTGCCACATTTCACCTATTTTCAGTGAGAGTTTAGGGTTTCTCTAACATAGCTTCAGAAATCCGATTCAGTGCCTGCTTGAATATTGTCACATAATACTCATGGGTTGGATTGATGAGCATGTTCTGAATGGTTGGTTGATTCATAAGAACCACCCATATAGTCATCTTGAGATATTTCAGAAGGTTTCTCGGGTTTCCTTTTTCACCGTTTCTAGTAGGTGGGATGGTGTGGGGTGATCCATCAATACTGGTGCTCTTGTAGTAGGGAATTTGTTTTGGGGGATATAAAGGAGCATTTGATGTAGATATCCCATTGGATGCATTCATATATGGGCACGAGAGGTCAAGAATTTAAATTAAAAATATGCAACCTCTAGCATGGCAACCTGAAGGCCGCGAGAGACATTGGTTAAAGATTGTTTTTTGCTGGCCTTAATATAGTCGTGATTTATTTCTATTATCTTAATGCAAATATATAATCCGGTCTCATTAAAATGAGGATTGTGGTTTTATTTCTCTTTGGTTGTTTCTCTCTTCATTCTCCAGAAGTTGCCAAAAGTTGCGATAGTTCTTTAGTTTGCCTGTTACAACTTAAAAGTGGTTTTTAGCAATGGGAGTCATGTTTTTTAAGGTTCATACTAATATGAAGATCTTGTAATTCTATATTCAGCATAAGATAAGATGGCCTCTGCTTTGGGCAGTATGACAACAATTGCCACATCTACCTCATTGGGTAACAATGGAAAGGGGAAGAAGTTGGGTGCAATGTTTGATAATTATGGCAGACAATTGTCTTCTCTTTCAGTTTTTTCACCCATTTCCTTTAATCGCTCAAGCAGAAGAGGGACTCTGAGATTACGCGACAGAGAGAAGGTAGTTAATACAAGAGCTATGGAAAAGGAGTTATACTTCAACAAGGATGGCTCAGTGACAAAAAAATTGTAGTTCAGAGAAAAAAATATGTTTAAAGGAAGGTCACCTGCACTTGAAAATTCAATACGGTGGATCTTTCCTTGTCCACTTATATTTGATTTTAATGTGTTATTTTAATTTTTCATGGAGGGTTGTTTTGGCATATGGTCTAGTATTCAATTGCACACTTACTGAAAGAATTTTCAATTTGTCTTGCAGGCGGTGTGAACAAACTTGCTGATCTTGTTGGAGTCACCCTTGGGGCGAAGGGCAAAATGTTGTCTTGGAGAGCAAGCGTGGTTCTCCGAAAATAGTTAATGATGGTGTGACAGTAGCTAAGGAGGTAATTTGTAGATGTGTGCTCTGGTTTTCTTTTTAACGTTGTATTAGTTCCCCCTCTTAAATGTCTTATATTTGGTAGGCATAATTTGAAAAATCAAACGTGAAAGGAAACATATTTTTTACCCAGTGGTCTACTTGGCCTATGGAATAGCCACATTAGAGTAATGCATAAAGCTTTTCACAAAAATAAAAGGAAAGGGTTATGGATGAGTCAAATTTTATTTTTATTGACAGTGTAATGAAATGTATCTCAATGCTATGGTTTTGGCCTTTTTATTGGTTGAATTAAAGGACCCAGTTGAAAATATTGGGGCCAAGTAGGCTGGTTTTCCTTTTTGCTGATGGTTTGGTGTATCTAATTGAATTAGTTTCCAAAGGTATTTTTGGTTGCAAACTCCTTTTAATTTTTCATACAGTATTGGCATTGTGGAATACATTTGATTGTG
This sequence comes from Pinus albicaulis, assembly GCA_034641835.2. Taxonomy (NCBI): domain Eukaryota; kingdom Viridiplantae; phylum Streptophyta; class Pinopsida; order Pinales; family Pinaceae; genus Pinus; species Pinus albicaulis. Next base: position 284,886,849 of record CM076576.1, read on the forward strand.
TGGTCTTGTTAGATCTACAAAATTTGTAGTTGTTTAGTCTTATGGCCGAGGTGCACTTTTATTATGGAAATAGTTGATGCAATATTGTCATTTAATCCTTACTGCAGGGTAGCATGTTGAGAAGTTTCTTGTGAAACATTTGGTATTCAAAATTACACTTGATCCTATACAACATCATGCACTTGACTTCAAAATTCATATTCAAAGTGTGCGAGACAATTCTTGTAAAATTTCAAATATTTATGTTGTTTTAAACCATTATCTTTTTCATGTATTGGATGCTGAAAATGTGAAAAATACTTTGGTATGAAACCAACTGGTGAATAATTTCCAGCAAAACAACCACTTCCAAGACATGATTTAGAAGTAGAAAATATGTACTTATGAACCATAGAAAGATATCCTTGATGCATTGTCAATGTTTGGCTAGGGTTATTTTTGGAGAAAATAACTCCTTATTCCTAGAATAGTGATATTCAATACAAGTAAATGCCAGAGAAGAGAGATCATCATGTGACGCAACAAAACTGAAATTGGACCCCTAAGGAGAGCTGGTGTGTCTACAATCGCTTTGTCAGCATTTTCCCTTGGTTTACCCTGTTCTTTTCCTCCAGCCTGAGTCTTAATTGACTTCTTATTTCTTCGGGTCTATTTATCAAATTCGTAGAAATTCATAGAATTTGATAAATAAATACTATCCACAATGGTTGGACCTTAATTTATATTCCCGACTTTATATTATCTCCAAGCCTTATAACCAATGTTTAACTTTCAACAATTTGTATTTATACTTCATGTTTCCTTTTAAATAAATAACTTGTAATGAACTTTCGGCTCTATATTTCACCACCCAACCTTACAAAAATCACACTCTAGACTTATGCTAATTATCTGCCAATCGTTTAATTAAACAATTTCATTATACTCCGGCCCCACCTATATATGTCAATAACCAATCAAACACTCGTATCATACCTGGCTATCCTCCGCACACCTTAGTTAACCTCTGGGAAAGTTCAACGTGCGACCACCGTCCGATGGCCCTTCTCCAAATCAACGACTCTTGGCAATTTCGCTCGGCTTCCAATGTCGGGCTTTAACGTGCGATGGCGCGGGTTAAACGGTGGTTTTATGGGGGTCACTTCGCCACGTGTTGCATTCCCTATGGAATTGCTCACGAATAGGAAATACTGCCTACTCCGCAAAAGTGGTGCGATATGGGCAACCCGCTTTTGTGATTCCGCTCGTGGTTTTGGTACAGGGCTTGACCACGGGTGCAAGTCTAGTTCCGTTATCCTTTTGTTTGTTAACTCATGTCCAATCCTCGAGTCAGGTTTCGAAAGCACAACAATTTTGTCTATTTATTAAGTGGGATTTTTATATTTGAATAGTGTTCACGACCCCGGTTCTCTACACAGACCTCGCCTTCGGGTGGGGTGAGTTCGCAGGGTTATCCAACGATTTACGAGAATTCAAAGACAGAAGAATGGAATTATCAATACCCAATTGCCTCAAAGTTAAACAATTCTTCACAATTAGCAGTTCGAGATAATTCAATGGCAACTAAGCTTGGAAATCATTTAACTAGAAACAATTGTTCACACACAGAGATTTATTGTAGAAATCCCCTCTCTACTCTCCTCTTCCCTCTCTACTTTTATTCATCCGAGGAATTACAATTTATATACATAACATATGGCTCTTCGGTTCCTCTAAGAGGACCATTCTAGAAATCAAAAGGTCTAATTATAATAATTCAACTAACTGAAACTGTTCGACTCCTACAACTCTAACTAGTCTAAGTAATACAATCAGCTGAGGTATTGACACCTAGCTGTTACAACTCAAATGTTTTCGAACCCTCCTAGCCACAACATGTGGACAAAACCTCCTACATTGCTGGCTAGTGCCTAATGCCCCTGCATCATCGTCTGACATAAACCTCTTAACAAAAGTGAACGGGGAATGATTATTAATTATGGCATACTAAGTTGCTTTTCTAAAGAGTAACATTGTAGATAACCTTAAAAACATTTGTTAACTATTTTTGTTTGACCATTTGATTGTGTTTGATATGTAGAACTCATGACAGCTAGTGTTTCTCCACTCATATTAAATAATTATTTCCAAAAGTTTCTTGTTACTATTACTTTAGGAAAACCATGAAGACTATGAATTTCTTTCACGGACACTTCTGCCACTTGGCTTGTTGTTTATGTACTTTGAGCTCTACAAAAAAAATCTACAAAATTTATCTATATAAATGACCACAAAAATGTAATACTTACCTTTATATTTCAGTAACCCTGTAATAAAGTCTATTGATATATCTTCTAGTCTTTGAATATGTATGTGGAATGGTTGAAGTAAACCTAGAGATTTTACTATCTCTCTTTTATTTATTATGCAAACCTGACCTTCTCTTACAAAATTTTGAATATCTTTCTTCATTCCTTCCAAAAATATATTTTTTGATCCTTTGAGATGTTTAAAGGAACCCTGCGTCCTACCATCAGAGAGACATGGGACTCCCTTAATATTTGTTTATTCAAATATGCTTGCGTGCATAAAAATATTCTACATTTGCACCAAAGCATATCTCTCTTTCACTCCCAATGCTCCATAGAGTTCATCCCATCCTTTAGAAATTTTAGTTTTTGTTTAGTACTATTGTAATTTTTCCATTATGGCAAACTTCTTCTAGCCACCTAGGAATAGAAAATGTAATTGGATATAAATTTGAGGCCTCTTCTATTTTAGAAAGAGCATCATGTACTAAATTTTCCTTACCCTTTTTGCAGATTATCTCAAAATTAAAACTTTGCATTTTTCTCCTCATTTTTGTTAATCTTCTAATGAAAATCATAGCTTCAAAAAATACTTTATGCTATCATGGTATATCTTGACTTTAAAGTACCTCCAAATGATATACTATCCCCATTTTTTATTGCATGTAATATTGCTTCCATTTATTTTTCATACGTAGATTTCACCAAATATTTTCTTTGAATTCCTTGCTTTTAAAAGCCAATGATATCCCTTATTGTGTTAATGTTATGTAAATTCCTTGTCCTAGTGCCTCACACTCTACTATGAATTTTTTACTAAAATTAGGTGCAACCGATGTTGGTGTAGAAGACATGGCATCCATTAAAAGAGAGAATGCCAAAGTAGCCTCATCATTCCATATAAATGATATTTTCTTCAAGAGATATGTGAGTGGACTTGAAATGCATGCATAATTATTAACAAATGATCAATAATATCATGTAAGTCTAAAAAATATTCTAGGAACCTTGATTTTCTTAGGAATAGGTCATTTTGTAATAGCTTGCATCTTTTGAGGCTCCAACTTCACTCCTTCCTTTAAAACAATATGAACCAAATACTTGAATTCTTATTTCCCAAAAGCACATTTGGATATTTTTACATAAAAATGATTGTTCTCAATAATTTATATAAATTTTCCACATGTTTAGTGTGGTATTTCCATGATTTATTATAAATATGTGTATTATCAAAGAAAACCAACACAAATTTTATAAGATGGGATCAAACAAAATTGTTCTTAAGTCGAGCCCGCCGGACTTCAAATGGCGATAAACCATAATTCAAACCAAATTCACGTTCCAAAATAGCCTGCTGACGTCGGCCAATTTTGTGACGCGAAAACCAAATGAATTCCGCCCTAATCTTTTTCGGGTCCGAAGTTGGGCTGGCGTACGGAGGGAGAGTTGTGACGCGAATTTCTTATCAAATTCGCCCTAATATTTTTCGGGTCTGGATTTCCACTGCGCGAGCGGCCCAAACAAAGATCCGCTCCAATCAATTTCTGCCACGTGTCCTCAATAAAAACTTGCCCTGCTCCCGGCTGCGGGTGCATTCGATGGCGTTTAAGGTGATGGGACATGGATGTGGCGATTTCATATCAATCACATTAAGATTTAACGCTGTTCAATTAAATTCCAAGGTTTTCACATCAAATCGCATTAAATTTTAACACTGTTCAAGATCGGACCTCCACTCCCGTTAGCGATTCTGCATGCTCCAATATGATCTGGCCTTCGGCTCTCATTAATGATCAGAGATTAATTATGACGAGCGTCCTTCGATTGCATTGCATTGATAAAATGGCATTTCGCTATGGTTTTTCAGATGAGCCGGTTGCTGGGTTACACTGCCTGCTCACTGTGACGAGAAGGAGAAGTGGCCAGCTGAACTGCTGCGTAGACCTTGTTGCATATCTTCATTTCTCTCGGTCTGGTCCTTGTCTGTCTTCCTCTGTTTCTTGGAATTCTGCTTCTCTGTCTCCTCTTGTGCCCACTGCTAGTGAGACTGCACCCATGCCTCATGTGCGTCAAAGGATGCGTTGCCGCAGGGGGAGCACTAGAGGTCAACTCCTACGCGCTCCCTCCAGCCCCTCAATCAAGTTGTCTTCCGGCTATTCCAGTGATTATGCAGGTCGCTATCCAAATACTAGGAGTGGGCAGGGTCGGGTTGTAGGATCTGGCCACCGTATGGATTCCCCTGCTCCTCGTTTCCCCACCGCTAGTTCACCTTCTCCCACGATGCGCACTGTGCAATTTTCCTTTCATTTCTCTCTCAACCGCCCACGAATTACAGCTTCAGTCACTGTGGTTTTCCGCAAGGAGGCCCAAATGGAGGAAGAATGCACCCGTCCGACGGGTCTAAGCTCGGAAAAAGCCGGCCAGCATTCGGGCCTTCAGGAGGGGAGCCGTGGCATGAATGTGGAGGTAGCACCTAGCGATCCTGGACCTTCCGAAGAATGGTGCCGAATCGTCGAGGAGCCAGAGGAGTAGTTTGGTTAATTTGTTTTTCTTGCTTCGCGGCCCACTTAATTGGGCTGCTTTTATATTATTTTACTGTGCTGGACCTTTGTAATATTTTTGAATTCTGTAAATTAAACGTTCAAGACTGGTTTCCCTGTATGAGGGCAGTCTTCTTAATTTTTTGATTTTTTGATGACAAATTTTCCATGAGTCTGGGAAATGATTTTGACTTCGGTGTAATTTTATTCCCACTATTAATAGATTAACTTTACTTAGAAAAAAAATTGTTGCCCTGTTTCTATTTAAACCTGTTTTTTGAAATACAGAGCCATGTTTATATGGTCTACGTATTATACTCTTTATCTGTATATCTACAGAAACCTTTTTGCTATGAACAGGGTGGATGTTGTAGTAGGCTACTAATGGAAACAAGCGAGCCTGAACCTTACATCTCGGATGCAATAGATGGTTACCAATTTTGGAATCAAGCGAGCCTGGGTTTCTGCAGATGGTTATCACACTCCTCACATGATTAGCGTTTTTCTGTGTTCAAGGATTTTGGGTACTTTAATTTGTATTTTGGAACAATGGACGTCGGTACTCTATCTATTGCTTTACTATTCTACATACTGCTATTTCACTTTCTTATAGATGCCTCGGGCATATTTGGATGCTTTCTCAGATTTGTCGATAATCTCCATGTGGACCATTACTGGGTTTTATATCATGTCCCTGTATGTGACATGGGGTATTTTTATATCATTGTCTGGGGTGGGACTTCCACTTTTCTGGATGGATATTTGGGTTCCAATCTTCGGATGTGAAAATGTAATGACTTCATGGACTATTTTACTTCATATAATATATTCAAAACAACGTTTTTTCTCTTGTGAAAAAAAAATGATTAATGTTTATCACTATGCCTTCAAAACTAGCGATGCTGGTCTATGTTGCTGGTTTATTGATATGGTCTGATGGTCTTTTTATATTTTGGACATATCACACTCCTCACATGATTAGCGTTTTTCTCTTTTCAAGGATTTTGGGTACTTTAATTTGTATTTGGAACAATGGACGTCGGTACTCTATCTGTTGCTTTACTATTCTACATACTGCTATTTCACTTTCTTATAGATGCCTCGGGCATGTTTGGATGCTTTCTCAGATTGTCGATAATCTCCATGTGGACCGTTACTGGGTTTTATATCAAGTCGCTGTATGTGACATGGGGTATTTTTCTATCATTGTATGGGGTGGGACTTCCACTTTTCTGGATGGATATTTGGGTTCCAATCTTCAGATGTGAAAATGTAATGACTTCATGGACTGTTTTACTTCATATAATATATTCAAAACAACGTATTTTCTCTTGTGAAAAAAAAATGATTAATGTTTATCACTCTGCCTTCAAAACTAGCGATGCTGGTCTATGTTGCGGGTTTATTGATATGGTCTCATGGTCTTTTTATATTTTGGACATATCACACTCCTCACATGATTAGCATTTTTCTCTGTTCAAGGATTTTGGGTACTTTAATTTTTATTTGGAATAATGGACGTCGGTACTCTATCTTTTGTTTTACTATTCTACATACTCTATTTCACTTTCTTATATATGCCTCGGGCATATTTGGATGCTTTCTCAGATTTGTCGATAATCTCCATGTGGACCGTTACTTGGTTTTATATCAAGTCCCTGTATGTGACATGGGGTATTTCTCTATCATTGTCTGGGGTGGGACTTCCACTTTTCTGGATGGATATTTGGGTTCCAATCTTCAGATGTGAAAATGTAATGACTTCATGGACTGCTTTACTTCATATAATATATTCAAAACAACGTTTTTTCTCTTGTGAAAAAAAAATGATTAATGTTTATCGGTCTGCCTTCAAAACTAGCTATGTTGGTCTATGTTGCTAGTTTATTGATATGGTGTAATGGTCTTTTTATATTTTGGACATATCACACTCCTCACGTGATTAGCGTTTTTCTTTGTTCAAGGATTTTGGGTACTTTAATTTGTATTTGGAAAAATGGACGTTGGTACTCTATCTGTTGCTTTACTATTCTACATACTGCTATTTCACTTTCTTATAGATGCCTCGGGCATATTTGGATGCTTTCTCAGATTGTCGATAATCTCCATGTGGACCGTTATTGGGTTTTATTTCATGTCCCTGTATCTGACATGGGGTGTTTTTCTATCATTGTCTGGGGTGGGACTTCCACTTTTCTGGATGGATATTTGGGTTCCAATATTCAGATGTGAAAATTTAATGACTTCATGGACTGTTTTACTTCATATAATATATTCAAAACAACATTTTTCCTCTTTTAAAGTTTCATTTTTTTTTTTAAATTGAACCTGTCATCGCTATACCGATGCCTTGTAAGCATCGGAATTGCGACAGATTAGAAACGTCGGAAGAGCGACAGTATAAAAACATCGGATGAGCGACGTTCAAAACGTTAGACCACATTTTGTCGGAATTGCGATCGTTTACAAACGTCAAAAGAGCGACGTCCAAAACGTCGGACCACATTTCGTCGGAATTGTGACAGTTTACAACCGTCGGAAGAGCGACATCCAAAACTTTGGACCACATTTTGTCGGAATTGTGATAGTTTACAAACATCAGAAGAGCGACGTTCAAAACATCAGACCACATTTCGTCGTAATTGTGACAGTTTACAAACGTCAGAAGAGCGACGTTCAAAACGTCGGACCACATTTCGTCAGAAGTGCGACAGTTTACAAAGGTCGGAAGTACAACGGATTGGGAAATGTCAAAAGAGTGACACTTGTTTGGAAGCGATGGAAAAGGTGTCGATAGTGTGACACTTTTTAATTTCATCGGAACTGCGATAGTATGGTAAACCACGTTTTGCCCGCCCTCGAACTGTCGCTCTTGCGACGACTATGTGTCGGAATACCGACGAATTGGCCATCGGAATTTCCGCCAAATTTTCTAGTGGCTCAACGCATGGTCCAAAGGAGTTTATTTTTGGTGCAAACTTCGATTTATGCAAGTCATACATTTTGACACAAGAACCGAGGTCAAAGGTTGACAAAAGATTGAGTTGCGTTGACTTTTACTTGCTTCTTTTTTGCATTGAATTTTTTGGGGTTGACTTTGAGTTGACCATGTGGTTGTTTTGAGGGCTATTGTGACATATGCTAGGTTGGCTGACCAAAGAGAATTTTTTGGTTGAAGCATCCTGTTGACTGTCATAACGCACCAACACATTTACATGTTTCTGGTTTGTCTTCTGTTGATCTACTGGTATGTTCTATCAACATTTTACTTGATTGTTTATGTGATTGCTGTAGTGAAAAGTAAAGTTGCATAAAGCATAGAAAATATACATAAATTTACATGGTATCAGAGTTGAGGTGAAGACAAGTCCTATTTGTAGCAATCACCGAAGAAGTAAATGGGTTCCACAAATTATGGCTTCAAGGAGGATGACAAATTGACTGGGAAGGATGACTTCCATGCTTGGAAGATGATATTGGATCTTAAATTGGAAGACCTAGATGTCATGGACTATGTGTAGGGTAGAATCCAAGAACCTCCATCCACTTCTACTACCTCTGCCAAAACTAAGTACAAGAAGGGAGAGATCAAAGAAAATTTGATGATCAAGGAATCCATTCATAAGAGTCTGGTGACCTACATCTCTGAGCTAGGCACATCCAAAGAGATGTATGATAAGTTGGTCCTCATGTTCAAGGCCAACAATGCAAATCAAGTACTATTCTTCAAGAATCAACTGAAGAATTTGAAGAAAGGCAGGGATGAGTTTGTTCAATCATACTTTCTGAAGCTGACTAAGATCAGGAAAAATCTGCTGGCTATTGGGGAGAAAATAGTTGATCGAGAGATGGTACTCACTACACTTGGAGGGCTCCCATCTGAATGGAATGTGTTCAACACTACCATTCTAAATAATAATATGATACCTAACTTTGACAAAGTACTATTGAGATGCGTTCAATAAGAGACAAGAATTAAGGAGTATGTAAATGAAGGAAATGCTACCTACGCTACTCATTCTAGAAAGAAGAACTTTGGTGGTCCAAAGAACAAAGGAAAAGAAGGGGCCCAAGGAAGGAAGGGCAAGTGTTTCACTTGTCATAGGTCGGGTCACTATGCTAGAGAATTTCCTTTCAAGAAGGATTCTCCCGATGGTGATGAAAACAACAACCAAAGGAATGGCAATCAAAGGAACAACAGCTTCAAGGGAAAGAGGAAGGCTCCCTCCGACGGAAATGATCAACCTTTAAAAAGGTCAAGAAACTCTAGGTATGAGGAATCAAATGTTGTTGATAAAAGAAATTAATACATTCTTGTATGTTCCCTCTCTATTGCATCTCCACCTGACACTATGGATGTTTGGTTGATAGATAGTGGTGCCTCAAGGCACATCAATGGGTTCAAGGAAGCCCTCTCTGATATGGTTGAGAAGGATACTAATCTGGAAATTATCCTTGGAGATAATGCCACATATCCCGTGAAAGGGACAAGGATTGTGACCCTCCATTTGTCTCAAGATCAAGTCCTTCGCTTGCAGGATGTACCATATGTACCTAATTTGAAGAAGAACCTTGTGTCTATATCAGCCATTGAAGAAAAAGGTTTCAATGTGGCATTCACTGATGGAAAGCTGTGCATGTGGAAGAAGAGCTTAAAGGAAGCTATCATGATTGGTTTTAGATTTGATACACTCTACCAGGTTGGAGGAAGTCCATTGGGAGCGATGTCATGTGATACTATCTGACAGACTGAACTATGGCACCAGAGGTTTGGACACCTTCACTACAAGGCCCTTCCCGAAGAAAAGAAGGTGGTGATAGGGATTCCCGAGTTTTTAAATAATCATGAAGGTGTATGTAAAGGTTTTGTCGAAGGAAAGCATACAAGGGGACCTTTCCCCTCAAGTGTCATAGAGACATCTGATGTATTGCAATTGATCCATTCTGATCTATCTGGTATGTTGCCCATGACATCCTTGGAAGGATTCCTTTATTATATGACATTCATAGATGACTTCTCTCATAAAAACTCGATATATTTCTTAAAGAAGAAGGATGAGGCTTTCATGTGGTTTTGTACCTTCAAAGCCTTGGTGGAAAATATGACAGGGAAGAAGATCAAGATTTTGAGAACTGATAATGGAATTTAATATGAGACAAATGAGTTCAAGGACTTTTGTAGAGAAGCTGACATCAAGAGGGGGACCACAAATATCTATACTCCTGAGCAAAATGGCATTGTTGAATGAAAGAACAGGACCATTATGGAAGCTTCTTATGCCATGCTATGTGAGCAAGGTCTACCGAAGTTTCTATGGGGAGAATCCACGAACATTGTACATACAAAACCGATGCCCACATTCCGCTCTGGACTCCAAAACTCTCGAAAAGGTTTTCTCTGGTAAGAAACTTGATGTCTCAAATTTTAGAGTTTTTGAATGTCCTTTCTATTTTCATGTGCCAAAATAAAAGAGGAGCAAGTTGGATGCTTTTGGGAAGAAAGGAATGTTTGTGGGCTACAGTGAAACTTCGAAGGCCTGTAGAGTCTATGTGTCTAGTCAAAGGGAAGTGGAGATATGCCACGATGTCACCTTTGATGAAGATGATTCCCTGAGGAAAGTAGTCAATCTTTCGAGATCTGAGGAAGACCATGAAGCTAGGCCTGGAAATCAAGAAGGATTGAAGAATGAGACGATGCTCGATGTTGAAGGACTGATGGACCCGATTGATCCACCTCCTTCACTAGGGAAGAGACCATCATGGCCCAGGGACACTCTCAAGGATGTTGAGGGACATATGACCCCAAGGGGGACATTCCATGAAAGCAAGAAGTCAAGTAGATACCATGGGTATCTAGCAGCCATGAGTACTATTGTACAATCCGAGCCTGGATCTTTTGAGGAAGTCGTAAAGCATCAAGTCTGGAAGGATGTAATGCACGAAGGGTACGAGTCCATAATGAATAATGATGTATGGGATGTGGTTCCAAGACCGAAGAAAAAATCAGTTGTCACCTCGAAATGGCTCTACAAGATCAAGCATGGATCTGATGGAAGTGCTGAAAAGTTCAAGGCAAGGTTCGTTGCCCGTGGCTTCTCTCAAAAGGAAGGCATAGACTATAATGACATATTTGCACCTATGGTCCAATATACCACCATTCGATCTATCATAGCCCTTACTGCTATGCAAAGATGGAGTCTCCATTAGATGGATGTGAAGACTGCATTTCTCCATGGTGCGATAAAGGAAGAGGTATATGTGGAGAAACCTATGAGGTTTTAAGTCTAGGATCGAGACACCCATGTCTGCAGGTTGAATAAATCCCTCTATGGGTTGAAGTAAGCACCCAGAGCTTGGTACGAGAGGATCAATAGCTACTTGATGAAGTTGGGCTTCACTCATAGTAATGTTGATCCAAACCTTTACTTCAAGGTTGACAAGGAGAAGCCTCTCATTCTGGTGCTATATGTGGATGACCTCTTCCTAAAAGGTGCTAACCCTCTCATTCATCAATGCAAGAGCGAGCTCGTTGTTGAGTTCGAGATGAAGGACCTAGGACTAATGCACTATTTCCTAGGCCTGGAGGTCTAGCAAAGACCTGGCAAGATTTTCGTTTCGCAAGGAAAATACATTGTGAAGCTTCTAGAAAGATTTGGTATGGTGGACTGCAAGTATGTGTTGACACCAATGGAGCTCAACTTTAAGAAGTTGAGCAGCAGTGATGTTGGGCCCGTATTAGCAAATCCTGCTCAATATCGTCAACTCGTAGGGGCCCTGATGTTCTTAGTGAACACCCATCCAGATATATGTTTTTCATTAAACACTTTGATTCAATATATGGTTGAGCCTCATCACTTTCACTGGGTTGGTGCCAAGGATCTTCTAAGATATCTTCGAGGCACAATAAACCATGGACTAAGATACACTATCGGGAGTGTGACACTCCTTGGATATACTGATGCCGATTGGGCTAGCAGTGTGGTGGATAGTAAAAGCACATCAGGATGTTGCTTCAATCTTGGTTCTGCTTCGATATCATGGATTAGCAGGAAGCAGAAATCGGTGGCTTTGAGCACCACAGAGGTCGAATACATTGCAGCGAATATGGCCTATTATGAAGCAGTTTGGTTGTGAAAGCTCTTTAGTGAGATGTTTGGACATGTGCTAGATACCACTGTGATACTCTGTGATAACCATAGTGGGATTTTCTTGCCCAAGAATCCCATGTTCCATGATCAATCCAAGCATATTGACATCAGGTACCACTTTACCTGGGATATGGTATAGCGAAGCACCGTAAGGCTTGATCATATAGGAACTAATGAGTAGGTCACGGATATTCTTACTAAGCCTCTGGGGAAGGTCAAGTTCCTAACCTTCAGTGAGAGTCTTGGTATCATGGAACGACCCTATGATGTGGGTCCTGTTGGACGATGAGCTCTGGGAGCTCTGGGGGGCTTTGGGGATAGCTTCTCGGAGCTATAAGCACTCACGGGGCTAGGCTTGCCAAACCTTGTGGTTCTTCTACCCCACCGTAATGATGTTTGAGTTGGTTCACCTCTCATTATCTGTGCCACGTATGCATTCTACCCATTGAGTTCAGGGCTCATGGGAAGTACCTCTCATTTGGCCAGTGAGGTGGGAAAAGCTAGAGATTAGTAGAAAATACTGATAAATGCATAAAAAATTGCCACACTCTCTATCTAGGATGGCACGGTCCAACCACTTGATATGGGATCAAGTCTATTGAGGTTTCGGACCTCCTTCTGACTTCAGGTCAAATAAACCAACTTCGGGGTGGTGTGAGACTCTTTGTGAGTCCTATAGAGGTTTCATACCTCTAGGTTGAATCTGTCAGTCGGGAATGATGTCTTTGTGACTGACCGAATTTTTTTCTAAAATAAAGAGGCCAACGAAGCAAGTTATGGTGAGATGACGCACGATGTTTGAATGCATAGCTGGATGGAGTTCTCCCTAGTTGAGAGGGAGTGTTAAAATTGCACAACTAGGTCCAAAATCCATGTTATGATGCTCAGATGAAGACACCAATATTTTTATTGGGTTCCTCTTTCAAAGAGGTGCAAGATTGATCTAAAGATCATCTTGATCCAATGAGCAAAACGTTTATTTTTAATACTTTCAAAATATGTGCGGGTCGGCCTTAAGGTTTTACACCCCCAGCAAGTGTGTCACACACCCTCAGTGACTGATATAAATAGAGTCAACATTGGAGGACATTTCATCTCATCCTCTCACATCATCTCTTCTCTTCTGATTGGTTCGAGTTCCTTGGAGGCAGTTTTTTATTCACACGTGGGAAAGAAGGACGAAGAGAATTTTGCTGCAGCTAGGGTTTCCACGCAGGTTTTACCAGTGTTGATTCTCGTCAATGCATAGTCCAAAGGAGTTGATTTTTGGTGAAAAATTTATTTTATGCAGGCCGTACATTTTGGCACAAGAATCAAGGTCAAAGGTTGACCAAGGACGGAGCTGCATTGACTTTTCCTACAGTACCAAACTAGAAGGTCTAATATACTTGAAGCAAACAGAAGGCTCTAAAATATTACTGTTACAAAACCTATTAGCTTTATAACCTATCTTATTTTATATGCTCAAACAACCCTGCCCTATGTCAGGCATTGTTAAGCTTTGCACTGACTCATAGGAACCTACTTTTGTCATCTATGGGTCTTATTCCCTTTTTTCTTGCAAGATAATGTGTTATTAACTTATTTATAAATTTATTTATATATATATAAACATATATGACATTCCCAAATTGTTCATTCGAAAGTTGTTGAAAACTTGTTTGATTGTGATCATGCAAAAGCAATTTTTTTAGGACCAAAGTAAATCGATCATATAGTGCCCTGAAGCAATTGTTAATTTTTTTTAAGGATTGAAAAAGGGTCATATAGATCTGTTTGTATGTTGTATAGGGGTTGAATAAATTATCCATAAGTGACAAGTCTGTGTCATTCATGGCAAAACTAGAGTGGTTGAAATAAGGGTTAAACCCTTTTGCCAATAGGAAAAGAAAACTGTACGAAGAAGGGGTGGCCAACATTTTGGTTGGTAGAAAAGGATCTACTAGTATCACCTCAAAGAAGCACATAGTTTTGAGTGTATTTTTCCAGGAGAGGTGGGAAGGTACGGTCAAAATTCGTTGGTGGAAGAACTGTGGCCTTCATGCAAATCTGCACTCGACAAAAAAAAAACCATAAGAAGCATAAGGTGGAAACTCACTAAGAAGGAAGAAAAATGGGCTAGACTAGTCGACACCACTCAACTGTTGAGAAATCGCGAGGGAAAAGTCACACAGATGATCGATAAAAGGGAAATTTTCAACATAGTTTGTGGATGGAGGAGTGCTATCAAAGCTAGCTAGACCTGTGTCAGTGCAGGTTTAGTAGCCACCACACGTGGTCGAGTAGCCTATTTGATGCAGCAGTGATGGGCCTTCAGGCACAATCCGACCGAGAATTGGAGCAACTGCAGTTGACAAGTAGGGAAGCACATAGATCGTAGTCATAGGTAAGCAGGTGGGATGTCAAATCGGGTGTAGGATCCTACATCAAACTTCCCACGCCTACATCCAAAATAGTCTTGCCTTCAAAATGGTGCATGTTTTCAAATATAGTTGTTTAATAAGCATACATCCTCACATATCACATTTGGGAAAAGAGTTGTAGGGAATCTCCACAATTCCCTCGCTATCCATGTCTTTCCTTGTACCAAATCATTAACATTCGTGCATATCCTTAACTATATAGCAGATATTTTCTCTCTTAAACATCTCATAATTGTAATGAACAATTGTCTCAAGATGTTGATTATCAATGAAATTTTCCTCATGAGAAGATGTCTTATCTTAAGGAGAAATTTTCTCATGAACCGACCATTTTGAGGTAATTTATAAAGAGGATGATAGAATTAATTTAAGAGAGATAGTTAAAGTTGACTTCATATTTTCCCAGTTTTGTAGGGGAGGTGGGTAATGAGGCATTGATGGATCAAATATAAAAGTAATAATTACAAAAAAATTTGCATTGTTTCCAAAAATATATGAACCCTCAGTCATTTTTCATCACAATAGAATTCTTGTAGTGGTTCTATGAATTTCTTCAAACAAACCAGGAATTGCCGACAATTTAAAATACACAAGCAGGATTTGGGAGTTTTCAATTCAACATTTCAGGCTTTAATCCCAAAAATTAGATAATAATGAGATGATTTCAAACCCATATCACTATGTAATTGCATCTAGAAAATCATTGCAAGAATTATTACATGTAGGGTCAAAATCCACTAAGTTGATTCCATGTCATTAGAAAAATTTTGCATCCTTCTTGGGAAACAAATTCATTACGGAATAGGAGTAGCCCAAGAAGTAATTTATAACATCAAACCAAAAAATTATAAGAAATTTTAGTGAGTTTGTCTTTCCAAGACATATGATAGAGAAAATTGGCTTTATTTAGGGCTACTCATTCATATACAGTTCAATGTGCAATTGGTTAACCAGATAATGAGCTATCTTTCCTCAATATCTTTGCAATTGTAATTAATGGCTCAGCCTATTATTTTATCATGCCTACAAGAGACCATGGGTAGGTATGACCAATGGCTCCTCTACTATTTTTGACTGTAGAGTAGGTGGTCTCAACACAGTTATAACAGAGTAAAAAATAACTATAAGCTTGACAACTATACAAATAGGAATTACCCTAAACTTGACATATTTACTCTTTGTTGATTAAGTTTTTCTTTTGGATGATAGGACCAAGGCAGATGCAATTATGCTTAAGGACCCCACCCTTGAGGAACATAAATTCCTACCTTAAAATCTACTAGGTCAAGTACTGTAATTTTGTGTAGATGTTCTATGCTTGATGCAACTTTACTTTTCACTACAACAATTACATAAACAATCAAGTAAAATGCTGATAGAAAATGCCAGTAGATCAACATAAGATAGAGAATAAATAGATAAATGTGTTGGTGTGTTACGAAAATCAACATGATGCTTCAACCAACAAAGTCTCCTTGGTCAGCCAACCCAGCATGTGTCACAACAACCCTCAAAACAGCCACACGATCAACTCAAATTCAACCCCAGAAAAGTCAACATAAAACAACAGAAAGTAAAAGTAAATGCAACTCGGTCTTTGGCCAATATTTTACCTCGGTTCTTGTGCCAAAATATACGGCCTGCATAAATTGAATTTTTCACCAAAAATCAACTCCTTTGGACCATGCATTGACCAAAGTCAACAGTGGTCAAACCTATGTGGAAACCCTAGCTGCAACAGAATTCTCTTCGTCCTTCTTTCCCACATGTGAACTGAAAACTGCCAAATACACATATGTAGAAAAATTTAACTAGCTAGAAACCTTCACAGTTTTAAGTTAAATTTTTCTACATATGCCTCACATCATCAACCATGGAATCCACTATAAAACAACAATTTCCTAAAAAATAAGGAAAGCCTCCAATGATGAATGAGCCAAACCATCATATCCTGAAATGGGCAGAGCCCAACATGCGTAGTGAAATGAAATATGTGCATATAAATGTGTGTTAGTAGCATCCTAAATAAAATCTACCCAAGAATAACCAACCACTTTGATTAGGGAAAAGTATAAATTTAAAGATAAAAGGGGTTAAGAGATCCCTTGCATACACCTAAGAAGGTGTGCATGAAAGAAGGGTTTGAAACTCTAAAATGAAGATGATCTAAAAACCCTAGTCTTCTAATTGCAACCCTTGGGGAAATGCCATTGGCCATTAGTCTAACTGATCGACTAATTAACCCAAAAAATTCTATCGCTAAGCAATTCCCTTGATCAAAATAGTAAAAATTGAGCCTTACTTGGAAGCTCTAAAAGGAAGAAACCTTAGAAAAGATGATTTTGAACCACTTATGGATCAGTATTGCAATGTGTCATTGAAGATGGGTGAAACCCGAGGAAAAACTTTAGAAAACCCTTGAAGAAATGAGATAATCCACAGAGGCAAGTTCACACCTACTCTGATACCATGTTGAGATTACAAGAGATAAACAAGGATTGAATGTAAACAACCAAAAACCATAAATAAATAAAAAAGCATAAACACAAAGAGGAGATAAGATGGACCTATGAACATGATAAACATGAGATATAGATGCCCATAAGCTAAAAAATCACATAAGACAACACTTAGCTCATGACAAAAGAATTTGTGATGAAAATAATGATGAAAATTCTAGTATTAAGGACATCACCAAAGCCCAAGAAGATTTTGGAATGTTAATAGTGACGACATATTGAAAAACTGAGGATAGATGTAGAGATGGCTAGAGGGGTGCTAGCTCCAAGGAAAATTGACTACATTGGCCTTAGCCTAAAATAGTATATATTGAAAAAATACAATAAAATGTTGTGGTTGCACATGTGTCGACTTATAGAATTGATTACATGTAAGGTTGGCATGAGGCCACAAGTGAATATTACACCATCATTTCAATATTTTATAGGTATTACAAGTCTCATGGCATTCACAGAGAAATAAATGTTGCAAAGGAAGGATAGATGTAGAGATGGCAAGGAGAATGATAAAAGGTAAAATCTATCAAATAATTTTTAAGTTGAAGCAATTAGTACACCAGTGTATTTTGTTGATAGAAATACAATGAAAATTGCTAGGAATGTTACACCTAAATAAGCATGAAGTGATGAGAAACCAAGGGAGAGTCATCCCAAAGTGTTTGTTTGCAATGACTGTGTACTTGTTTCTAAAAAAAGTGCATAAGCACGAGGATAAAGGTTAGAAGTATTTTTGATAGGGTACAATGGAGAGTTTATGGGATATCATATTTTTTATTTGGAAAAATATACACTTAGCAGAGATGTTATATTTGAGGATGAATATATCCAAGGTAATTCAAATGAAATTGAAGTGCCATGGCCTATTGAAGAAAGAGGTAAAAAGGTAGCAAAAGAAAGCATTCCAAGTCAGGAACAAAGGAGCAATCAAGAATCCAGTGATAATGAAGTCAATGATGTCAAAGCTAGTACTAAGGACATGACCAAAGCCCGAGAAGATTCTGGAATGTTAATAGTGAGGACATCGTCAAAGCCTAAGAAGATTCTGGAATGATAGCAGTGAGAACCTCATCAATGCCCAAGAATATTCTGAAACAACATTTGTGAACATTAGATGGCTCAAAGCTACAGGAACTACCTGAAAGAAATAAAGGAAGTAAGAAATCAAAAAGATTGCATCAATCTTCTTTACAAAAGTTATATATGGATTTGATCACAAATTCACCACAATTCCGGTAGAATGTGATTCAATTCACATGGAAAGAAGAATGGGACAAAGTAACAGAGGTGGAATGTGATTCCATACAGAGAAATGAAACACTGGAACTTGAGGATATGCCTAAAGGAAAAAGTGCAAATGGTTAAATGGGTCTTCAGGGAAAAGTGCGAAGTAGATGGCTCAATTGACAAACACAAAGGAAGACTGTGATAGTAGAAATATTGTTTCTTTCTATTGAGGTGATAGTCAAGTCACCAGTCCTCCAAGATCATAAAAGACCGCCTATTCTTGTTCTTGTCATTTTTCCTACTAGGGAACTTGCAAGTCAAGATGTTGAAATGTACTCCTCTTCTCCTACTATGTAATGACTCAATGAGACATCACATCATCTAATTAATTAATGAATCCACTATAAATGTTGCCACAAAAATTGTTTCCGTAAACTAAAAATTTGGAAATGAATAGGAAAGTATGTATATGCACCATGAGAGGAAGTAAATAATGATAAAAACTTCAAACATGTTAAGAGGGAATGCCACTGAAGCATTTTTTTTTGGAAAAAAATAATGTGGATCACAATAATTCTTAAAAATAAAAAAAGTACAGGTATATGCACTATTTTGATAGGTTTTGAAACTAAAGAAATTAATTACAACACTTCTGGAACAGTAGATTTCCAACTATACCTGTTTACCAGCTCACCTATAGATATTAAGAGCCTTAATAGCATCATGGTGTTGCATTTCAAAGAACTGCAAGTAAACAGTTGCAGTCATTAGTAGCTACAGATCAGGGATGTAGTTGTCTAAGGAAGAAATTGATGCTTTGCATAATAAAGTCAATTCAACCTTGATGAAGAGTTCATAAACAACAAGGAGTAAAAGTCAAGGAGTTCATGATGAAAATTCAAGAACTGCATAGAAATGGCTAAATGTGGGTAAGGATTTCATGATTATGTATTGAGCCTTTCTGAGAAAAATATTCTCAAACCAATGTTGTCAAACCCCCAATGCTAAACAAACCAGTAATGTGTGGTGGGAACTGATTCCAAAATTCTAGAACTGTATGACTGTAAAAACCAGATATGTTTTTTAATGTTGTTGAAGAGCAGGATATAGCTTAGAGTCGAAGCGGGAAATATATAACAATTACCATATGACTTCTGCATTGGTGTGCTTGTCTTCTTTTGGTCATTGACCTACCCAGTTTTCCTTTGACACCATATATAACTTTTGAATGTTTAAGAAAAGAGAATTAAATATACTTGGGTCAATTCATTTCCCACTTATCAACATACACATACTTATCCAATTTCCCAAAGTACATGTTTCTTCTCATTGCTATTGTGCATGGTTATTACTTTGGAATAATTCAAAGTTAAGTTCATTATTGACATTTAATAGGTTTGTGTAGTTATTCTACATTCAATACCAAACATGGGAGGTATATCAAACCAGGAAATTATAAAGCTTGAGTTTTTCATATTTATGAGTTGTAATATTAATATGTTGAGCATTTGGGTTCGCACGAAATGCACCGAGCATTGGCAATCTCGATGTGAATGTGTCTATATTCAATGTATACAATGCACCATCACACACAGTTTGAATGAAATAACCCATCTCCACCTGGCTTCCACAATGCAACTTGATTCGAGATCTAGTCAAGAGAAAATATTATAAAATAGATAATAAATAAGAAATACAGGAGAATCATCCCAATAAAAAAAATATTTCTAGGTTTTCTTAAGGGGGAATATTAACCTAGCACACACAAGGGTAAATCAGTACTGAACCCAGTTGTTTTGAAGCTAGAGATTTCATAGGTCTTAGTTCCAATATCTGATATGATGACCATTTGGGTAAACTCGAGAAATGTACCAAAGGTTGGAAACTTCAATGCCCATATCATGACAAGGGTTAGACGAACCTATGCCATTATTCCTACTCAATGTGCCCAATGTACAGTCTAGATTCAATGCACTATCAGCCCCACCATCGCCCTGGTTGTAAAATTCCTTGTAATAGATTTCTGGGTTTATGTGAAATTTTTGTTCATATCTATGTCAAACAATTTGTCTGGGTGCACTATCAGCCCCACCATCGCCCTGGTTGTAAAATTCCTTGCAATAGTTTTCTGGGTTTATGGATTTATGTGAAATTTTCGTTCATATCTATGTCAAAAAAAATTCCTGGGTACATTTGTAGGCATTTTACTAACAATTGTAATTTAGGAGATACTCATATTAAATGACATGCACCGAAAATAAACCACCCAAAGTTCAAACTGACACATTCCTATCATACGTTTCACATAGGACTGCCAAATATAACTCAGAAATAGGAGTAACGAGTACTCATATTAATTCCCAGAATGATACCCACTACAGCCAGAAGACTACCAATATTTTATGGTGTCAATAAACACATGTAAATAAGGGACACTGATTATAGAAACCTGGGACTAGTGCGTTCCTTTTGCTGGTTGCTAGATGAATGTCTCACATGCAATGAAGAGTCCAGAAGTTCATTTTATGCCCAGATGTTTGCATTCACCCATACCAGAGATAAGGAACTAGTGTTTCCCTTAGTGAGCAGCAGTAAATACACGAGTTAGTGATGCCAAGACCTCTGGATAGTGTAAACTCAAACTCATTTAGCTTATACGCAACCCTCAGAGAGTAATTTTCTTGGTCGTTGCAAGGGTGCACAACAGCTGTTATATGGTGAGGAAACTCGTGTTAATCAATATGATTACTCAACCCTTCTCAGCATATTCGTCCAACAGATGGAATGTGGAATATCGGCCCTCAAGATCAGGTAGATGCAACCCAACAACTCCAACCAGAACTAAGAACTTGTAAATGTATGTCTCAAATAGTAAAAGAATGTAGCTTGACCAGAAAAATAAAATGGGACTCGTGCAGTGAAAGATTGAAGTTTCGTTCTTATTCCTTAGAAACTCATATGATTCCACCCGAAAATTCGAGGTGCTACAGATTGGTAGTCGTTCCTATTTCTTCTTCACACTGAACCAAAAAGAGAAAATTCGGCTCCCTTTCCATTGGCATTTGAAGAGGCAAGGGATGCAAATAGAATCCCTTCTCTGCTATGACCCTCTCCTCCTATGAAATCGATGATTCATCACATGACGTCAAATTAGAGGGGAAATCAAAGGAGTCGGAGCCAAGAGGCATCACTGGGCTGAGAACGAGTGATGGGATATGGAGCATGCTGGGCTACAAGATTCTGGGCGGCGACACCGCGCTAGTACATATCCTTCCGTTCAGATTGAGCGGAGAGGATTGATCCTCAGACCTACCTACAGATTTCTCAAATTCTGACTCCTTTCGTGCAGCTTGAAGATGGGTTTTTGAGGACCCACTTCAATTCCGGGAAGCCAAAGATTAAAATTTCATTTATATCCCTTATAAACTCATATGATACTTCCTATCACTCAAAATAAAAAATTTGCAAAAATTCTGCTGCCACTCAAAATAAAAAATTCGAGGAGTTGAATATTTCCGCACTAAAAATAAAATTCTAGGTGTTGAATATTTGTAGATGTTAAATTACTGGTTCAATTCCATTTTTTATTTGGGTGCTATTTTTGGACCATGATGCAGTCTTTAACTTGAAAAAAATTAACAAAAACAAAAAAGATATAATTAACCAAAAAAAAACAACCCTTAGAAAGAACTAGATAAACCTAACCAAAAGAATTAAATTTTAGGTCATGTCAAATGGAATACTAAACTACCACAAACTCATCTAATGCCAACTATTCCAATCAATATTAAGCACAACTATTTTGAATATTGAGTTTGCATATGACTAAGTTCCAATATTTGATATCTTAAGGATTTGGTTAAAGTTGAGAAATGCACAATAGATTGGCAACCTATTGACTACCATAACGACATTTAGAGTATGCAATTATTTAATTTTATGATTTTAGTCTTTTGGAAACTACATGTAGTATTTTTGGCTCAACGGTGCCCATGCAATAAATTCTTGTTGAGCAAGATCCATATTACTAAAAATTAGATTTGGTGCTTGTAGGTATTTGTATGTTCTATGGGGCTTGGATATAGCCAATATGTATGTCCTTCTAGGGGAAACAAGAGATAGAGACTATGAAGAGTTGGTTGGAGGAATGCATAAAACATTGATATTGAACGGGATCATCATTAATGGAAGTGAAAATATTTTGATAAGTCCTACGAGTTATGGAAGTAAAGATGTTTTTCCTTAAGAAAGTCCAAATATAGTGCCAGTTATTGTAAGTGATGATAAATAAGAATTCAACAACCAATAAATAATTGCATCTCTACATTGGTTTGAGGGATAAATTTTCATCCTATCATATGTAGTTACTTCTCATTATCATAAGTGATGATAAAGAAAAATTCAATAGCCAACAAATAATTGAATTTAGCTACAGATTTAGTTTATTGTATGAAGTTACTTCTCACTGTCATCGCTTTTTGACATTTGTACATATGTGCATGAAGAAAAATCAAACTAATGATATATACTTCAAAGGAATTGTGAAATAATTCTAATATTGATGAGAAAATTAGAACTTCTGTGGATAATAAAAAAGCCCAATGTTGATCTAATGTAATAATTCCATCTGTAATATAAATTACTTCACTTAAATTCCCTTGATAAAGTTTCACATTTCATTGTCAATCAAGAAAATCTAAAAGTGAGTGACACAGGGTTCATCAATTACACTTACTAACAACATAGCTCAAAAACTAGCATCCATAATTTTACCACATAGTTGCATAAACTCAAGGGTACTAGTGTGCCCAAGTAGTCATAATAGAGGTGGGGAACATGATACAATTTTGAAATGGTAGATCATAGCTGACAAAATAAGTAAAAAGTTTCAATGGGACCATGTTTATCTAGTGAATATGGTGCCATGTCATTAGGCCAACCATCAAGATTCACTTCTTCACAGACATAAATAAGAGGTTTGGGCGAGGTGAAATTTATGGGTTAACCAAAAACTAAGTGTAATGCATCCTTCCAAGCCATTTCTCCCACAAGTGATGGCACCCCACATCTTAGGAAGAATTGAAATGAAACCTTAAAAAATTATTGATACACACCCACAAAAGGAAGAACATAACATTTATTGCAACATTCACTTGTCATTTTCCCTAAAAGAAACATGGAGAGAATGATAATAAGTGTCACTGATCTATCCCTCTTGCATGCACAACTTCTCTACTAAATCAACCACCAATCAAGGAGGCCTTACCAATAGAAACAAGTAGATGTAGAAATAAATGAAAGATAGAAGGATAAATAGAAGAATGAGAATGAGCATACCTATGGAGTTGGGGTTCAATACATCTCCATTATCATTGGGATGGACTTGGGTTTTGGGCTTCTTGTCACGATCCATTCATGAACACCTACCACAACTTTTCACAAACCTCCTTTTCTATCTCTTTTCTCCTGACTTCTTTTATTACCAGGGACAACCACAAATGTAGATAGATATCTATAGCAACAATAGGCAACGAGGACATCATAAAATTCCTCCCTCGCTCACGTTTTCCACTTTTTTTTCATTTGAATTCCTAGCAAATATAAATCTCAAACATGTCAAACACCTGTCGCAACGTTTCATAGAACCTCCTTTTCTATATATTTTCTCACAACTCCTTCTATTGCCAGGGACGACCCCAAATGTAGATAGATATATGTAGCAGCTGTTATCACTTAGGTTTTCCTTGAAGTTGTGGAAAAGGAAAGTATACCCGAGGTAACCACAAACCAACCTTCAGATGCAGAATCTAGCTAATCTGCATCCAGAGAGGGCTCTCTCTTTATGATTTATCTTTGTTCTTAGAAAGTTTTAGGCTAGTTATAGTTCCAAGAGTTTGTTTGGAAAAGGTGGAATCCACAAACTAAGGGCAAGGTTGAAAGTTTTAAGTCCATTGGGCTATGGAGTCAAAGGATGGCTTTACTGGATTTCTATTCTACACACAAGATGGCTTTACAGGGCAAGATAGCTAGACAGAGAACAATCCTTAAAATTTAAAGTGGATAGGATGATTTTGAAGGGATGAAAGGCAGCTAAGAATATTTCACCATGTTCAAAAGAAAGAAATGAGATGACTACAAACAAAGAGCAATGAAGAATTCTTTAATATAGTAATCAACAATGTTTAAATTAGCAAAGCAAGAGAATTTAAGAATTCATGCTTATAACCAATTTAGAGGAAAACATTAAGAACAATCACATCTGAAATCATAGTACAATTAAGTAAATTCTGATTCAATCCTTTATGTAAATTATTCAGAAATGGACATAATGATATTATAAACTGATATAAAACTTAAGACAAAGGGTAGAAAGACTTATTGAATTGCAGTCCAACACATGAATCCTGCAAAAAGTCCTGAGCTTCAAATCGTCATCCAGTAAGCCACGAATAAATTTCTCCAAAATGCTTTTATTCCGAAAATCTCAATGTTACAGCAAAGTAATAGAATCCACACTCAATACTCTCTTTGAGGGTTTATTTATACAAGAAATAATTGAAAAAATCTCACACTAACTTAGCCAATAATCTAGGGTGACTAAGGAGTAATTTACAAATAAACAGGAGACAAATGGTCTCGTAGAAAGAATAATAAGTAACTGTTGATGTGCTGTTTCCTCATTTTTCTGATGTGCTGGAGGTAAGTGCTGAAATAGGGCTCGGTGCTGTCCCTTGGAGTAATTTCTTTGCTTGTTTGATACTCTTTGTCTTTACGGATACTCTTTAACCTGTTCAACTGATAATCTTTCATCTGTGCTCATTTTTATCTTTCATATAATAGTAAAAAGATAAAATTCTCATCCTGAAGATAATTTTCATAGAATTTCCAATAGGTCTTTCCACCATTGATCGTCTGGTATTATAGTCCTTTTAAGTTTTCTCAATGTCTCATCGGCCTCTATGAGTTTGTAAAAAGTGGGCTCATTAGGAAACATATACTTTATTTCATGTTCAAGATGAAATAAATTTTTCAACCTGTCATATAGATTTCTCCCTGTTGGCAACGTTGCTTCTGGCAAACTGATGGAACAAGCAGTTACGTTCTGAGCATGTATATTTATTTTCTTGACATAGGTTTCCAGTTCCATTATCTAGTCTTCTGTGAGCATAGGACTGGGTAACCCACTGTCCAACAAAACTTGAAATTTTTCTCTGAAAGCATTAATATCAGCCAAAATATCTGAACACTTCCTTTCTAAATTTTGCATAAAAGTTCTTTTGATAAAAACTCTTTTTATCATTAAAATAGTGTCGGTCCTGTCTTCAATTCCTTGTACTGCAAGCTATTGTTTCGTTCGGGTGTTCAAAAATTGAATAAGTTGATTGGCCTACTCAGGTCTACCTCTTAGTTCATCTCTTGTTCTGTTTATTTCTTCCTGAGCTATTTTAATCAAGTCATTTGGTTCAAAAATTGCTTGAATAGAGGGCCAAATACTTTTTATTAACTCAATTATATTACCCCAAAGAATTTCATTTATTTCCTTCAAAGGCTTTTCTAATGAAAGATCTTTTTCTAAAGCCTTAACTAATCTGTCTAACCTTTTAATTTCCCTGGTATTATCAGCAACTGTCTTCTTAGATGTATCATACTTCTGCTCCAGGTTTTCTAACTGCAACTTTGTGGTTTGAAGTTCTGTGACTCTTAATTGTAAACTTTCCATTTGTTTTATCAACTCATCAGAACTTAAACCAGAAGTGTTTACCTGTGTTGGCTCTGTTTGTTGCTTTGCTGTTGTAGTACCTGTGGTTGTAGTAGCTTTTGTGGTGGATGCCTGCATGATAGCTTCCTTTTCCTGCAAAGCTTGTTCCAATTCCTTCTCCGTTTCACTTAGTTGCTCAGTCACCTTTAAGAGCAACTCCATTACCTCTTCTTGTGAATTCCCCTTCAAAACTTCTTGGGTTTGGGGGTGCCTTGAGGCTGGCAATTTCAGCTGCTTTCTCAGTGCAGCTATGTCATCATCTTTCTTCTTTATTAGTGCTTCAATGCTTTTAATATCTTTGGGGTTGTGACCCAAGCTGATGATTACGTCTTCCAAAGACTTTATTCTATTATCTTTGGCCTGAGAAGAAGCCTTTTCAATTTGCAATTGGGCGCTTGTGTTATTTAAAGAATCTTGCAGCGTTAGGGCTGCCATGGCCTTATTAGTAAGAGTGGAATACACCATTTCTCCAGTTTTTTTATGCAGCTCTATCTGGTCCAAAGGATGAATGTCCTTTGCCAGGACCTCAAAATTTGTTCTAATATAATCAGCTGCTGTCATGGGTTTTGGCACCTTTGACTTGAAGTGGCTCATCCTCATTTTGCCTTGTGAAATGTCAAATGCTGACATTAACCTTTCCTGATTATGTGGAGCCATTTTCAAATATTGATCATATACCTTCATTCTTAATGGATCATTCTTTGCCTTTATATTTATGAAATTTCTTTTTATATCCCCTGTATCTGTCTTTGGTGGCCTAAAGGAGGATACTTCAGTACTCAACTGCTTTTGCAAAGCTTTTCCTTTCTGCTCTGTATGGGTCACACTAACAGAACCAGTTAGTTGACTGTCTTCTCTTCCATCATCAAACATCTCATCTATGATTTCCACATCTGGAAGTGGATCTGGTTTATGTTTTTTGGCTTGGTGTATTCCTGAGGACTCTTTACGAGGAGTAGTATCTGGAACCTGCCTTTTCTTTCCTATTTCCATGTTGGATGGAGTTTGTAATTCTGAAACTTCAGGATGTTTTACCTGAGTGGGAGAAACTTGTGTTTGATCAGGTGCTCTCGAGGTTTGAGGTTTCTCTGCCATGACTAAAGTTTCAATGACCTGGATTTCAGGTTCCTTTCCTTTGCCTTTTGGTTCTGCTACAACTGGTGGACTGCCTTCCTGTAATCTCTGCTGTAGACTTGCTGCTGAAGAAGTGCCAATGTGAAGTACCTGCACTTGACCACAATATTATAGGTCATACGTCTTCTCAAGATATTTCATCATTCTGCACATTTTTTCTTCTTCAACTAGTGTTTCTTCAGCCCATTCATCTTGATTTGCATATTGTTCTATTTCAGGAATTTTGTGGTGTATGTAAGGGGATGATTTTTTTTTTATTCTCTTCTCACAGATGAAACCAAATGGGTCATAAGGAACCCATCGGAAAGTTCTTTGGAACTTGCAATGGCTTTGTAGTATATTTTCTGCTTCTCGCTCGGCCTCCCTAGAGTTGCAGATGAAAGGACCTAATTGACTTTTGATCCTTAGTTGGGCTTTCTTCTTCACACTACAAAAATGGATCATATCTGAATTATTCATTTTCCTGAAGTATTCCAAGGAAAAAATTCTCATGGGCACATATCTTGGCAACTTGAAAGGATGTAATTCACATCCATAGATTCTGATGACTGAATGGTTTTGATATAAATACCAATCTCCAACTTTATAAGTCCTTGAAAGTTGCAAGGTTTTCTTGATTTCATTACTGAGCCTTGGAGGAGGGATTCCTGTCAACAAGGTAGTTGCAGGATATACAAAAAGATCGATGAACTCAGTATAGGAGTATGGAGAATTATAGGAAGAATGAATTATGGGAGACCAAAATATAACTGACCTAGGGTTTCCCTTGGCATCAAGCTTTTTAACAGGGAAAGGGAACTTTTCTGATTGATAAAAGATAATGAGATGATAAATAACTGAGGAATATTTAAAAACTTTCTCATCATCTAGCCTCATGAACTGATCATGGATCTTATTGGCTATGTAGGAGGCAAAGTCATATTTAACTTCAGGAGGTTGCCCAGGAGTGAAAATGGACAGCAAAACCAGGGTTATCTCATCAACATATTCACTGGTGTTGAAACCTAAGACAAAAGATATCATATTTAGGATGAGCCTCCCCAACTTGTTGAAATAATAAAAACCATAGGGAGGAGGGCCCTGAGGTTGGTGTTCAGGAAACATGAAATTCTGGCAAATGGACTTCAATTTCTCTGGGGTCAATTTATTAGATTTTTCAATCAATTCTTCCATAGACAAAGGTGCTAGTTCTTGGTCTGGTTCAAAATGTAGCATTGCATTGATAGCCTGGGGAGTAATGGGGAAAAGAACACTCTGGTCAGGGGATATTACAGCTCTTTGAGTGGGATCATAGTTAGAATGGCAATAGTGGATAATTTCTGGGAAGGAAATGACTGAGGGGATGAGATATCTCGGGAGATTGGATTCCCACAACCCAATGACATCTTGCCCCTTCGAATACTCGTCTCTGCAGTGACAATAACTCAGAAGGGGTTTTTCATCAAAATGCAAGTCTTTAATCTAAAAATATTTATCTACTAAAGGCAAATATTCTAACTCTCTGTGGGGGGCGTTCAATGGAGTCACATTCAGGGCTGCCGGGGCTTCCATTTTGGTTCTTGTGGATTCAAAACGGAAGTTTCTGGGTTTTCTTCACAGGCCAGGCGTGATTTCAATTAAAATAAAGGAAATTGGCACAATTGTAGTTTCAAGGGAACAATTCACAGTCTTAAATCTCAGAGAATGATCTCAGTGATAAGATTTAATCACTGATTCAGCGAAAAACAAGGAAAACAGACTTTCTTTTGAAGTTTCTGAGCGCTATAGGATAAATACCTGTTCTTGGAGGAAAGTTGGCTTTTAACAGGTATCAGGGGGTAGCAGGAGGATGCTTGAACACAGGTCTGGCGGACTTCTGGAGAGAAATCGAATAAAACAGTGGATTTCAGTGGAAGTTTGAAATTCATAGCAGAAGGCGCAGTCGTTTTCAATAACGAAAATAACGGGAAAAACACGAAAATTTGTTTTATTTACAAGTTAAAAGGGTTTTTTATTTTTTCGAGGAGTGACGTCATATTAGTACGGGCTGACGTGTGCAGGGGTCGGGCGGTAAGTGGTTTAGTCCCCGCACCGCTTATTGGAAAAGGTGGTTTTAATTGAGAGGGCAGCGATTCCATTGGATCGTTGCCACGTGGACAAAGGACTAGTCAAATACCACCAATCCCCCGCGCATTAAAGCTCTGACATTGGATGGCTAGAGGAATGAGTATTAGCCTTAGATTTGTGGAGGGGCGATCCAACGGTTGAAAGGACGGAAAGATAGTGGGTGGTTATCACGCGGGCCCGGCATAATTAGCGCTTAATTTAATCATCCCGGGTGGCACATGATTGGTGGAGGAAAGGTTATTAATTAGTCTTGATAACTAATTAATCCCGTGGTTATAAAGGGTCGGGGTAAGGAATATCGTGTGCGGGTATTATAGTTAAAATGACGGGTGGGATGCCAGGTGGATGAGCCACGGTGGCATGGGGTTTTTCCAAAGTTTTGGTTTAGAAAATAAAACTTCGGGTTTTATTTATATTTTTGTGTTAAACATATAAATCATATGTTTAAAGTTTTTCGTATATATGTTTTTTTTATTTTATTATATGATAAATTAACCGATATAATTAATTTACCATAGGGGCGGGACTATTGTATAACGATATATTTAACCAAAGGGCTTGTATAGTGGGTTTTTATTTGAATGCACGGGGAAATAAATACTTTGGCTAAACTTTATAATAGAGGGGTTTTTTGGATATTCATATAAAAGGAGTTATATACTTAGGATAAAGGATTTTCACTAGGGATTTAATAACTAGAGTTAAACATTAATATGACAAAGGGACAAGGGAACTCAAAATACTTTGCACATCTAAGAAAGTGACAATTTCTGAAGTAAATTGCAATATCTCATCTTCAACACTTAAACTTAGAATAGTAAGTTATTTTGAGGGATTTTTATGGAATTTTGCATAATTTTCCTAAGCAAAATGGGATTTTACTTAGTAAAAGGTTAAAGGTGAATGATTATAATGATGAATTATCTCAAGTACTTAGGTCTTTTTTGATCATTAGGCCGAGGGTCCGGTCCCTCCAAAAGTCAAGGAAATGCCTTGAGCCCCTTTGATCTCCAAATACCTTAGTACTTTGGGGGAAATTAGTAAAACTTTTAAGGGGAAAGTGATGAGGGAAGTTAATGATTTTGACTTTGCTTGCTATGATTTTCCAGTGTATTTCCTGCTTCAGTATTTGTGATGAAAGTAAAGGATCAAAAGCATTTAGCAGCATCATTCATCAGATAAAACTTTGCAACACCATCTACCTACCCTATCTACTTGACACTACCATTTTCTCTTCTTTATTAGGGTGCATTTGGACTTGCAAACCCTTATCAACCTTTTTCTTTTTACATGGTAATCTATCTATTTCTACCCTTATTACATCCAAGGGTTCAGATTAAACTGTTGAGCACCTTTTAATAACTCTACCTATCTACTTATCTGCCAAGATTAAATTTTTTGGTCAGATATTTATTCTCTATTCTATAACATAAAATTGAAATATGAATAAGTCAAGTTTAAACAGTTTGACCCTTCATAAATTGTGGCAAAGTTTGACAAGCTGCACACAATTGCTTATTTACAAAAATGAAATAATAGTGGCATTTGGATTGGCACACTTTCCTTGGTCTATTTTTTGTTTGGGGTTCATTTCTTTCACTTTTTTGACCATTTTATTTTTCTTACCCTTTGATTTTTCTTTTAGGGTATACCCTCTTTACATTTTTAAATTTTTTGATTTTTTGGTTTCTTCAAGAATATGGAACACCTTTGCTCAAGAAAAAGGTTTGAACATATTCCATAGTTCAATCAAGACAATCATGAAAAATGACACCTATTGGTATAGGAGACTAACAACAGCTATAGGTTCCAAGGACATTAAAAAAATCCTCCCTCACTCACATTTTCCACTTTATTTTCATTTGAATGCCTAGTAAATAGAAATCATGAACACTACGATGTGTCAATGGGGGAACTTGTTATTTTGGTCTTTTTTGGTTTTTAGTATGTGCGAGTTGTTGGTCTGATAGAGGTGCACGAAGGTGGTATTGAAGGAGCTGGTATCACTGGGGGTGGTAGTGCTTTTGTGTGGAATTATCCATTTCTGGTGCTTGGTTTGGAAATTGGTGTGCCTGGTGGTTTGGACGTGGGTGGTTCTTGGTCTTTAGTGGTGACAGGAGAGTCACCCTTTTGGAATACATAGAGTCGATATACTAGTGTGGGTTGTGTGAAGTTTCTTGGGAAGCA
Organism: Pinus albicaulis; assembly: GCA_034641835.2. Lineage (NCBI taxonomy): Eukaryota > Viridiplantae > Streptophyta > Pinopsida > Pinales > Pinaceae > Pinus > Pinus albicaulis. Next base: position 284,918,177 of record CM076576.1, read on the forward strand.
TTAGACTAGGGCGTGTTCCTCCCACCTTCTCCTTCTCCAGTTGTTCGGGTTCTTGCCGAGTTTCCCAACTAGTGGCAAGATAGTAGCTGGGACATAGTGTGTGGTTTCCTGAAGAAATTTAAGGGTGAGGAGAGATCTAGTTTTTGGGTGTGGTGGTAGGGGAAAGTTCCAGTAGACCGGAATCTGATAATGGTTGGAGTTGGCCCTTCTACTTTTATCACAATGCGACCATCGTCGCGGTGCAGGAAATTCTCACCCCCTACCAAGCAAGGATTTGTTGGCTCATATGATATGGAAATAGTGGTGGTAGGAGTGCACCAAGGTGGTAAGATTGTCGATCACTCCCAGCTTGTTGGTGTGGGAACGCGAGGCGATCGTGGTGGAGGAAAACAGGCCTCCCATGGTGGTGGATGTGTAAGGTCACAACAAATTCAGCATCGGGGTGGTGGAAAGCAAGGAAGAACAACTAAATGGGGGACTTGTAGGCATGTAGCTCCCGGCCCGTGGTAAATTCAAGATTGTTTTCTAGAAAACTGTCAGGACCTAATTCAAACTCTGATAGATTGGGTGAACGTAGCATAAGGGGTCTGTAGGGAGGATTATGTTGAGTTTATGGCCACTTTGGATAGAATACACTACTTCCAGTGCCAGGTCAGGGAGTGAGTATTGGTGGTGGTCTAGCAAGGCCAAAACCACCTTGTATAAAAAGTGGAAAAGTTGGAAACTTGGCTCGCACACTTCGAAGGGCACGTCCATTGCAACTTCCGTCCACCACCCCCTCTAGGAACAACCCTAGAAAACCTAACTTCCATTACGTCAGATGACTATATGCTCTCATGTGTTTTTTATGTATTACCAGTATTTTGGTGTCTTTGACCCTCTCATTTATGGATGTTGTCCTTAGCCTCATTTTTTTATTTTTGTCACTTGTTGGAAACATTGGTCAACAAACCTAGTCGGGGTGAGACCACATGTTTTTTTCTTTGTTGGTTGTACATATTTCTCACCATATGAATGAATATCGACTTACAAAAAGAAATGTTATGTTTATCTATTCATTAAATGTAAATATGAAGATTTGACCCTAGATTTAAAACAAGAGTCACACTTTAACATAAATCAATGAAGTTTAAAGATTAAACTTTATGGCCAAAGAAATATAAATATACATATTAATTTGACTATCTAAATATTACCTTTACTAAAACTATAATGAAGGCATTAGTGTAAATTAGATAGATGATACATGCAATATTTATGTTAATTGTAGATGAATCCATCTGCAGTGTTAAACTTTAGAGACAAAAGAGTATTCAAAATTTTAACAATGTAGATGGACTCAAAGACCCCTTTGTCTCTAAAACTTAACACTACAGATGGATTTAGAGACTCGTTTAGTGAAATGTAACACTTCAGTATCAAAATTGCAAATTTTCATTTATGGAGTGATACGATTAAAAATTACTAACATAAATGACAAATTCATATACTTTTTGTACTTGTTATTTGGTCATATTTTTATTCTTGGTCTATAATAGTCATTTACATTAATCATTATTAATTTTTTCACTTATTACCTAGTCATATATTTTAATCCTAGACTAAATTAGTTATTTAAGTTAGTCACTTTTACTTTAGTCATTTATTATCTAGTCGTATATTTTATCCCTAGATTAAATTAGTCATTTAAGTTAGTCGCTTTTAGTTTAGTCACTTATTATCTTGTCGTATATTTTAGCCCTAGACTAGATTAGTCATTTAAGTTAGTCATTTTTAGTTCGGTCACTTAAATTTTCTCAAATTTAGTAGTATTTCACTTGAAATAATTGTGGTGAACTTTTTTAGTCACCTGGTCATTAATTTCATCATTTTCTACTAGTGAAATAATAAATAAATCATTTATTTATTTATTATTTCTAAATATAGGTATTTAACCAATTCTAAATCCCTTTTCCCTCCACCAAAAATAACAAAATATTTGAAGTAAGTTGGATCTAGATTTGGTTAATAATATTTTAACTATACACCAATATCTAGGCTAACTCAATATTTTGTTATAAATATAAGGGTTTTCCATTCATTCAATACCAATTTTTGATCACCTTTTGATCTATAATTTTGGTTTGACTTTGGTCCTCCATCATTGTCCTATTTTTTCTACTTTTTCTTGTGAGCTCCCTTTGAGTTATATTTTGTCTAGTTTTTTTGCACCGTCAAGAGAGAGAGATCTTGGATCTGAAGAGTTGAGGACATACAAGAACCCATACCATTTAGGGGGATTGGTAACATCTTTCTGTGTTCCCTTCCCAGGTGTCATAATACAAAAAAATATTTATAAATTCTTGTCTTGTCTATTGGATGTATGGAGAAACTCTTGTTTATTTTCTTTGTTTAATGTCTTTAATTGCATAGATCTAGATTTTTTAAGCATTTATTCTGATCACATACTACAGATATAAGGAAATTGACAACCACGTTTGATTTTAGGGGTATTTGTTATGCACAAATAAAGTGATATTTTTTTGTACGATTGTGATTAGATTTCAAACTAACACCCCTAGTCAATCTTGGGAATCAATCTCCATGGATTACGTGTCAGGCCTTCCTTCTACTAAGCATGGAAATGAATTTTTTTCATGGTAGTCGACAAATTCTCGAAGATGGCCATTATAGCGGCCTGCAAGAAGAATATCACAGCAGAAGCCATTGCTAAACTCTTCTTTGAACGAGTGTGGGTGCACTTTTGGATCCCACAATCTATCATATCAAATCAAGAAAATAGGTTCCTCAGCACATTTTGGTCCAGCCTCTGGTCAATGTTAGACACCAAGCTCACCAAGTCCACAACTTTCTATCCCCAAACTGATGGCCAGACAGAGGTTGTCAACAAGATGATCATACAAATTCTACGCATGTACAATTCAAACCATCCACACACATCGTATGAGATCCTTCCCTATGTACAGAAAGTTATAATCGGGCTCTCCATAGCTCAACCGGCCACAACCCATTTTAGGTGGGCTTGGGATTCCAGCCATTATGTTACATTGGCATAGCCATGCCATTTGCGGTTACTCATGTCGACTCGACTCATGTCTAGTCTGAAGTTGACAAAGCGAACAACTTCATTGAGCACATTCAATAGATATAAAAATAGGTTATGAAATATTAGATAGATAAAATTTTAAGTACAAGCAACAACATGATCAACATCGGGTGCCACACAACTTCCAGGTGGGCAACAAAGTGTGGCTACATTTGTAGAAGGAGCACCTTGCTGGACCCCAACGAAAGCTTTGCCCACTCTGATATGGGTCATACACTATCACCGAGGCTGTAGGGGGGAATTCATTTAATCTCGGCATTCCACCATTCCTTGGTCTGCACCTAGTGTTCAATGTGGACCGTCTTCAGCCTTACTTCCCACCTCTACTGGACACCTTCGACATTGCAGAACAACTCACACCAACAGAGTTAAACCGAGACTGCATTGAACAAGCCACCGCGAATTTTATCATGAACATGCAAATCAAGAACACTCGCTAGCATAATATTGAACTATATTAGGTTGTCAAATTTGGCCAACTCTTTCACTAAGGCATGTGGTTCACCAGGGACCAAGTTCAACAGAAGTTTCCTCGTCGCGTGGAGGAACTCAACGAAATGGGGACCATTTCCTCCTAAGGGGGGAGGAATGATCCAGGTGGATACTGGTGGCAAACCTCCTATTCCACTAGGGGCCCCACCATTGATTCTCTCAATTTTTCAGTTTCCGTAATTGTAGCACAGTTTACTATTTTTAGTAGTTTTTTGGGTCTTGAACATCCGGAGCCGTTTTGAGGCCCTAAATGATGTTTTTTGGGAAAATCAGGAGTAACATTGAATTTCACTTGATGTTTCTCACATCAAAAATTATATTCCTTGGATAGATATTTCTAATGGGGTATTGTGTGCGTCAAACGGAGATTGTATGCCAAAGTTATGTCCCCGGGAAGTTGATGTACCAATTTACCCAAACAGGGCCCATATTTTTGGCGCTTCATCACCTAGGGTTAGGTTTTTGGATGTTTAGGGTTTTCCATTGTTTCTCAATAATAGATATGCCCTCGAGCCTCATCTTAACATAGTTCAAAGGCTGGTAGCCTCCACATATTTTCTTAGAGATAAGCTACTAGTGCCCCAGCTAGTTTATTTCCATTCTATCTGTAAAAAAAATTCAGTTCTTTGATATTAATGAAATGACGTATTATTTTTGCTACATATTTGTATTTATGGTATATGAGTATTCTGTTGCATTCTTGCATAAATTCCGATCACTCAGTCAACGTTGGTTAAGGTTGGACAATACCCTGCAATTTTCGGTCTCCAATCTACCATGTAATTTCATCCTCTAGACATACATGTGAGAGAGAAAGAGAGAGAACACAAGTTGTATGAACCAATTTTTTTTGGAGAGAGAAGAATGTGTGAGTGAATGATGTCCAAATGAGGAGGGAAGTCACTATTATTGAGGTTGAAAAGACACATATGCTGGGCTTCATGAGCGTAAATTTGGATTTTGGTCGACCTTGACAATTTTCACATGTGTGAATAATAAATTCAAAATCACACTTCTGTTGGTCCAAACAATGTGATCTTTAGATCAATATTGCACCTATAAAAAATAGGAATCCAACAAAAATACCATCTCCATCCTATGAGTTGTCCAAGGTAGAGTTTGGCCCTAGTTACAAATGTTAAGTGTGAAGAAATCCTCTATCCAATGGCATAGGAGTTTGACATTTTCGAATTCATATGACATTTTTCATATAATTTATTTTAAAAATTATGTTTGAAATTTTTTTGGATAGTTTAAAAGGGACTAAATGAAAAATAAATAACATAAAATGTATAAGATGAAAAAAATTCAAAATGTACCTTCATCCTCATCTTCAAAACAATATTGTTGGTTTTTGAATTTATTTAAATAGTAGAAAAAAAATCTTACATGAACACATATCTGGAGAATACAATTCAAATACTAATTCACGAACTTTGAAAGTTAAAAAAATATATATAATTTTGCATAAAAAAATAAAGCTTTAATATACACAACTTATTTATCTATGTGTATATATGTTCTCTCTCTCTATCTCTCTCTCTCTCTCTCACACACACACATATATTAAAAAATATACATTCTATACTAAATTATTCTATGTGAACACACACATACTTGTTAATATGTGCGAAAATGTGCAAGGACAAGCATTTCATTTAATAGAAAAATGACAGGTTATATGACAATGATGTTTTTTCCAAAAATATCAATAGGACAACAACCTAATTCTCCAAAAATCTTCGTTTTACTTTAAATCAAAATTCACAATGCATATATGAATTTTGAGGGCATCAATTTGATAAAAGTGTAAAATTTTGAAATTTCATCACTACATTTGGCCCAAAAGTGTAACCCATCTTCATGGATTCACCCCTATAGTTATGTTTGTGAGATTGTAAGTTGATCTATATTTGAAATCTTGAAGGTTTGATGAATGTGCAAGTAAATTTTTATGTCTTTTAGGCAATTAGTGTTACGTCCCTATAATACTAGTGTATCCCCTTATAGTTATTGTTAGTATAGCCCCCTTATTGATATTTTTTTCCCATGTAGTACCCAGATTGTTATTAGTGTGCCCCATAGAAGCCCACTTTTGTTATTGTTGTGCCCTTACATTGATATTGTTATGTTGGCTAGGATTACATTCTGACCCATTTGACTCCTATATATAGAAAGGAGGGTTTTTCATTTGTATCATCAAAGAATTGTTCATTTATGTAATGTAAAGGAGGGTTCCCCCTCGAAGAGGCTAATTTCTAAGGTGTTGATCTATATTATCTTATATTTTTTGAGTTGGTTTCATAACATTTGGTATCAGAGCTTTGGATTCTAGGGTTTTTCTGCTTCAAACAGGTCATCGTGGCATTTGTGCTATAAAGTTTTTTCTACGAAGTTTCAGAAGCTAAAAAAAACACCCATTTGCAAAGAGATCCTAAGGAAGGGAATGCAACAATTTTAGATCTTGGTTCGCAATATTTTCGAAGATATGATTTGTGGAAATTAGGGTTTTTTCAGGCTCCCGAATTTCATCTCAAAGAGGTGACCTTGGGAAAATTGTCATAACTCTCTCTCTTAGAATAAAATTGGAATTATGTAACAAGTTGTTGAAATTAAATAGAATATAGTTGGTTGTATATCAATTTTAGAGCCGAAGGAGGAAAAATTAACACGTGGCACACCGTACAAGTTCACTCTACTGAACTAGTCCATAATTAGGTCATTGTGGGAGATTCAATAGAAATTTTTCTTGAAGAATCCAAATTAGGTCTGACCTATGGAATTGGAAAGAAGAATCAGAGATATACTACAGGGTTGAAGCTAAAATATTGGGGTTCCAAAATTACAAACATAGATCAGTTTCAATATCGAGCTCCTCAAAAGGAAGAAAAAGGTGTGTATTTGTTTTAAAAATTGCATAAGTCTTGTTTGAAAAATAAATTTGAAGTGATTCCAAGGGCATATTGAAGCATATATATCCGTATTGGGTTATAAAATGGCCCCTAAAAATAATTCAACACCCATTAAGCCCTAAGAAGGCTCTAATATGACACATGAAAAGGAATAATTGCAGTATGATATATCAAAATTACGGTACCAAGTGCAATAAATTTCGATCTTACAAAGAGAAACCAAAGATGAAATAGATGGTTTAAAAGAAGACATGGAGGTTAATTTGGATGGTTGAAGAATCAAATGAAAGATAATATGGATGATAAATCAGTGGGAGATCACATCGAGAATCAACAACAATTTCTCGAACTCTCAAAGGATAACCTAACTTTGGTGCAGAATCGAATGAAATAACAGGAAGATCAACATCGCAGCGAAATAATTTATGAAGAAATCATGGAAACAAGAAGTCAAAAACTACAAAATTGATCAATTTCAAAGTATCTCAACAAGTGGAAGAACTTACCCTCTAAATATTCCACATGGGAGGATGAGAATTTTATACAGAAGCATCGAGAAATAATCAAGCATTGAGAACAACACTTGTTTGAATGGTAGGGGCATGTTAGGTACCTATAATACTAGTGTATCCCCTTATTTTTATTATTAGTGTAGCCCCCTTATTCTTATTTTTTTCCCATGTAGTCCCCATATTGTTACTATTGTGCCCTATAGAAGCCCACTATTGTTATTGTTGTGCCCTTACATTGTTATCGTTATGTCGGCTAGGATTATATTGTGACACATTGGAATCCTATATAGAAATGAGTTTTTTTTATTTGTATCATCCAAAAAAATTTCATTTCTATAATGTAAAGGAGGTTTTTCCCTCGAAGAGGTTGATTTCTCAGGCGTTGATCTATCTTTTCTTCTATTTTGTGAGTTGGTTTGATAACAATTAGTCAATTTTCAAAATAACATAAATGAATGGTTTTAACTGAGTTTGCAACATAAAAATAGAGACAATAATTCCATATACAATAACACAAAACAACAAAATGATGAAGGAGTTCACCCCTCCTGGGCTACATCTCCTGGTCCAGCTTCCAATGTTGGGCCTCTTTCATTAAGTGCTCAAATATGTGATTACAGTGATTTTTAATGCTCATACTACAAAAATATTGTCTCTAATGGATTAAGAACAGTAAAAAACTGCAATATGGGCTCTTGTTCGGCTCAATTTCGCCAAAAATTGAAGAAGTTATGCTCTAGAGAATTTTTGCTGCTAATTTCTCTAGAAACTGCACTTTCCTACTGACAGTGCTACGAATTCACCTTTTCTAGAGCCACCAAGTGACAATTTCCCCCGATGCTGGTGAGGTTCATGCCAATTTAGGTGAAAAGTGTTGCTTCCTTAAAATGCCCAATGACCCCTGTGAGCGGGAAAAATTGGGCTACATGCCCATTGATCCGTTGTTGGATCCGAAACCCCACACCAGAGTATGTTATAACCATGCTCTGCATTTTGGTTTGGTTATCATGCCACCAGGGTGTATTATCCCCGTGCTTGACCATGGTTGGATATGTGTGTTACCGAGGCTTTGAGCTAGAGTTAAACCCAAGCCCCCGAATCCCCTGCATTTGGTCTCATGGGTGTGTGGTACCTGGGGACCTCGGCTTAACCATGGCCCCATCCCCCATAACCGAAGCCATTAAAATTTAAATACTCCTCTCTCAGCACTTGTATGTTCTGAATGGTTCGGTGAGGGCAGTCTCGTAGCAGATGAGGTTTTCCACAACCCCATCAATTTAGTAGCTCCCTCTCTTTTAGTATTTCCCTCTATTTTCTTAGACCCTATTTCTGATTGGGCTAGTTGATTTTCTCCATTTTTGTGAAACTTCTTCCTTTGGTGATTTTTCCCAAAGTTCTTTAGGTATGTTGGTTTTACTCTTTTTCCACTAGAGTTGTTAGGTCCCTATAATTTTTCAGATTAGCAGGACCAAATGAACAAGGGTAAATTCAAACCAACTTTGGAGTCCTAGGACCTAGCCTTCCTGGACTCAGAGAGGGCTCTCTCTATATTTGTATAAAAGATATAACTTGATTGATTTAGGATACTGATTTTAGGCTAGTTAAAATGATAGGGTTTGTTTGTTTTGTTTTGTTTGGTTGGGTTGCTTGTTAAGTATAACAGATAGAGTAAGAGAAATTTGAACCATTGGGCTATGGAGATTGTGAAAGGCTTGAAAAGTACAACAATAAATCAAGGGTGTTTCATATGGAAAGTTAATGAAGCCAAATGGATCTTAATATCTTTTGTGAGTGTGAAATGAACATTAAATTGTGAATTTAGTAGGTTTAAAGGGATATTAATAATCCTTTAACATATACTAGAACAAGAAGAACCTTTAAGATCACTATGCTTAAGAAAGAACCAAAAGATAGGGCACACCATAAACTTATTTGGCCTAGCTTTATCAAGTAAACTTTGAGACAACAATCCAGCAAACCCTAGAGATCAAGAAACTCCTAAATTCTCTAGCTATTTACCTTCAGACAAAGAAGACATTTAAGATGACATATAAGTGATGATTAAAGAGCAGGGAACTCCTAAAAGCTTCAATCATACTTTAAAATACCTTCAAAGTGACTATTCAAGATGGACCAAAGGACAGGGCAAACCATAAAATTCTTTAGTCAAACCCTAATAAGTAAACTTCAAAGAAAGGCCTTAAAAACAATGTTTCAAGCTACACCAAGGGACAGGTCATACCATAAAATTCTTTGGTTTGAATATTATTAAATCATTTTCAAGAAAACAAGCTAGGTGGAATAAAAAAGAAACTAATAATTCTCCAATCAGACCCAGCAGAGGAAAACATTAAGATAAAGAAAGCAGATAGACTTAGGGTGCCAAGACAACATATTCTAATCTAAAATTTATGTTATTTTATCATATAAAGGATGAACAATATGGAAAAAATGAGGAAAAAAATGTAATATCAGAACAACATCACCATTTAAATAAGTTCATGAATCCTGTGAATATGCTTGATCCATTGATATTTAGTCCAAAACAGTTACAAAGCTTGAAAACCAAACTTCTTTCACAACTCATAGTCTATGAGGCATTCAAATTAACAATCAACCAACAAAAATATGAAGCACACATGTAGTATTTATCTGCAAAATGAGGAGGTGAACCCTATCTAGGGTTTCAACTGTCATTTATTACATAGTTAATGCATTTTGACCTTTGAGACCATGCAAGGCCCAAGCAAAAATATCTAAAACTCATTTATTGAAAAAATAACTTCTAAGATAACTATTGGAGCCCATTTTGGAAACATTTTGACTTTAAGGCTTCAAAATATCTTTTGAAATAGCTCCTAGTAGGGGCGCAGCTCCAAGGTACAAGGGCGTAGTGCCAGTGTAAATGTGTAGCGCCGAGACAGTGAAAATGACCTGTTTTGCAACTAAATTTTGGAGGCCTTCCTAGTGTCCAAATGAGCTCCATGATGGCTCATTGGAAAGGCCTCTTAGTCTATTTTCTAAATATCCTTTCATTTTACAGAATGGTTCTCCTTTTCCTATCAAAATCCACTTCTCCCAATACTGTTAAATGCACAACGCTAGTGCCAAAAAGAGGGCAGAAAGGTGATTTTTTGGTAGTTTGTTTCCTTTTGGAGGAATTAGATTTGCTCTAAATGTTCTAAAACTTTCTGAATTTTATGTACTTGGCATGAGGAACATGAAAATGTTGACATTTTTTTCATTTGAGTGCCCTAAAAAAGAGCGCAGAGCCAGTGGCGCTGCGCATTTGGCCCAATTTTCTGCAAGCCAAATTGTCAAAAATTCAAACTTTACAACAAAGTGCCAAAAATGGAATTTTCTTTATTGATCATGGTTTGGAGGCTTGGAGGGACACCTCAGCAAAAATATTTAGTTTTTCCTTCTCTTTTTCCTCTTTTAGAGCCTGAATCTTTGCATGGGCTCGTTTGAGCTTGGCCCTTGCAATCATGTTTCTCATGGCATAATGTCTTACCATCTTCCTCTACATGTCAGTGTCTCTCTTGGCCTTATCTAGCTGACCTTATAGGTGAAAATTATCTCTCTCTATCCAAGACTCTCTATCCTTGTTAATTTCTATGGAAAGCATCTCACTTGGAGTGAGCTACTCTGCCAATTCTGCCTCTTTTTCCCTTTCCCCGGCTAAAGCCTTCTTCACCCAATGGTCCTTGGTCTTTGCCTAGGAAGTTGTTCTTCCTAATCCTCACAGTCATCAAAAGTGCCCAAGGTCTCATCTAGCAAAGCCTTGGCCTTTCCAACCTCTTTTTGAGCTTTGATTTCCTTGACCTCACTGATGACCTGCTTTGTCTTCAATTGATGATTCTCTAGCTCAAAAAATTTGATCACATTATTTTCCCTACCAAGATTAGCTTGAAGCTCACTAATATTGGCATCATTTCTTTTGATCAACATATTGGTAATCCTCTCCTCATCCTCTTCATCAAGGTCAATCAGCTAAAACTCTTGCTCAGTTTCATGTTTATCCTCCTCTTCAACCATGACATGCTCTGTAACCTTTTCCTTGCCCTTATCAACCTATCTTTTTGATGAAGAAGGCATGGCCCCTTTCACCTCAAGTGAAGCAAACACATGCCTATGGCCTCTCTGATAGTTCAAAGGAAAAGGCTTAATATCATGCATTTTAGTCCCAGCTGTCCCAATATCTCTTTCACTACTTGAGGCTCTAGTGTCATGAGATGAGGGTGAAGGATTGTGGAAATGTGATGAGGAAGGATCATCATGAGTTGAATCAATGTGAGTGGATGGTGATGTATGAATAATAGGATGTGATGGAGAAGTGGATATGGGAGGATGACAATATGAAGGAATATCTTGCTGATGATGGCTAGGTGGAGTAGTGAAAACCTCATTGGAAATGAAGGTTTCCCATGGAATGTATTTCTGTTGTAGCTGATGCATGACCACCATCTGGATGAGTGAATGATGAAATAGGCTTTGCATTTTCTGATTATAATATCTATTTCTCACAATGTAGGCCATTTTTTCAATGCTACGGAAAAGATAATATGGTATATGCAACCTTCTAACTCTAGTGAAATGCATAAGAAGACGGGCATGGTGAGAGTAGAGGCAGGAAAAAATTCCCTCACAAGTGAAATACTTCATTATTATCCTCGCCATGGGTGCATATCTATCAATAAAATGAGAAAAAGGGAAGATGGACTTGTGATGATCTTTATACCTAGGTTTATGGTACGGTTCAAAATAGCTCATGTCCAGGTTTGCTTGTCTGAAGGACTTTTCTCCCACACTAGGTATCCCTGTAGCAGCTGCAATAGCATCAATGGACATCTCAAATGTAACCCCAGCAAGATTGACCTGCTTCTCATGTAGATTAATTATGAATAATCTTGTTAGCTCTGGGTGATTTTGGACTTGCTGTACCTTCTCACAAAACTCAAAGCAACCCACATGTTTAAAGCAAGAAATAGTGAGGGGAGAGGCTAGCAATTACCTTGTATTGACAGGTTCAAACCTCTTTATCTTCCCTCCATTATGATCATGTCTTTTTAGCATTTGTGCTACACAACCATTGTCTACACCCTCAGACATTTAGACTCTGTTTTATAAAACCCTAGAGTGTAAGTGGAAATGAGATGAGGGGAAAGGAATGAAATGGTAGCTTTGCAAAATGAAGGGAATGAGTGAAGGGGTATAGGTTTAGGAAATGAGTGAGGGAAAAACTAACTCAATGACAAACCTCAAGTATTGTAATTACCCTGTCTATAACTAATACTCTTTTTAGGAGGATGAAATAGGGATAAAACAGTGATTTCAAACTAAAACTTAGGGTTTCCTTTAGGGTTTCATTTTCATTCAATTAGAAGTGATCAAATAATTTCAAAACAAGGTTCATGTCATGTACTTACCACTCAAGATTGCTTGGAGGAATTTGGCAAAGACTTGAAGGAAATTTGATGTGATTTGGATGGTTGGAAGACTCAAAAACCTTTTCTGTCTAAGCGTGAAATGTCAATGGTTGAGGGCGCAGGGCCAAGCCAAGCGCACAACGCCAGTCTATGAGCATGCAGCGCCAAGTAAAATTAGCACAGGGTCCTTTCTGGCAAGGTTGCAACACTCTGGAAAGGGCATAACGCCAGCTCCCAGGCATGCAACGCCTTCAGAAAATGTGTGGAGGAAATCTGGTAAGGGCACAGCACCAAGAAATTTTTCCCGAATTCGCTCAAAAAACCCACAAACTCTTCCTTGCTGAATGCTCTTGATCTTTTGAAAGGCAACAATGATTCATTTGAAATGTAAAATGTACTTTTAAAGGCTTGCATATTTAATTTAACTTGAAAAAACCACTTTCTAATGTTTGAAACCCTTTTCCTTTGTCTCTGATATTCTTTGACGATTTTTTTCTTGCAAGTTGTTGAAGTCATGCAGTTGGCTTTTCTTTTGATCATTGAGGATTTACATGTTTATTTTGAAAACTTTAGGATGATTAAACATAGTAGCATCTTCAAAATATCTTGTAGTTTCCACCATAAAACTCAACTCATCTTTTCCACCTTCTCTAGCCATATTTTTCAAAAACCCTAAGTGTTTGCAATTCTTTTACAACAATCATTAGTGTTGTCTTCTAAGTTCTCTATAGCCCTTTCAATTTCATTCATTTCTGTGTAGTTCACCTCACCTTTTTTCCATATTCCATCAATATTTTCTGATGGACTTTCTTCATGTTTGGCCTTCTGTGCTTCCTCCATGTCATTTTCTGCAAGTGATCACTACTTTAGCACTCAAATGGACTAACCAGTTCATAACCCTATATATCTTCAAGAACAAGTTCTTCTTCTTTCCCTTGTTGTAATTTGTTTTCATTCAGGAGTATATAGTCTACATCATCATTACCTTCTACTGATAAATCTTTCAACACTCCTGCAGAAGTGCTAAACTTTTTCCACTTTTCTCATTTGCACGTTCTGAATTGAGAAGATAATCCTCTTTGGAAATTTTAGGTCCTTCTTGAATAAACATGTCTCGAAATTCTATTACATCTGAGCCACATTCCAACAAAGGAAAAGCAGTTCCTGAAACATCCAAGAATTAACCTTAAAAATTTAAAACCCTAATGACCTAATGGGAGTGTCCTTTGACATGATTCTGATTGAAATTTGACTTGGAGATTTTTCAAGTGAAAACAAAGTATTGTTATATGTTATTATTCCCAAAGGGACATGGGAATGAGTTGGAAAAAATAAACCCTAGAGGGAGGGTGGAGTTTATTGACAGGGGAAAATAGGGCAATGAATTCTCAGGTAGGAAAGAAGGATGAAAATGAGACGTATAAGCCCATAAGGAGTATTTTAAGAGCAACAGGGTGACTTTGAGAAGACCAACTGAGGAATAGTGAAAAAGGTTTTATGAGGATAATGAAGGTAGTGAGATTTCTGAAAATCAAGATATTCAAGAAATATTGTTTTCATAAAACTATAACCATCTTGTAGTCATCCAAAGATAGTGAAAAATGTTGATGACTAACAGTGGCTCCACTTGGGGAGGGCAGCTCCTTCAGGACGTTTCAAGAATGTCAGAGTTTAGATCTCTGGAAACTGTAAATCAGTGGCTTGTTTGGGCTTGGCAGATTTCCTCCTTCTTCAATTGCTAATTTACTCCTATTATTTGAAGCTGTGATCTTACACTCAGAAAAACATGATTGCTTCAATATCAACTCTACCTACCCATCATACTTTTCCTAACATTTTCTCTTCATTTGGGTGCATTTGGATTGGCAAACCCTAGACATCATCTTTTCTTTTGAAAGCACAAACTATCTAATTATAACCTTATATCATCCAAAGGCTTAGATTAGACTAATGAGCTCTTTTTATTCTCTACCTAATCTACTTATCTGTCGAGGTTAAACAGTTTGACATATTTTCATTCTCTAATCTATCGGCATAAAATTCAAAACATGACCAAATCAAGGTTAAGTAGTTTGATTTGTCATGAGCTGTGGAATTTTGGACATTTTGCACACAAATTTTATCTTTGCACAAAGTAAACAAACTGAGGGCTATAATTTGGAATTTTTCATTCATCCCTCTCTTTTCTCTTTGGTTCAGATTTGAGCTCTAGGGACCAGTATCTTTTCCTAACCTAATCTACTAATAAGCCAAGTTTAAACTATTTGGAAAATCTTCATTCTCTAAATTATTAGCAGAAATTTAAAACATGTTCAATCATGGTTAGGCTGTATGATTGAAAAAGACTTTCCTTTCTCAAAAGTAGTGGCATTTGTACTTGCACACTTTCAAAAACATTCATTTTTGGTATGGGGCTTTGCCTCTTCTTTTTATCTGCCCTCTTTTCTTCTTTCTTTCTTTTTTGTGTTTCATTTTTCTTATCTTTTATTCAAGAAATTTTATGTACAATGAACAAAGCTTTAAACTAAGAACTTCAACAAAAATAATGCTTGAGCATCCTGCCATTGATAGGACCTCCAAATAACTTTGTTCCATCCACTTATTGTAGAAAGGATGTGTTGTTACCTCTTGCTGAATGGATGATGTATGGACCTTTCCATAGATTTTCAAATTTGACATGCTTGCCTTTGTCCTCTCTTCTTGAATACCACTTCAACACTTTTTCTCCAATCTGGAAATCATTTTCTTTAGTCCTCTTATCAAATATTTTCTTAATATTCTCTAGCACTGCTTGTGTTATGTTGTATACTTTTTCCCTTGATTGTTGCAATTGAATGGTTTGGTTCAACCTCATTTGTATATCATTCCCCTCTGATTTCACCTCTTGAATAAGCTTCATCACTGAGACTCCCAAGGATGTTGGAAAAAATGCACCCATGCCATACACTAGTTGATAGCGAGACATGTTAATTGATTTTTTCTTTGTTAATCTGTCTGCCCATAATGCATGCACTAATTTGTTGTGCCATGAATTTTTGTTCTCTTCCAACAATTTCTTGATGATATTTACCAAAATTTTGTTAGAGGACTTAGTTAACCTATTACCTTAAGGGTAATAAGTTATAGAATGCCCTAATGTAATGTGATACTTGTGACAGAAGTCCACCATTCTCTTGGATTTAAATGCAACGACATTATCAATGATGATTTTTCTTAGACAACCAAATCTGGACAGCATATTGGTTTCAAGGAATTTGATGATTATTGAGTCAGTCACAATCCTTGAAGGGATGACTTCTATCCATTTGGTAAAATAGTCAGTTGCAGTGAGGATCCATTTGTGTTGGGCAGAGGAGGTAGGGTGGATTTCTCCAATGAAATCCAAACCCCATTGTTGAAAAGGAGTTTCCACACTGATAGGTTGTAAAGGAAAAGGTAGTAGTTTTCTCTTTCCCTAAAAGATTTGGCATTTATGGAAAGTCACTACTAGCTTGTGGATATCAAGGAAAAGAGTGGGCCAATAGAGACCAGCTCTAAGGACTTTGTTGTTAGTGGTTTTCCAATAGAGATGACCTCCACACTCTCCTTCATGAAAATCATGCATGATTCTATCTACATCTTCTTCAAGTAAACATTTAAGTAGGATGCCAACATAATTTTTCCAATATAAAGCTTTATCCAAAATGAAAATATTTACAACTTTTAGTTTCAATAATCTAGCCCTAGTTTTGGACAAATCAGGATGAACATTTATTTTAAAAAGCACATGTAATATATCAGCATACCACAGTGAGTTCATAAATGATTCTTCAATAGGTGGAGTCTCCAACTCCTCTTGTTCATCCAAGGAATGTATCATGTTTATGTCCAATGCTTGAAAGTTTGCTTCAACCATCATTTTGGCCAGTCCTTGCCCTTTGATTAGCTTGGTGGGTTTGATTTCTATATCATACTCTAAGATGACAGCAATCCACTTACCTCTTTTACCATTAGGATCCTCATTTAGTATGTCCTTAAAAAGTGCATGAGGAACAAAAGTAATGACATATGAATGCAAGATGTAAACTCTGAAATCTTTTAGGGCTTTGATTAAGGAAAAAGCTTTTTTTTCCATAATGTTATATTTCAGAGATGCATATCTTAGTGCCTTGTTGAAGAAATCTATGGGTATTTCTTGTCCCATTATGTTATTTTGTAGTAATACTGCAACAATTGTGTGTTCCGATGCAAATGAGAAGATGAAAAAGTCCTTGGTAAAGGCAGGGCTGATTAGAACTGGTGTTTAGGTAAGTGCTTGTTTTACTAGCTCAAAGGTTTGCTTTGCTTCTATGGTCCATTTGACTCCTATTTCTCTTTTCAGCATGTTTGTAATGTTTCTTAGGAGTTCTGCAAGGTTTGGTATGAACCTTCTTAAGAAGTTGTTCTTTCCAATGAAAGATTGCAGCCCTTTGATGTGTCTTGGGTGACTAGTCTACAATATCCCCTCAATCCTTTTTTAGTCTATCTTCATCCCTTCTTGAGATATGATGTGGCCTAGAATTTTTCCTTATTGAAGGCCAACCAGAGTTTTCTTGGGATTCAAAGATAAACCATACTTTCTACACTTTTCAAAGACTTCTCTTAAGTGAGCTAGGTGTTCTTCATCAGTTTTTGAGTAGACTGTGATTTCATCAAAATATATCACAATGAAGTAACCTATCTCTTCTTAGAAAGAAATTTCCATGGCTCTTTGAAAAGTGGCCCCGACATTCATTAATCCAAAAGGCATTTTGACATACATGAAGGTGCCCCAAGGTGTAGTGAAGGCAGTTTTGTGCTGATCATCTGGATGTACTAGCACCTGATTATACTCCAAAAATCCCTCAAGAAAAGATATTATTTTGGAACCTACTACCCTTTGTAGTATATGAACCATCTTGGGTAAAGGGTAGTTTTCTTTAAGGGAGGCTTTCTTTAAATTTCTAAATTCTATGCATAGCCTAATTTCCCTTGTTTTCTTCCTCATTGATACAAGATTTGAGACCCATTTCGAGTACCTGAGTGGATTTATTATTCCAGCATCATACAATATCTTAATTTCTTTCTCAACAAGAGGCATTAGGACAGGGTTTATCCTACATAATTTCTTCTTAAATGGTTTCTGGTTCTCCTTGAGAGGAATTTTATGTTGAATGATGCTTGTATCATAGGACTTCAACTCCTCATAGCCCCATGAAAATACATCCTTAAATTCTTTGAATAGCTCAATGTATTTATATTTGATAAGAGTTGGCATTGTTTTGGATATTTTTATCATTTTAGGTTCTTCCTCACTACCTATGTTGCATTCTTCTACATTTGTTTCAGTGGATTCCTTTTTAGGCTTCCTAGCAACATCATTAAAATTAAACAGTTCTTATAAGAGGGAAAGTACTCTTGGAAATAGGTTGTCTTTGCATTGCAATACCTCAAGGTCCCTTTTGTTTGAATCTTCACACAATTCTCCCTCATGAGGGTGTTCAAACAGATTTATATCAACAACATAAGGTGGCTCTATTTTGTGTGTTTGTTCCTAAGCAGAGCAGTCCTCTTCATGATCTGAGTTTGGTTTTGACATTTCAAATTCATTTTTAGATTTCGAGAAGTCTTCAATATGTTTGTCACTTTCAAAAAATTGCCAATAATCTATGTTATCAGGGACTGTTGGTCCACTTTTGACCTTTACCATGTATTGTTCATTTGCATGAGGTTGTTGGCAAGTGTTGGCAGTGAATGCTAGTTCATTTGCAAGGTTGTTTTGAGTTCTTGGGATAGAGGTAAGTTCATATTTTTCAAATATTTTTAGGAGGTCTAAGGGAACATTTCTATATTCTCTTAGCCTAGGATTTTTGGCTAAGTATTCTCCTTTAATTTTCCTAATAATTAACTTGGAATCTCCTTGAACATAAATCCTCTTAGCTCCTATACTTTTCAACAATTGTAACCCTAGGAGAAGAGCTTCATACTTTGCAATATTGTTTGTACATTGAAAATCCATTTTGTAAGAGTGACCTTCATTAGTGTTGTGTATCCAAACACCTGCTCCTAAACGAACTTTGCTACAAGAGCCATCAAAGTTCATGTTCCAGAGAGTCTCAAGTTCAAATTCGCCATTGTGTTGTTGTTCATGGCTTCTAGGGTTTTGGCTGTTATGTTCTTCATTTTTATTGTTTTGACAGGTCTTTCTCTTCCTCTTTCTCAGCTACTTGTTCATTAATTTCATATTCATTCTACAAAATAAACGAATCAAGGTCTGAATGGATAGGATTTAGAGGGGTGTTATTTGACCTATCTTGGCTTCTTACTATGTATTTCATGTGAAATTCTCTGTACAGTATTCTTGTTTGGTTAAAGAATGGAATGGTAGCATATTTCATGTCCATTTGGAGGGTTCTGTGGAGTTTGGCTCCCCATGATCTAGATAAAAGCATGCCATATGTTGGGGGAATGTTAGGC
Source organism: Pinus albicaulis (assembly GCA_034641835.2). Classification (NCBI taxonomy): domain Eukaryota; kingdom Viridiplantae; phylum Streptophyta; class Pinopsida; order Pinales; family Pinaceae; genus Pinus; species Pinus albicaulis. The sequence goes on from CM076576.1 coordinate 284,937,102, forward strand.
ACTACAATATCCATTACAAGGCTATTGGCTAGTATTTGTGCTAGGTTAACACATAGATCTTTGATTAGGCCCAGACATTTAAATCTACTTGAATCAAAAGAGTACAAGTCTTTGTATGGTCTGGTTATTTCAAGGCCTAATATTTCCATCACTACCTTCAGTGTGACGTTATGTGAAGCACCAGAGTCTAGCATGGAATTGTGTAGGATTTTGTCATGGATGTTCAAACTGACATAGAATGGAGGCATAGCTCCCTCTTGAAAATTTCCCTCTACCTCTGGTCCAAACAACAATTTTGGCTTTTCATCAGTTATATTTAGTATCAGTGTCATTTCCTATGTTTAAAGACTTCAAAACTTGAGATCTATATACGTCTTGAGTCACTAATTCAGTAAGGGGTATGGCTATTTTTATCTTGGAAATTTCATCCTCAATATTGAATGGTGTCTGTATTCTTGGTAGAGTTAGATCAGTTTTATCATACACGGTATTGTCAGTAACTTTAGATTGCTGATTTTTATTTGGAATCTCAGTTAAAGCAGTTTTTTCAGGGCCACTAGTTGATGTACTAGGGCAACTTTGGTCACCATCATGTTGGATGATTTTTTTTTTTCTTTGATCAAAATTCTTAGCCATGGTGTTTGTATTTTTTTTTGTCTTTTTAGGAATGTTTTCAGGGGTATTCCTAGTAGAAATTTCTTGTTTGTTCCTCTTGGGGATATCTTGGGTTTTCCTACATATGAGGTTGCCTATGAACCTTCATGATATCATTTTCAAACCCTAATTTTTATTCTTCAGAATCCTCATATGTTATTTTAGTTTGGTTTCAGTAAAATATACCTTTTTCTCATTCTATGAGGAAAAAAACGTCCTCACTATCAGAGCCTATTAGATTCACATGGTTTTCTTTCGACTCCTCAGTCTCTCTTTCCTCTTCATCTACATAGTTTTCTTGGAAAGGAGGTCTGATTTGCTGGTCATTTTCTCTTTGTCTTATTTGAGGAGGATATCTTCTAAAGTTTTGGTTTATGTTTTTGTTTTGAGGATTTGTTTGGTTTTCCCTAGGGGGTTCTTTTTCATTTAAGTTGATTATCTCCATCATCCTTTCCATTGTCCTAACTAGACTCTCAATTTTAGCATCAAAAGTGGAGGCCATAGGTTCTTCTTTATATGTAAACCTCTTCTCTATTCTCACTCTATCCCTTTTAGAAATTAGATTGTGATGCCAGGATTCTACTATAAAAAATATCCTAGCATATAATAGCGTGTGTGCTTCCTTCAACATGAATATTCTCTAGAAAAATATTCATTAAAAACTACATTTTATTTAATTTAACATATACATAAAGAAAAGAGAGCCATACAAACAAAAATAATGATATATAATAACACAAGAAATTCCTTGGCCGAATATTATAATGGATGCCAGATGGCCTCTCAACGCTCGGCCCTTTTACAATAAATCTCAAACCATCTCTCTCTTTCACTCTGTATTCCTCACTGTGTTTCATTCTCACACACTCCTCATATTTATGCATAATAATGAATTTATTCCAATCCATAATTTCCTCCACACAAATCTCAACTAAAATCTAAATTAGATTTATCCTTTTTTTGGACTGAACTAAGTCACGTTTAAGGAATTCCTAGTCCCTAGATTATCTACCTAATTCAACTCCACTCATATCCTTAATTTATTAAAAGAATATTTACAATAATCCTCACTTACAATTTTCTCTCTTAATTTATTAAAATGAGCACAATAATTTATAAAATAATTAAAAAATCATCACCCCCTTAAGTACACAATATTTTAATAAAACCCAAGCAAGATGCTCCTGCATCAGACTCCCCATGTAGAGAAGTTTCCATAGACTCCTGTCTATGAGGTATGTCACTTTTCTCTAATAATGCGACAACCACAAGTCTTGATGACTTGCTCCCTCCAGGATTCCAAACTCTTTTCTGCCACTGGTCCTTTAAAGTATTGACTCTGTTTGGTAACTCATCACTCACTCTGTCAATTGGATTCCATAAGCCTTTATAAAAATTACGTCCGCCACTTCCTCAGAGTAATTTCTCTTTGTCTAATGCTTTCGTCTCCAACTGAGCTAAACACTCAACTTTTTGAAGTGAAGAATAATCAAGAATTTCTTCTTGACCACAACTATATTCATTGATTTATTTTATAGCAACAACTTTCTCATTTAGTGTTGTACCTACATTCATCAACAAACTGTTAGTTTAAAAAAGATAAGACCTTTCGGCCTCTTTTGATGCTTCAAGCACCAATCTCCCATCATCTACTTTCTAGATTTCAACAGAGCCTGTTTTGGATTGTTGGCTGCTTTCATCTTTATATTGTTGGTTCAATACTTATGTTTCCCTTATGTCTCTAAGGACACAACTTCGTTGTTGCTTCTGATCTTTCATCTCAACTCCAAATAATTTTTGTTCAATTTCTCTGATTTTGACATCATATATCTTAATGTCGTTTTATGTATCTACATTCACATTATTATTTGAAAAGTTATAACATTCACTCAACTCTATAAATGTTAAAACATTTCATCCCTATCATGCACAGTAACTGCAATCTCTTCTGGATAAGGTTCTGTAATTTTCATCTCCCCTTCAAGTTCCTTAAGCCATTGTTCCAAGAACTCTATCTCCATGTGAAATATTTCCAGAGTTTCATCACAACCTTCATTCCTAGCTTCATTCTTATTCTGGAAATTTTCTTGAGTTATCCTAGTTTCTGTATCATCACATTGTAAAATTCTGTCAGCAATTTCATTAAACAAGTTCAATTGTTTACCTCCTTGAAATATCACTTCGGCATCTTCATTATGCTTCTCCTCCATAACAGTTTCAACTAGCTATCTTACCCCCAACAAGAATTCATTTATGATTTCTTCCTGCTACAACAAATTATTGCCTTCCTCCTCTGAAAGGAATTCTCCATCACACTTCACCTCAAGAGTTTCATTCATCTCTGTGATAGTTTCACTAGACTCTCCACCATCTTTTGCACATCCTGAAAACATACATAAACTGTGAGATTTAAAAATGCAAGGCTTCATAGCCTCATCTGATTCTCTCAACAACACATCTTAAGATTCTTTTGAACTATTCCGATAGTCCATGAGATCTTCCTCATTGATCTCTTCACCCATAATTTCACCCTATTCTGGGCCACAAATGCAAACTTCCTTTTTCAACTTAGCCACTCTGAGTTCTGCACATCCCATTTTCACACTCATCAGCTGCTCAAGCTTCCTCAGCTCTTCTATCAACTATATGTTTACCTGTTGTTCCCTCTTTGCATGTAGTCTATACCACTTCACTTTCTTCCTCATGGTCTAACCATGTCTCTGATCTTTATTTCTCTATAACAATTCCATCTAAAACTCAAGGTGAACTATTCTCTCATCTTTCTCCCACTCATACTCTTCATCAGTCAACTGCTTACATATGCCATTTGCCTTGGCATTTTCCTTCTCCTTCCTTCGATTGAGGTCATTCTCAGAACCTCTGAAATGACTGACACCAGTCATATTCTCCTCCTTTGTGAACTTCATTTGTTCACATGTGGATTTCATTCAATCCCCTTTTTAGCAAGTATTCTTACCTGCACTTGATCACTTTCAGTTCTCTGTCTTAGAATCATCTATGGGCAATTCTCTTGCTTCACTTTGTTGCAAACAACACTTTAGTAATGCTTGTGTTACAGTGACCAAACTCTTTGGGTGTTGCGCTCCGCCGATCATGCACCCAATTAAATTCATACCTTTGACTTAGCTTACAACTCTTTGACTTCAAAATTTACACCAACTCTTCATCTTGGACGAAAAAATAATCAAACTATCCAAACTTTCATTTGACCCTAACATCTATTTTGACTTCAAGGCTTGCCCCAATAATTATGATAGTGGATATTTTGACTTAATTCAAGTTATACAATCTTCCAATGAACATACACCCCTAATACATTTTTAGGATGTAAAATCTTCACTGTCTCTCATACTCCATTATTATGAAAGATCATCAGTTTCCCATTATCATTTCACATGATGCTGAAGTCTTTAATCGAAATGCAATCCAAGTCTTACAAGATTTATTTTATGGTGAAAATAAATAAACCATTCAATTTTCAACATTCAAAAATAACTTTTTGAATTATCATACCTTATGCTCCCATTAAGGTTATTAATAAACCCTCTCTTTGCAATTTCAACTCTCTAGACTTCACTCTTTCGTGCCATCTTTTTCATGGTGAATATTCGCATGCCCTTCATACCATAAGCTTGTCATCTTAGTGCCAACATTTTTCCTGCACTTTTATGCACCATACTACTGCACAATATAAATTCACATATCTACACCTGTGTACAGAGAACAAGCTATTCATGTTTTCAACATCTTTAATGAATAATGTACAACTCATACATTGTGTCCATCATGAACAACACCGCCTTAGGCTCTGCCATGTGATGGTAAAAACAGGGGTTCTACAACATCATGCAATTGTGGTTTGTTTGTGTTTTCAATCTTAAAACACAAAGAAAAAATATTCTCCCATTTCCAACTATAAGCCTTGATCCATAATGACGCAACTAAGATTGTAAAGAACCCACACTATGCATAATAAACCATCTCATATATTATAAAATGCATGCTTCTCTTTATATCACCTAGGATAGCGCATTATCCTTTTCCATTCATTTAAGCAGAACTTAATTTCCTTTAAAACTGTTGTGTTAATAAACCTTTTTACATCTATATTTAAAACATTTTCACTTCAATTCTGAGCATGTTGACATATATGTATATCATCTCCGCAAAAATACTTATTTATAATTTCGATTTTGGTTAAGAAAAACCAAAAATGTCAACATTTAATATGCTCGCCCATAATTTTTCTTAACATACCTTTGCCCGACATTTACCATGCTTTGGTTATGCAATGTTTGTTGTCATCTGTTGCTTCCTCCTTTCATTGAACACTTGTGTCGCATGCTAGATCAATTTCTACTTGATGGATCTGGAGCTTGAACTTCACATTCTACTACAAACTTTCCCACACTCATATCCTATCATGCGGAAGATTTACAAGGAATGCATAATTTTGGTTGAATTAAACCACATCTTACATACCATCTACCGCAAGATTATTTCTTCACAACTCCACAATGCATTTGAAAATAAAAAAGCTGCCCTATTGAAGTCGCAAACATGGAATCTGCTTTAGAAAAGAAAACGCTTCATTTTGTTTTGAGACCACTACCCGCACAACCATTCCACGGCAATCAAAGAAAAGGTAACAGATTTCACAATTTCAAGGTTGAATGTATTCATATTGGGATAGCGTGTATACACATATATCCGAACACCTTTCACCATAAACCACGGAAGTGTATACCACATGGATGTTGCTTACACCATATGCCGCACACTACTTCCCCTTTGAGTTTGCTGCCAATACACTTACCACTCATGAAATCAAATAAATAAAAATTAGATAAGAGATGTCAACTAACTGTATTTGCATATCGGAATGCATTGTCCATAACACATATATCAAACATTGCCCATCACCATTACTCCACGGGTCTGTGTTTAATCTTCACACAAACTCCAAGAACTGAATGTCGCACACCCCAAATCACAACATGTTAAGACTAATCTCATCATATCCCCATGGAAACTACGTTAGTTCCTCACGCAGTCACATAGGAAATTTGAACTACACATGCCAAAACATGATATCAAAGCACGGTGACTGTGTATATGTCTGAATAGCGTTGCATAGTTATATATTTCTGTTAACAAAACCTGATATACAAACTCTCTGTTAACACATACCATATGCTAGCTACATACCATAACGACGGGAATTGTATTGGGTCTGCACACTATCATGCTTAATTGCCTCCATGATTCCGCAGGGACTGGGCTATATCGAACTCATTTTTTGTTGGCCACACAACCCATCTCCATGATCTTCAACTCCTCCATCATTTGCATCCACACACCTCATGCCATATCGACGATGAAATCTCTTCAATTGTAGATCAATTTCACAGATCTGCGAGAAATTCAATGTCAGAATGAATTTCTCAAGGATGGCATCCATGACGAATATGGTGGAAGAACTAAGAACTGCTGTCATTTCACCCAAGAAATTGTGAAGGTCATAACGAATTATATTGGGCACAAATATTCAGAATTTTTGATGGCACAAATCTTCAGAACATGAATGGAGCACCGAAAACACCCTGATCTATCTTGTAGTTATATAGAATATGTGTCCAATTCGCAGGTCACTTTCCTGGTTCGAAGCTGGATTGAACAACCATGCAATTTATTTTGAAGAGTATGACTCCTCCACATGTAATCCAACCTGCTCTCCTCGCTCACAACAAGCAATCAACAAAAGAACCTCAACTTAGGAGAAACTCATCCTCAAACTCATCTCCTTAGGCTCCGATACCAAATGATGCCAGGATTCTTCTATAAAACAGATCCTAGCATATAATAGCATGTGTACTTCCTTCAACATGAATAGTCTCAAGCAAACTCTTCATTAAAAACTACATTTGATTCAGTTTAACATATACATAAAAAAAAGAGAGCCATACAAACAAAAATACTGAATTATAATAACACAAGAAATTCCTTGGCTGAATATTACAATGGATGGCCTCTCGGCTCTCGGCCCTTTTACAAAATCTCTCAAACCATCTCTCTCTCTCGCTTTGTATTCCTCACTGTTTTTCATCCTCACACACTCCTACTATTTATACATAATAATGAATTTATTCCAATCCATAATTTGCTCCACACAAATCTCAACTAAAATCTAAATTATATTTATCATTTTTTTGGACTCCACTAAGTCCCGTTTAAGGAATTCCTAATCCCTAGATTATTTACCTAATTCAACTCCACTCATATCCTTAATTTATTAAAAGAATATTTACAATAACCCTCACTTACAATTTTCTCTCTTAATTTATTAAAATTAGCACAATAATTTATAAAATAATTAAAAAATTATCACCCCCCTAATCACACAATATTTTAATAAAACCCAAGTAGGATGCTCCTGCAGATTGGCTTCTACACTCACTGCTCCCCTTTGCATGTCTTCTAGGGTAAGGGGATCTCTTTCTCTTAATTGGTAATCCATTTCCGGATGAAATCCATTTGGAAATTTTTTTAGGGCTAGGCCTTGTGGGGGTTTCATGTGGGGAGGAAGTGCATTATATACACTATTGAACCTAGTGCAGTAGTGTTGAACACTCTCCCCAACATTTCTCTTAAGTTTTTCATAATCTGATAAGATTTGAAGAGGATTTGTTTAGTTTCCCACTTGTTTATTAATGTTTGATAAAAGGAAATGGAGATCATGAATGCTATTAGGAGTTAAGTTATTGAACCATTTCTTTGCTTCTCCCCCTAAAATTTTGGCAATAATTCTCATTTGTATAGTCTCATCTTCTATTTCTTGGTAATCAAAAGCATCATTCATCTTGTCTACATGCTATTGGGTAGTTGTAGGATCAGTTCCATTAAAATGAGGGATTCTAGATTGATAGTCCTATGGCATAGGTAGTAAAGGTTGTGGTAGTACCAGGGGGGCATACCATGTTGCCATGATGGGAGGTAATGGAAACCAAGGAGGATTTATAAGAGGAGGGTTTATGAGTGGAGGTGGAGGATGAAATGGAGTGGTTTTCAAAGTGGATGTATGAGTGGGGGTGGTAGATGTATTTGGACCAGCTAGCTGATATTGAGTAGATTTGAAATGAACGGAGTCAAAGTGTTGGAGAAGCTAAAAATCAGGAGGAGTGGAAGGAGAGGCTTCTCTACTAGGACTCTATTGTAATCTTGTAGGATCAAGGTTTTTCTAGTCTAACCAACTTTGAGACTTAGTTCTGAATAGGTTTCTTCTATGGTGTAAGTCAAATTGGGTGTATTTTAAGGATGTAAGGTTTTCAGGAAATGAACATGCTTTGTGAATTGGTCTAACAAGAGTTGAATCTTCAGTCCTAGAAGCTTTTCTTGAGATTATTTCTAGGTCATCAACTATAGCAGGAGGATTTGGGTCAGGGTGAGATATGGTGTTGATTCTTTGTGAAGCCAGATTTCAGACCCACGACACAGAGAGGTTGAAAGTTTGTAAGATTTTTGAAAACAAAACCAATCTGTAAGAATAATGAATTCACACAGCATGTGATTGGGCTTTATAATATTAGGACTGATTTATACATTCCTATAGGAGTCTATGAGAACCAGTGGAGTCACCAAGTGGATGATTCTAACTGTTTTGAGGATTTTATTGTTGTCCACCATCAACAATTGTATACCAATATTGAGATATTTTTGGGTTTCCCGACTTCTTTATATAACACTAAGATTTTTAATGAGTGTCCCAAGTGGAGTCACCATTATGTTAGGTCCCTATAATTTTTCAGATTAGCAAGACCAAATGAACAAGGGTAACATCAAACCAACTTTGGAGTCATAGGACCTAGCCTTGCTGGACTCAGAGAGGGCTCTCTCTATATTTGTATAAAATATATAGCTTGATTGATTTAGGATACTAATTTTAGGCTAGTTAAAATGATAGGGTTTGATTGTTTTTTTCTGTTTGGTTGGGTTGCTTGTTAAGTAGAACAAATAGAGTAAGAGAAATTCAAAGATTAGGCTATGGGGTTTTTGAAAGGCTTGAAAAGTACAACAATAAATCAAGGGTGTTTCATAGGGAAAATTAACGAAGCCAAATGGATCTTAATAGCTTATGTGAGTGTGAAATGAACATTAAATTGTGAGTTTAGTAGGTTTAAAGGGAAATTAAGAATCCTTTAACATATACTAGAACAAGAAGAGCCTCTAAGATCACTATGGTTAAGAAGGAACCAAAGGATAGGGCACACCATAAAATTCTTTGTCCTAGCTTTATCAAGTAAACTTTGAGACAACAATCCAGCAAACCCTAGAGAACATGGAACTCCTAAATTCTCTATTTATTTACCTTCAGACAAAGAAAAAATTTAAGATGACATATAAGTGATGATTAAAGAGTAGGGAACTCCTAAATTCTTCAATCATACTTTAAAATACCTTCAAAGTGACTATTCAAGATGGACCAAGGATAGGGAAAACCATAAACTTCTTTAGTCAAACCCTAATAAGTAAACTTCAAAGAAATTCCTTGAAAAAAATGTTTCAAGCTACACCAAAGGATAGGGCATACCATAAAATTCTTTGGTTTGACTCTTATTAAATCATTTTCAAGACAACAAGCTAGGTGGAATCAGACACCAACTAAGAATTCTCCAATCAGACCGAGCAGAGGAAAACATTAAGATAAAGAAAGCAGATAGACTTAGGGTGCCAAGACATCATATCCTAATCTAAAATGTATGTTCTTTTATCAGAGAAAGAATGAATACTATGAAAAACATAAGGAAAAAATGTAATATCAAAACAACATCATAGTTTAAACAAGTTCATGAATCCTGTGAATATGCTTGCTCCATTGATATTCAGTCCAAAACAGTTACAAAGCTCCAAAGCCAAACTTCTTTCACAACTCAAAGTCTATGAGGCATTCAGATCAACAATAAACCAACAAAAATATAAAGAATATATGCAGTATTTATCTGAAAAACTATGAGGTGAACCCTAGATAGGGTTTCAAATGTCATTTATTACATAGTTAATGCATTTTGACCTTTGAGACCATGCAAGGCCCAAGGCAAAATATCTAAAACTCATTTATTGCAAAAATAACTTCTAACATAACTATTTGAGCTAATTTTGGAAATTTTTTGACGTTAAGGCTTCAAAATATCTTTTGCAATAAGTCCTGGTAGGGGCACAGCTCCAAGGTATAGGGTCACAATGCCAGTGCAAACGCGTAGCACCAAGACTTAGAAAATGACCTATTTTGCAGCTAACTTTCGGAGGTCTTCCAAGTGTCCAAATAAGCTCCATGATAGCTAATTGGAAAGGTATATAAGTCTATTTTCCAAATATGCTTCCAATTTCTACAATGGGGCCCATTTGAATTGTAAAAAACCACTTCTCCCAAGACTTCTAAATGCACAGCGCCAGTGCCAGAAAGAGGGCGGAAAGGTGATTTTTTGGTAGGTTTTGGCCTTTTTGAGGGACCAGTGTTTCTCTAAGTGTTCTGAAAATTTATGAGGTTGATGTACTTGGCATGAGGAACATTAAAATGTTGATTTTTTTCATTTGAGTGCACCAAAAAAGAGCACTTGGCCCAATTTTCTGCAAGCCAAACTGTCAAAAATTCAAAATTTACACCAAAGTGGAAAAAATGGAATTTGCTTTGTTGATCATGGTTTGGAGGCTTGGAGGGACACCTTAGTAATAATATTCAGTTTTTCCTTCTATTTTTTGTCATTTACAGCTTGATTCTTTTCATGGGCTCGTTTGAGCTTGGCCCTTACAATCCTGTTTCTCATGGCATAATGTCTTGCCATCTTCCTCTGCATGTCAGTGTCTCTCTTGGCCTTCTCTAGTTGACCCTCTAGGTGAAAATTAGCTATGTCTAGTCAAGAATATCTATCCTTGCTAATTTCTATGGCAAGCAGCTCACTTGGAGTGTGTTGCTTTACCAATTCTGCCTCTTTTCCCCTTTCTCGGGCTAAAGAATTCTTCAACCAAATGGTGCTTGGTCTCTGCCTAGGAAGTTATTCTTCCTCATCCTCACTATCATTAGAAGTGCCCAAGGTCTCATCTAGAGAATTCTTGGCCTTTCCAACCTCTTTCTGAGCTCTGATTTCCATGACATCACTAATGGCATGCTTCATCTTTAATTGTTGATTCTCTAGCTCAAAAAAGTTAATCACATTATTTTCCCTACCAAGATTAACTTGAAGCTCACTAATCTTGGCATCCTTTCTTTTGATAAACATATTGGTAATCCTCTTCTCATCCTCATCATCAATTTCAATCAGCTGAAACTCTTTCTCAGTTTCATGTTTATCCTCCTCTTCAACCATGACATGCTCTGTAACCTTTTCTTTGCCCTTATCAACCTTTTTTGCTGATGAAGAAGGCATGGCCCCTTTCACCTCAAGTGAAGAAAACACATGCCTGTGGCCTCTCTGATAGGTAAAATAAAAAGGCTCAATACCTTGCATTTTATTGCCAGCTGTCCCAATATCTCTTTCACTACTTTAGGCTCTGGTGTCATGAGATGAGGGTGAAGGATTTTGGAAAGGTGATGAGGAAGGATCATCATGAGGTGAATGGATGTGAGTGGATGGTGATGTATGAAGAGTAGCATGTGATGGAGAAGTTGATATGGGAGGATGAGAAGATGAAGGAATATCTTGTTGATGATGGCTAGGTGGAGTAGTGAGAACCTCATTGGTAATGAAGGTCTCCCATGGAATTTTTTTCTTATGTAGCTAATTCATGACAACCATATTGATGAGTGAATGATGAAATAGGCTCTGCATTTTTTGATTCTAATCTCTCTTTTGCACAATGTAGTCCATTTTTTCAATGGTATCGAAAATATAACATGGTATATGGAGCATTCTAACTCTAGTGAAATGCATAAGAAGACAGATGTGGTAAGAGTAGAGGCAGGAAAACCTTCCCTCACAAGTGAAATAATTCATTATTATCCTCATCATGGGTGCATATCTATCAAGAATATGAGAAAAAGGGAATATGGACTTGTGATGATCTTTCTACCTAGGTTTAAGGTATGGTTCAAAATAACTCATGTCCAGGTTTTCTTGTTTGAATAACTTTTCTCCCACACTAGGTATCCCTGTAGCAGCTGCAATGGCATCAATGGACATCTCAAATGTAACCCCAGCAATATTGACCTACTTAATTTAGATTAATGATGAATAATATTATTAGCTCCGGGTGATTTTGGACTTGCTGCACCTTCTCACAAAACTCAAAGTAGCCCACATGTTTAAAGAAAGAAACAATGAGGGGAGAGGCCATGAGTTCCCTTATATTAAGGGGTTCAAACCTGTTTATCTTCACTCCCTTATGATCATGTCTTCTTGGAATTTTTTCCTCACCACCACTATCTTCACCCTCAGACATTTAGACTCTATTTTATAAAACCCTAGAGTGTAAGTGGAAATGAGATGAGGGGAAAGAAATGAAATGGTAGCTTTGAAAAATGAAGGGAATGAGTGAAGGGGTATAGGTGTAGGAAATGAGTGAGGGGAAAAATAACTCAATGACAACCCTCAAGCAGTGTAATTACCTTGTCTATAACTAATACTCTATTTAGGAGGATGAAATTGGGATAAAACAGTGATTTCAAACAAGAACTTAGGGTTTCCTTTAGGGTTTCATTTTCATTCAATTAGAAGTGATCAAATAATTAAAAAACAAGGTTCATGTCATGTAATTACCACTCAAAAATTCTTGGAGGACTTTGGCAAAGACTTGAAGGAAATTTTATGTGATTTGGATGGTTGGAAGACTGAAAAACCCTTTATGTCTAAGCGCACAACGCCAATGGCTGAGGGCGCAACGTACAACGCCAATGGCTGAGGGTGCAGCACCAAGCCAAACATGCAGCACCAATCTATGAGCATGAAACACCAAGTAAAATTAGCACACTATCCTTTATGGCAATGGTGCAACGCCAGCTCCCAGGCACACAATGCCTTCAAAAAATGTGTGGAGGAAATTTGGTAAGGGCGCAGTGGCAACTCCCTGGTGCACAGCGCCAAGAAAATTTGCCTGAATTCACTCATAAAACCCACAAACTATTCCTTGTTGAATGCTCTTGATATTTTGAAAGGAAACAATGATTCATTTGAAATGTAAAATGTGCTTTTATAGGCTTGTAGATTTAATTTAACTTGAAAAACCCACTTTCTAATGTTTGAAACCCTTTTCCTTTGTCACTGATATTCTTTGACACTTTTTTTCTTGCAGGTTGCTGAAGTCATGAAGTTGGCTTCTCTTTTGATCATTGAGGCTTGACATGTTTATTTTGACAACTTTAGGATGATTACACATAGTAGCATCTTCAAAATCTTTTGTATTTTCCACCATAAAACTCAACTCATCTTTTCCACTTTCTCTGGCCATATTTTTCAAAAACCCTAAGTGTCTGCAGTTCTTTTACAACAATAATCAGTGTTGTCTTCTAAGTTCTCTATATCCCTTTCAAGTTCATTCATTTCTTTCTAGTTCACCTCACCTTTTTTCCATATTCCATCAATATTTGTTGTTGGAATTTCTTTATGTTTGGCCTTGTGTGCTTCCTCCAGGTCATTTTCTGCAAGTGATCACTACTTTGGCACTCAAATGTGCTAACCAGTTCATAACCCTAGTCATCTTCAAGACCAATTGTTTCCTCTTTCCCTTGCTGTAATTTGTTTTCATTCAGGAGTAGACAGTCTACATCATTATTACCTTCTACTAATAAATCTTTCAACACTCCTGCAGAAGTGCTAAACTTTTTCCACTTTTCTCATTTGCAGGTTCTGAACTAAGAAAATAAACCTCTTTGGAAATTTTAGGTCCTTCTTGAATAACCATGTATTGACATTTGATTACATCTAAGCCATATTCTAGAAAACGAAAAGTAGTTCCTGAAACATCCAAGGATTAACCTTAAAAATGTAAAACACTAATGACCTAATGGGAGTGTCCTTTGACCTGATTTTGACTGAAATTTGACTTGGAGGTTTGTCAAGTGAAAACATAGTAGTTTTATAGGTTATTATGCCCAAAGGGACATGGGAATGAGTTGGCAATAAGAAACCATAGAGGGAGGGTGGAGTTTATTGACATGGGAAAATAGGGCAATGAATTCTCAGGTAGGAAAGAAGGATGAAAATGAGAAGCATAAGCCCATAAGGAGTCTTTTTCGAGCAACAGGGTGACTTTGAGAAGACCAACTGAGGAACAGTGAAAAAGGTTTTATGAGGATAATGAAGGCAGTGAGATTTCTGAAACTCAAGATATTCAAGAAATATTGTTTTCAGAAAACTATAACCATCCTGTAGTCATCCAAATATAGTGAAAAATATTGATGACTAACAAGAGTCACCCTTTTCTATATTCTCTCAGTTTTTTGCTTGTTCATTTCTGCCTTTGAATTGTTGATAACACAGTCTTGCCTTGCACACAACTTCATCCGTTGTCTTGGGGTTACCAAATTCTATCCTCTCATTGTAGATAGTAGGTAGGAAGTTTAAAAATCATTGTACCTTCGCCTTATATTCTCTTATATAAGCTACATAGAAAAGCAGGTTGCTGAATTTGGTAACAAATCATTGATGGTAAGATGTCCCAACCCAAGCTCATGAACTCTTTGGATTTTTCATCATAGTATCGTTCATTGAGATACTAGATTTAAATTTAGTTTGGAAATATTCCCAAGTGACAGTTTTCTCATCTATCACATGCACCATTTTGGTTTCCTCCCACCACAAGGTAGCATTACCTTATAATTGGTAAATAGCTGACCGAGCTTTCAAGTTACTTCCATATTCATAAACTTGGAAGTATTTTACCATGTTTAGAATTCAAGCTTCTGCATCTTCCTCCTTCTCAACATCATAAGAGGAAGGTTTGATTTTTCGGAATTCTCTTTACAATTCCTTTTTCCTTCTAGACTATTGTCTAGAGGCTTCATCATCCTCAGATTATTTTGAGTGGTTTTTAGTTTCTTTTCTCTTATACCAAAACCTTCACCTTCGTGACTGGTCCTGGAGGTTAATTCTTTGATTAACCTTTCTTTCTCTTTGCTGGCTAGCAATAATCTTTCATTGTGGTTTTTTAGTTGCATCATTTCTCTTTGCATCTGATGTATCATGGCCAGCAGCGAAGAATTGAGATCTTGTGGATTTTCTAAATCACCCAGATCTACATAAAGGTCATCCTCTTCACTCATGGTTTCAGCTGTACGATTATGCACTAATTCACTATACACAAAAGTAAACATTAGTGTATATTTGTTAAAAACAAAAAAAATTACAGCAAAATAATTCTTGGATTTTTATTTTTCTGGTGTGAGCAGACAATTAGGCCCAGTGTATTAACATGGGCTCTGATACCATTTGTAACAACTCCGCTTCCACAAATATCTATATATATATATATATATATATATATATAGAGAGAGAGAGAGAGAGAGAGAGAGAGAGAGAGAGAATTAATTTCATTTACATACAACAGACTTAAGGTGTTTCATCACATCTTGACGAACACTATCTAACAAACATTCGTTTTGATGTATTTTTGTTTAATTACTTGTCCAATTTTTGTTCCATAATTATCGTCAAGTATATTTTGGTCTCAATTACCGTCAGCGAAATTTCTTCCTCCTTGTATGATTAGACCATGATTGAGATGTCGATGCAATTTCTAGCATATTATTATGGATTTTATTACTATTGACATCTACTCCTTTGGAATATAGTCCAAAAAAATATTTCCAATGAGTTTCCATGTCAATTAATTGACCAATTCTCTTCCAATGGATAATGGTAATTTCGTAGTTAAGGTCTCACCCTTAACTCTTACGCTATAATTATTTTCTCAACTTACCCATTCCTAAGTCTACCCCCAACAATATAATTACCAATGCCATACTATTCGTTTTTGATGAATAACCCTTACCTTTATGAAGGCGTTACGTTACAGATATATATCATTACACTTATACCCTTTTTGATATAGCTATATATCTTTATAATATAAATTTACATTTCGACTTGGCCTCATGCATTTAAATGTTCACTTTGTAATTTGGCCCTATGGAATATATATCTAAATCTCATATGTATAGGCCATAATGTTAATTGTTCTTATGCATTCTCCACGTCATTAACTATGGACCTGTCAACAGATACAAAACGATTTGATATTTATGATGGTTTTAATGGAACTCTAGCTCCATATGGATTTACACCAACTATATGAATCGTATTTTGGTCTCAAGATCTTGTTTCATTTATTTCACAGTACTCCATTAGGACAGTAGTCACATGCCTCATTCAGTTGTTGATTTAACCCTCAAGCATTATGTGTAATTCTCCATTGTAGGATATACTCTTTGTGGATGATGGCGATCTAACCGTACCTGGGTTTAGGGTTCCTTATTCCATTACGTTTTTTTATGTCTCTATTTTCAACCATTTGTCTCTGTTACGCATTTGTCTCTTGGCTCCATGAATTCTTTCATT
The DNA here is from genome assembly GCA_034641835.2 of Pinus albicaulis. Taxonomy (NCBI): domain Eukaryota; kingdom Viridiplantae; phylum Streptophyta; class Pinopsida; order Pinales; family Pinaceae; genus Pinus; species Pinus albicaulis. Next base: position 284,953,322 of record CM076576.1, read on the forward strand.
TTATCCTGAGATGATAAACTTAGTTTACAGCGCCGAGATCAAGCTCGTAACTCTCATCAATTTTCTCAGGTAATACAAATTTAATACATTGTTTTTAATTTATATACTATCAAATTAAACTTACAGGTATATGGCTTCATCATTTTTTTTTTGTTCAGTCTGAGATGATTAATTTTCTCCCTTTATTCCTATAACTCATTCTATTTGTTTCCTAGGTTTGCAGTGATCTGTTCATCCCTATCACATTGCATTCTTCACTGAGAGATTCTGGGTCAATTTCTTATGTCGAGGTGAAAACTTAATTGCTAAAATCCCTTCCGAAAATACAAAGCCAAAGCCCCCTCTTCCTGTGTATTTCTCGAATACGGATTTATTCCTTTGGATGCCATCGCATGTTGGTTGGGAAATTCTGTTTTCTTTTTCGCAAATCTATTTCATTTCTAGGTTTAATTTGTCTTCATTGAAATTCAATTTTTAAACTTACTATGTGAATGTCTAATGTGTTTTTTTGTAATTCAGGAGAATGATTTTGCCTCGTGGGAACCATTCCCTCTCCCACTCATGGAATGGATCAACTGCTCACCTCCATGCAGAAATTTACATCATTTTTAGGTAAACGTTATGCCTTCAAAACTTTACCTTTCTTCCTCATTACAACGCTGGTTTGTCCTGTGTTTCAATTTTTCGTTTTAGTTATGGGGCTGGCTCCAACACCTCATAACATGTTTCGCTTGACCACTTCTGCTATTAATTTACATTTCCAATAGTAACTTTGGGTTTCCCTTTTTTAGGTTGGTCCAGTAACCTACTTGGGGATTTCTTTTATTCTATTTGTAAATAAATCTCATAGAGACTATGTATTTATAAATTTCTGGGATAAAATCCCAAAATATTTGTATAATTATTTAGACATAAATTTTATTGGAAAATATATGTATCAGGATATAAATCCTTTGACTTAATATAATTCAATATAACTTAATATACTCTATTTACAGTATTGAAGTTATGTTTACATTCCTCATATGACATATTCTATAGGACCTGTATTTCAATTCTATGAATAATTGATGAATTCCTTATTGTAATTCTGACAGAATTTTATGTCTTAGATATAGTATCCAGATCTTCAAATTCTACCACAGTAGAAGATTTTATTGAATGTTCTAAATTCACATTCATTATCAGACATACTTGTTTTTCATTCTATACTGGTTTATTTAACAAATTTTCATGGTTAATAAAATAATTCTACTATATTTATTTTCTACATAAACTGATTCTTATAGTTCATCTAACCGCATATTTAAACCTACTTCAAGGTTTAGACATTATGAGAGTTGCTACTCTTCTCCTAATTATATGTGCAACACTACAAATCCATGCTATATTTCTTATAGACGATTATGTTAAATGCACATATCTAACAGTTTACAACAGTTTAGAAATTTTCACATTATTTTCATACACAGAATATAATCCTGGATGGATCTTATTAATCTCTTCACCACTAATTAACTTCAATATAACAACAAAAAAACAAGATAAAATGAATTAAATTGTGCATACCAAATCTAGTAGACTATTTTTCATCCAACCTATGAGCTCTTTCTCGACAGCTCCCCCCGAGCAAATATCAAACCTTCCAGCAGTAGACAACCTCTTGTCTACCCATAATTTTCTTTTTTAAGCCTACTTTTCCATCAGCTTTTTACTATAACTGCGTCCAGTTAATCAAGATGTTGTTTTCCTTTTTTCCTAGGCTTTCCTTTTGTTTTTTCACAAAAGTAGTTTAAAACTAGCTTTTTCCTCTTTCTAGTTTTATTCCACCTCTTCCCAGTAACTTTTCTCTTTACTGGGGTGTATTTTTAGATTTTTATCTCCAATATAATTTTCAAAATTGTATTTATTTTCTCCAAGGTTTTTTGGGGAACTGGGAAAGTCTTGGGAACCTTATCCATCCTCATGGACTTAGATTCCTAATCTCTAATTTTAATCTAGTCTTTTCACAATTAATTCCATTTTAATTTTATTAAATTAAATTAATAAAATATGTCCACAATAAATGTTTTCCTTTGGGTCCACTTTGACCCTTAAGGACTGTTCAATTGTCTAATAAAAGCATAGAAACTGGGGATATTACAGGTGGGAACCACCTACAGTGGATTCCTGACCTAGGTAAACTCAGAAATAGGAGGCCCCACTTCCTTCATTCATTGTCTATGCATCGTCAACTACAAACATTTCTCCATATAAATTTGTGATAAAAGGGAAAAAATTACACGCTATTTGTAGGGCAAGAAGAAATCAAGAGAATTCTCTAGAATATTTAGTATAATTTGGATGATATTGTGGCGAGGCTAAAAAGGATACAATGCTTCATGTTTTTTGACTCAAATATGGAGTATGATGCACAACTTGAAGTATCAATAGTCATCAATGCTCCAACTAGGATTTCACCCCAAGGCAACTCTACTCCACTCTCCCTCATCATCATTTCAGATAAAATTTCTTTTATGGATCTTACACTTATTTTGGAGTTGGTCACTATAGGTTTTCGTTTTAGTTTGTCATAATGGGTTGATGACATGCCACTTTGAAACACTGGGTATAATCTTTTTGTATGTTTTACTCATAGTAAAATGGATTCAGTATCACTGTAAATGGGTAGTTGGCACAATACTACTTGATGGACCTCTAAATTAGACACAAAATAAGGCCCATCTAACCTTTCTTAAGCCCATCTACCTTCCTTATGCACATGAATATATATATTAAATCTCTCCTTCTGCACTTAATAATGTTTTATTATGCTTCAATATTTTCTTAGTAAAGTTTAAAGGTAATTTATATTTGTGCCTAACATTGATTATTTTTGTAGAATATTGTGCAGATTAGGAGAAGGAGATGATTTAGGGACTTTCTCCCTACCACTGGAAGATCAAGATTGGAGAATAAATGAGCACAATATCAGGAAATTATGGAGAAATATTGGAGAGATTCAAGGGGGTTGTCCACCCTCCTTAACTCTCAAAGGAAGCCAAAGGATCCTCATGAGATTCCCTCTATAAATTCAAATTCCAGAGGCAGCCAAGTGACTCAAAACCAAGTGCACTCAAGCCATACTTCACTTGGAGTCAGGTGGACTCATTACCTATTTTTTAGGGAGATGTTGGTAGTTTCTCTTGAGGATAAATAAAGCTAATCAAGAGCTAATTAGGGTCGATTATTTGATTCCATTTTGGGACTTTTGCTGCAAGATATTAAGCTTTTTATTGTACTTAGTGATTAGACTTTCAGAAATGTAACAAGGCTATTTTCTTCCTAAAATGAGCAAACAGACTTCATTTATTGATTTAGTTCCAGAGATTTGGGCCTGTGGGTTAGGGCCCAACCCATGTGCCTGAGTTTATATTTCATTTTCATCCTTTCCTTTCTATTATTTAGCTATTTTTAGTTTTTATTTTCTCATTGCTATTATAGTTGCTGCTATAGATTTAATCCACTTATCTGCGTTGTAGAATAGCTGATAAACACTATAAAATTGTAAGGAATTCTTCCCCTCTCATCTCTATCAATAGAATTTGAGTGGGGTTGATCCTCCCATAGGATAAAAAATGCATTATGTTCACTATTTTTATCATGCATTTTGTCTATTTTTGTGCATAAATCTACAGCTTTGTTTGTAGGAATAAGCATCAAAATCCCCAGGAACATCACCAAGCCATCTCGCTTCATTTCCCAGCTCTGTTTTCACACCTAAGCATTGTTGTTGTGCCTCCATTTCCATCCTTTTTCTCTTATTTGCTTCTGTTGCCCCTTTTCATTCCCAAAAATCTTGAAAAGCATTAGAATTAGACCTTCGCCCTTTCTCCTAGAAACTCCCACTCACCGTACCTCGCTCCATCAAAAATCGCAAATCGCTTGTGATATTTGTTAATGCTCTCTCATTCCAAGCCTGAATGTGATATCCCTTTCTACTTCCTTTTCCTGCACTTTTATTAAAAAAAAATCAAAAACATTAGAAACCGCATTTTTTCCCTTTGGACTTACCATTGCTCCTTTTCACAATTTCATTTCCCATTTGATCATTGTTAACATATTCCACTTCCATAACCTAATTTTGATATTCCTTTTTCCTCCTTTCTCCTTCACTCCTCATTTCTATGTCAAAAAACCTTTGAAATAACTTTACTCCACCCTTTTCTGAAAAGCCCTTCACTTTATCGCACTTCACAATTCCTATTTTCCTTCGTTAACACTTACCACTCCTTTTTTCCCATTGCGATATTATTAAAGCACTTTGCCACCTATCCCACCACCACATCATATGACTGATCGCCTTTTCACATTTCAAAATCATCGCATTTTTCATTTCACAATTCTAGTCTTATCATAATTCTCGCATTTTGCATTATCACATTTCGTCCTTGCACCTCACTTACTACCTTCCTCCCCTAAACCCCGATTGTGAAATACCGCAATCGCATCACAACATCACTATCACATTTCGCATAGAATTCAGTATCGCATTTCTCACTTCGCATTACCTCTTGACTACACTCCTTCTTCTCCTCCAGCCTTGCGATATCGCATATCGCACTGTTAGACCTCCATCACAATTCCACCATCGCGCTTTCCAAAGCCTCCCACTCTAAATAATTTTTGCGATATTATGCGCTTTAATAAAGTCCAAACACATTTTTCACTCCTCTAAGCCTTCTTTCATGTGTTTAAGCCTTCCATGAGCACCTTTAGCCATTTTTCCTCTGAACTTAAATAAACATTTTTTTAGTTAGAATTAGATCATGAATAGTTGCATGGTTAGATAGATCATAGGATAAGTAGAGTGTGTTTAGCCATTTGGAAAATCAATGCAATTTAGTTTAGTTTCTTTTATCTAATTTCCTTTCTGCAATTTAGTTTAGTTTCCTTCCTATCATTTCTTTTCAGCAATTGAATTTAGTTTCCTTTCTGTCATTTCCTTTCTGCAACTTAGTTTAGTTTCATTGAAGTGTGACAAAATTCACTGATAACCCTCAGAAATAGCACCCTTTCGTAAAGTAGAAGATGATAACATGAAAATAATGCATATGCAGTGTATATAGAACTATCACCTCTAAGTTTTTCCAAACCCCGAGTTCATAAGGTAAAGTAGGGAAGCCCTTGGGAGTTGCAGCAGTCGTGGTGCAATACCAGGGCTCACCACTTTTTGGCGTCATTGCTAGGGCTATGTCTAGTAGATACTTTGATTTTGTTTTTATCATTATTTTTGACTTTCCTTTATTTTCATGCCATTTCATAAATATTAAAAAAGAAGAAGAAAAGATCTTATTTTCATGCCTCGTATAACTAGGGATACTCATATTGTTTTTATTTATTTTTAAATACTTCTCCAATACCAACCCCCCCACTTGACCACGTGGTGCAGTAAGAACCACATCACCATACAATTTTGAAGTTAGAAGAGATGGATGGATATGATGACAATGAAGAAGATCTTATTGGGTTTCTCATTCAAGATATGGACATGAGTGTACATATGAAGAACATCCCTCCATATTTCCTTCCCAACTTCCATGGTATGAGGATAGAGGATCCGAAAACATTTCTCTTTGAGTTTGAGATACTTTGTAGGTCTTATGGCTAGTTATCACAAACTAAAAAACTGAAATTATTTCCTGCAACATTGAAGGATAGATCTCTTTAATGGTTCATGACTCTAGGTACTAATTCAATAATATCATGGAATGATATACAAAAGATATTTCTATAAAATATAAAGGTCGTGATCTTAGAGAATAATTTTTTAGAATGAACCAAGAAGAGAATGAGAGCCTTGAGGATCTAATAGAGAGGTTCATGTATAATTTTAAGAGGGTGAAATTGCATCATCTAGGATTCGACACATTGAAAACCCTCTTACTTAGAACAATTAGGGAAGAGTGGATTGGTCTCCTTAATCTCATGAATAAAGGATATGTATATCAATTTTAATTTCAAGAAATTTGTGAAACATGCACACACAAATCAAGAGGAAGGGCAAGTGTAAGTAAGTCAGCATCAACATTGTTAAGGAAAGATGAACTTGGAAATTTTCTTGATAACTTTAAAACATAAATTGTTAGAAATCTAAGTGAACAAGTAGAAATTTTAGGAATAAAATTGAGTAGAAAAAAGATGTTGATATTTTTTTTATCCATGCAGAATCATATGATACTAAATGGTTTTCATCATTCCCCATGTTTAAATAATTTTACCAAGAATACAATGGAGCAAGGCAATCACCAAAGAAGTTATGTTATCTAGCTCTAACGATACCCTGGAAGCCTAGTAAACTTGATATGATGCAAGGACCCACTCCAAAATTTCATGTTTATTCAAATCCATATCAAACTGATTGGGACACACTTCCTCCTTATCAACCTTGGCCATCTCAACCCCAAAACCAATCTTGGCAACATGGTTGGGAAGGACCTTATGGGGAAAATCCTCAATAGCCACAATATTTCCCTCAATATCCTCCATACCCAAGTCCATGTCATCCCTGCCATCCACCTCTACCATAACCACAGCCTCAACCACATCCATCTCATGTATCCATCCCCACTCAACTACCCATACCACCATTTCAAAACCCACACCATGAAGTATCTCAGCTCACTTACAATGTTGAGGTACAACACTCCCAAAGATCTCCTCTTGATCTAGATGGTATTCATCTTAGTTCAAGAAATGTATTGCAAAGAAGGGATTTTCTTAATTTCATGAAAGAACAAAATCAAGAAGAATAAGATCCAAATGAAGAGATCGAAAGATCAAGGGCTGCACTTGATGAAGATCAGATATCAGAATCAGATGTTGAGAAATTTCCCTCATGTTTACGAGCATTTCCTCCATGTGTTCAAGAGAACAATCATCAAAAAGAGGAAGATTTGACTGCCATAATAGAAGAGGACATCCAAGGTGATCCAACTCAACAAGTGAACTAGGGGAATCACAACTATATTGACATATGGTTCCTAACAATCATTAAGTTGCAGCAACACACTCTTCTCCAACAGTACTTGATACAATCCCAGTTAAAGAAATTAATATCTCATATTCAGGTACATGTCAAATCATGTATTCCAAGTGTACACATGATTTTATCTGTCATCTTGATGTGTACATGGCTCCATTGGAAGTATTCCTATACTTGATAAAGGTTTTATTTTTTTCAAGTAGAGTAGGAAAGTGAAAAAGAAAAAAAAAAAAAGATAAAAAGAAAAGATCCTAGGTGAAAACCTCCTTTGAGGCACCTAGGCAGACCTATTAGTGGAAAAACTGATTGAGGCAGCTAGTAGGCCTTATAAAAAAAAAATCATTTCTCCATGTATCTCTCTCTAATGAATGCATGTGCTCTCCAACCTTTGCAAGCCGGAAAAAAACAAGTTGGCACAAAAATAAAATTTGGTCAACACCCTGGTTAAAGGTAGTCAAACTTGGACTTCCTTCTCTTGTGGTCAAAAGCTCCAAAAGGGCCTCCAGTAGATTATCACATGTACCTTCAAAACCATTGAAGATATCTTCAACGACCATATCAACAGCTTCAATATCACCTACAAAAAAAATCAATGGTAAGGCTTAGGTATGCAATCATCTAACCCTTTCTTCGAATCTAATTTAGCTTAATAAAACATTAAAAAGTGTGAGAAGATTTTTTTTTATATATCCAAAATCAATAGCAAAGCAACCTCAGCCTTATCTATCAATTAACCTCACTTTTTCCACCAAGAAAAGGAACAAGATAAAAGTAAAAAGGAATTGAGAAAGTGGGCAGTGAGTTTTTCATTGTAATAGAAGACAAGGAGTGCTAAGGGATAACCAAGGGTGAACTCAGTTCACAAAAATAAAAGAACTGTGAGTTTACTTTGCATGCAATAAAAAAAAAGAGAGAAAAAAAAAGAAAAAAAATTAAATAAAAGGTGGATCCACCACCTCTTGGCATGTAAAATAGATTTTCTTAAGGCATCTGAGGACCTCCATGAAGCACCTACAAGAAGAAACACAATAAGAATAGGAAGAGATTAGCAAGAGGGGCAAGGTATGGGTCAAAAAATAGAAAATGAAATAAGCCAACATGCAGGAAAAACCATAAGGCAGGAAGGATGAATAGGTTGCTCAGAGGATAAGCAACAATTTCAGTAGGGGGTGATGATGGGCCTCTAAATTAGACATAAAATAAGGCCCAACTAACCTTTCTTAAGAACATCTACCTTCCTTATGCACATGAATATATATATTAAATCTCTCCTTCTGCACTTAATAATGTTTTTTTCTGCTTCAATATTTTCTTAGGAAGGTTTAAAGGTAATTGCATATTTGTGCCTAAAATTGGTTATTTTTGTAGAATATTGTGAGAATATTTGGAATATTATGAAGATTTGGAGAAGGATATGATTTAGGGACTTGCTCCCTTCCACTGGAAGATCAATATTGGAGAATAAATGAGCACAATATTAGGAAATTAGGGAGAAATATTGGGGATATTCAAGGCATTTTTCCACCCTCCTTAACTCTCAAAGGCAGCCAAAGGATCGTCATGAGATCCCCTCCAACAATTCGAATTCCAGAGACAACCAAGCTACTCAATACCAAGTGCACTCAATCCATACTTCACTTGCAGTCAAGTGGACTCATTACTTATTTTCTAGGGAGTTATTGGTAGATGACCTTGAGGATAAAGAAAGCTAATCAAGAGCTAGTTAGGGTTGATTCTTCGATTCCATTTTGGGAATTTTGCTGCAAGCTATTAAGGTTTTTATTGTACCCAGTGCTTATACTTTCAGAAATGCAACAAGGCTATTTTATTCTTGAAATGAGCATACATACTCCATTTTAATAATTTAGTTCCAGAAATCTAGGGTTGTGGGTTAGGGCCCAAACCATGTGCCCCAGCTTCTCTATCATTGTCATCCTTTCCTTTCTGTTATTTAGCTAGTTTTATATCCGATATTTTCATTTCTATTATAGTTTTTGCTATAGATCTAATCCTCTTATCTGCATTGTAGAATAGCTCATAAAATCTATAAAATTGTGTGGCATTCTTCCCCTCTCATCTCTGTCAATAGAATTCGAGCAAGGTTGACCTTCCCACAGGGAAAAAAATGATTTATGTTCACTGTTTTTATCATGCCTTTTGTTTATATTTCTGTGCATAAATCTGCAGCTTTGTTTGCAGGAATAAGCATCAAATCCACAGGAAGATCATCAAGCCATCCCGCTTCATTTCCCAGCTCTATTTTCACACCTGAGCATTATTTTTTTGCCTCCATTTCCCTCCTTTTTTTCTTATTTTCATTCGTAGCCCCTTTTCATTTGAAAAATGCTTGAAAAGCATTAGAATTAGACCTCCACTCTTTCTCCTCGAAACTCCCACTCTCTGTACCTCTCTCCATCGCAAATCTCAAATCACTTGTGATATTTGTTAATGCTCTCTCATTTCAAGTTCGAATGCAATATCCCTTTCTACTTCCCTTTGCTACACTTTTATTAAAAACAGTAAAAAACATTAGAAACCACATTTTTTCCCTTCGGACTTACCATCTCTCCTTTTTTCAATCGCATTTCACATTTGGTCCTTGTTAACAACTTTCGCTTCCATACCCCGATTGCGATATTCCTTTTTTCCCTCCTTTATCCTTCGCTCCTCATTTCTATGTCAAAAACATTTGAAAGAACTTTACTCTTTGATTTTTTTTTTATCATTCTTTTCTTGTTTCCTTTATTTTCATTCCATTTCAGAAATATTAGAAAAAATACAAAAAAATCTGATTTTCATGCCTCATAGAAGTAGTGATACTCAGTTTTTTTTTTTTTTTAACTACTTCTCCAATACCAACTCCCCCACTTGACCACGTGGTGCAGTAAGAACCACATCACCATACACTTTTGAAGATAGAAGAGATGGATAGGTATGATGAAAATGAAGAAGATCTTATTGGGTTTCCCATTCAAGATATGGAAATCAGTGTACATATGAAGAACACCCCTCCATCTTTCCTTCCCAATTTCCACGTTATGAGGGCGGAGGATCCGGTAACATTTCTCTTTGAATCTGAGATACTTTGTAGGTCTTATGGCTACTTATCACACACTCAAAAATCAATATTTTTTCCTACAACATTGAATGATATATCGCTTAAATGGTTCATGAGTCTATGTACTAATTCAATAAGATCATGGAATGGCATGCAAAATATATATCTAGAAAAATATAAAGGTCATGATCTTAGAGAAGAACTATTTAGAATGAACCAAGAAGAGGATGAGATCCTTGAGGATCTAATAGAGAGGTTCATGTATAATTTTAAGAGGGAAAAATTGCATCATCTAGGATTTGACACACTGAAAACCCTCTTACTTAGAACAATTAGGGAAGAGTGGATTGATCTCCTTAATCTCATGAGTAAAGGAAATGTATATGAATTGTCAGTCGAAGAAATTTGTGAAACATGAAAATGCATATCAAGAGGAAGGGAAAGAGTATGTAAGTCAACATCAACATTGGTAAGGCAAGATTAACTTGGGAATTTGCTTGATAACTTTAAAACAGAAATTCTTAGCAATCTAAGTGAACAAGTAGAAATGTTAATAATGAAAAATGAGAAAAAAGAAGATGTTGATACTTTTTTTATCCATGCATAATCATATGCTACTAAACATTGTTCATAATTCCCCATCTTTAAATAATTTTACCAAGAAGACAATGGAGCAAGGAAATCACCAAAGAAGCTATGTTGTGTAGCTCCAAGAATACCCTGGAAGCCTAGACAACTTGATATGATGCAAGGACCCACTCCAAAATTTCAATTTTATTCACATCCATCTCAAAATAATTGAGACACACTCCCTCCTTGGAGACCTTGGCCATCTCAACCCCAAAACCAATCTTGGTAACATGGTTGGCAAGGACGTTATGGGGAAAATCCTCAACATCCGCAATATTTCCCCCAATATCCTCCATACCCAGCTCCATGCTATCCCTACCATCCACCTCCACCACAACCACAGCCTCAACCACATCCATCTCATATATTCATCCCCACTCAACTACCCGTAACACCATTTCCAAACCCACACCATGAAGTATCTCAACTCACTTACAATGGTGAGGTACAACACTTCCAAACATCTCCTCTTGATCTAGATGGTGTTCATATTAGTTCAAGAAATTTATTGCAAAGAAGCGATTTTATTAATGTCATTGAAGGAAAACATCAAGAAGAAGAAGATCCAAATGAGGAGATCAAAATATCGAGGGCTGCATTTGATGAAGAGCGGATATCATAATCATAAGTTGATAAAGTTCCCTCATGTTTACCAACATTTCCTCCATGTTTTGAAGAGAACAATCATCAAAAAGAGGAAGATTTGACTGCCATAATAGAATAGGACATCCAAGGTGATCCAACTCAACAAGTGAACCAGGGGCATCACAACTATATTGACATATGGTTCCAAACAGTCATTAAGTTGCAGCAACACACTCTTCTCTAACAGTACTTGATACAATCACAATCAAACAAATTCATCTCTCATATTCAGGTCCATGTCAAAGCATGTATTCGAAGTGTGCACATGATTTTATCTATCATCTTGATGTGTACATGGCTCCATTGGAAGTATTCCTATACTTGTTAAAGGTTTTGTTTTTTTCAAGTAGAGTAGGAAATTGAAAAGAAAAAAAAAGAAAAAAAAGAAAATATCCTAGGTGAAAACCTTCTTTGAGGTGCCTAGGCAGACCTATTAGTGGAAAACCTCATTGAGGCAGCTAGTAGTCCTTATAAAAAAAAATTAAAAAAAATTCATTTCCCCATGTATATCTCTCTAATGAATGCAGGTGCTCTCCAACCTTTGCAAGCTGGAAAACAACAAGTTGGCAAAAAAATAAAATTCAGTCAACACCCTGGTTAAAGGTAGTCAAACTTAGACTTCCTCCTCTTGTGCTCAGAAGCTCCAAAAGCACCTCAAGCAGATTATCACATATAGCTTCAGAACCAATGAAGACAACTTCAACAACCATATCAACAACTTCAATATCACCTGCAAAAAAAATCAATGGTAAGGCTCAGGTATGCAATCATCTAACCCTTTCTTTGAATCTATTTTAGCTTAATAAAAAATTAAAATTTGTGAGAAGGATTTTTTTTTTTAATATCCAAAATCAGTAGCAGAGCAACCTTATATTTATCTAGCAACTATCCTCACTTTTTGCACCAAGGAAAGGAACAAGACAAAATTAAAATGGACTTGAGAAAGTGGGTAGTAAATAGTTCATTGTAATAGAAGACAAGGAGTGCCAAGTGATCGGGAAGGACCTTCGCACATGAAATGTGATTTGCGCCATGTTGACTCAAAGTAGGTGACAAGTATTTAAATGGGTGAAATTATGCTTATGCATTTTATTAAACCCGTGCATTATTGATATGAATGATTAATATTGTGAGAGAAATTTGTCTCACATATTATTAATTTAATGTAATTATGGAAATTGGTTTTATGTGAGAAATCACCTCACACCAATTCTCTATTTTTGCTCAATTATAGGTTGAGAGAATCATGGGCATGGTTGGAAATTCTTTATGTGGTTTTCCAACTTTTCCCATTTATGAGCCTGAGATTGTTGGGGATCCTACTTTCGTGGATCTTGTTTTTACTTCCTTGTAGTTAGGCCCTACAATTGTGGGTCTTGTAATTAATGCTCTTTGTTGGAGAGTGGGTGAGGAAAACAATATATATATTCCTTATGTAAGCCATGATAGGGAGACAAGACATGAGAGAATACTTAGCCATTGAGAGCCATAATACTTGGCTAATACTCGGACAAAGAGATTGAATGTAAGAAGCTTACTTTGATGAAGGAATATAGCGGATCTGCATTCCAATTGAAGTAGATCCAGAGATGTAGCCCCAGAGAGATGGAGGGGCGAACTCTGTTACCAATTGGTTGTCTCTCTCTTATGTGTTTTGTGCTTCTTGATTCTTTGAAGTTCATTTAATTATGTTTTTGTGGACTAACATGCTCATTTAAGGATGTATAAGCCATAGTCAATTAAAAGATCTTAATACCATACATGATGGTTGGGTAGTACTCAACCAATGATTGGATCAAGTGGTATCGGAGCAAGTGGTTGCTTTGCAGGATGGGAAATGGAGTGAAGCACATTGAAAGACTACAAGAGATGCAAGAGATAAATGAAAGCCTTCAGGCTGAAAATGCAGAATTGTGAATATTATTGCTCAATAAGAAGGAGCTTCAGGAGATGCTACGATCCAAATAGGAGATATTTTCTAAATTGAAAAAGGTTGAGACAACGGAGGCTGCATCTCAAACTGATGTATATGATGTCACTTAATGTTCTGTTCTCTCTCAATATGAAAATAATTTTGACATGAAAATCCTCACAAAGATGGGGTATAGTAGAGGTGGACTTGGCATAAATGGCCAAGGAATCACCCAACCATTGGAGGTTGTACCAAGACAACCATTTTTAGGTTTGGGTTATGGACAAGAAGAAGGAGAATGTTCGAAGGTATCTGAAGCAAAATCCATCTCTTCATCACCTAATTCCAAGAAGGGAATCAAGCCACCTATTCCTCATCAATTCAAGGACAAGTCAAGAAGGTATGACAATAATTCAAATTATGCTTTTGCATATAAGAGAAGTGATTGCTTCCATATATATCCTAACCGTGATGTATTTAAGCATCATACAAAGAAAGTGTGGGTTAATAATATATATGTATCCATGAGAAGTGAGACCAAGAAGAATGAAAACCTTCTAAATCCTCCTATCATGAAGACACAGTTGAATGGGAAATGACATAATTTCTGTATTTTCTACAAAATCAATGGCTATTGGGAGAAGAAGTTCTGGAATTTTCACCCTAAAATTTGTCACAATTCATGCAAACATATGGTGAAAGATCTCATGAATAAGGCTCCATCCACCATTCAAAAAAGCATGCTTACAAGAAGAAAGTGCTTGGTGTTGGTTTGGTAAGAAGTTCATGTTGTTTCTGCAAGTTATATTTCTGCTCTTTTGCAAAATTTCGAGTTTTATGGGGGCAAGTATCTGTCTTTTGATGGAAAATTCTTAGAATTCTTCTGGCTCAGAATCAAAAAATAACAGCACCACTGTGAAGAACTCAACAAGAGGAATCCAACAATGCTTGAATCGCGTCAAACGATCTCTGGATGAAAAATTTATTGTAACCTGGATTTTTTTCAAAATAGGAAATAACGGGCAATGAATTATTTGCAACAAGCAAGGCATATGGATATATAACCACATACAACAATTGTTGAAGTGACGAATCGCCTATTTAATTTGTTACAGACAAGAGGGCATAAAAAATTACTCTAGGAAATCTACAATAACCTGATATTAGAATTGTTTGCACTAGGCCCTTGTACCCATTGTAAAGAAGAAATTTCCTGAGGTAGTAAGACAACAATCTTGTACCATGCACAAATTGAGGTGACTGATCCTTTTCTAGACATGACATTACATCTAAAAATTAGTTTGGTACAAGTTAAGTGATTCCATCTTTAAATAACTTTGATGTTGCAGCTCCACGAGGCACTTGTACTGGTCAAACAACAATTGGTGGTGAGTTGGGACACCCAAGACTCATTGTACCACTTCTTGCAGAAGCAGGCACTAGAGTTGTAGCATTATTCTTACTTGCTAGTGCTGATGTGCAAAGAGGAAATGGGTAGAATTTCTCGCCATCTTGGCTCTTTGCCTCTTCTTGCAAAGCACCAGATAAGTTGCATCCAAACACAAGGAATATTTGCAAATTTTGTAGCTGAACACGAATCCCCTTCTCCCACACATAGTCAAATAATCCGTCGGGCAATGAGGGGGTGCCCTCCTCGTGGATGTTGTGAGGACCCCCAAGAAGATGATGACCAAGGGATTGAGGTCCACCATTACCGACAAGGGAGAAGTGCCCGAGAGACACACAAAGCATATGACAAGCTACCAAATTCTACAAGTAATTGAATGGGTATACTGAAAATTGTACGTCCTAGTTCACTTGTTACTTCATCCATCAGCGAGCTGGACTTAGCATCAGATTGAAAGTGAAAAGGATATCTCTAGTATCAGTTGAATTGATATCTGGTGAACAACATGAAACATCACTAATGTCCTTTGAGGCCTCCATCGATTCATGATCTAAAGTGGGTGGTTGACTTGTTATGCTATGCATGCACCTCCCACTCAGTTAAAACAAATTAAGATCTTGCTTCTACTTGATAGTGCGGAATTGAATACTTGAATTAGGTGGATGTGTTTTAAACTTTTTTAAGGCTTTATGTGTGAGGAATTAAACATTTGTTTTTTCTGATTAAAAGCATGTACAACAAGTATAAATTTTAGCAAATTAAACATCAACACATAACATCAAATTTAATAAAGGAGTTCACCCGAATGTCTTGGGCTACATCTCCTTGAGCCTTTGTCAATTGACTTGGCTCTTTGGGATTATGATGGAAAATTTCTTTTATAAGTTATCTACTCCACTCAAATGGTTTTATATGTTTTACCAATGGGTTTAGAATACCATCATACCCCTGGAATAGTTGTTATCTCTATGGAAATGGATTTAGGCTCCCTTTGACTTAACCTCCACTAACAGTGCCCTTAATATTCCATGAGATTCTCTATGGCACTAACTCCCTTAGAATGTATTTTCTATCCTTGAAACCTTTTCTATTGTCTCCATCATTTATCAATCATCCAAAATATAATGTTCATTCGCTACAAATAAGCTTCGGCTCCCTAATCTAGGCCTCCATCCCCTATTGGCCCTAGGCTACCTGAAACTTCCCTGTGGCTTCTTCAGCTATATAAGTCTTCAAATGGCTCTGAAAATCCCTTCAATGGATTTTAAATGTCCAAAATAGTCAGAATAGACTATTCACTTGCTAAAATTGGCCTCTGGCTGCTCTGATTACGCCTCCAAGACCCGGTGGCAACTTGTGGCTCTCGACTCACTGAAAACTTCCCTGAAGCATCTTGGCCTTCAGATGTCTCCAAAAGCTTATGAAAATCTTTCCATTGGATGCATAAGGTTCAATATAGTTAGAATAGACTATTGGTTTGTTGAGAATGGTCTCTAGCTGCTCTGGTCATGCCTCATTCTCTTGCTGGCCTCTAGTGGCGCTGGTGGCCCTTGGAGCTTCTTTGAAGAAAAATCATGCTCAGAAGTGCTCTAATGGCTCTGCAACCCTCAGCAATGGCTTTCAAATGTCTAATAATTTCTAAATTGACTATTCACACTCTCATAATGGTCGAAAAAATGAGTCTCCAACTCATTTTTCCAGTAACACCTAGTTACACTCCACTCCTATGATGGCTCTACAAACCTCACCAATGGGTCCAGAATGTCTGAAACATCCAAAAATGACTATTGGTTTCATGAAAATGGACTCTAGATGCCCTGGCTAGGCCTCATTACGTTGTTGGACCCTCGTGGCCCTAGTAGCCATTGGAACTTCTCTTAACCAAAATCATGCTCAGAAGTCCTTTGATGGCTATGTAACCCTCACCAATGGCTTTGGAATGTACAATAAAGTCAAAATTGACTATTCACACTCTCAGAATGGTCGAAAAAATGAGTCTCCAACTCACTTTTCCAGTAACACTTAAAAACACTCCACTAATTGTGCAAGACTCCAGTTAACTGGAGTTAAAAATGGTGATTCCGCCTAAATTTGGGTGCTGGCTAAAATTCTGCCAGTCTTAACCATTGAAATTAAATTTTATGGTTGGGTGGCCACATGCCAACCTGAACCATGCGATGATAGTTAATGTTGGAGTGGAACTCCAGTCTTGAACTATGGTAAAGATATTTAAACCCGAGTTTGAAGTCGCGTTAACTGAAACCGTCGACAAACTAACCATGGCATGTGACAAGGTTGTGGTTTTGATAAATGTTGCGGAGATGGTGGGAGATTTAAACCACGCGGAAACTTTGCAATAGATCGTGGCATGTGAACCCTCGAAACCGGAGTTAACGTCCGAGTGCTGGAAGTTTTAGTTGACATTTTATGTTACAGTTTTTTGTAGCAATGTCATGTGATAAGTCTGTGGGACCGCTAGTGGGTTGGGACCGCCAGTGGCCCCAACCCCCAATACAAAATGAAATCAACATTAAATATAAACCTGCCGCTATAGAGGTTAAGAACTTCTTGTAGCGCAGATGGTGGAGACCTATGCGTGCTATGTCGAAGGTCATGGGGTCGACTCCTGCAGACCCAAAAAA
Source organism: Pinus albicaulis (assembly GCA_034641835.2). Lineage (NCBI taxonomy): Eukaryota > Viridiplantae > Streptophyta > Pinopsida > Pinales > Pinaceae > Pinus > Pinus albicaulis. Next base: position 284,970,641 of record CM076576.1, read on the forward strand.
ATTTTAACACATAGTTCAAGGGCCACGTGGCAGCCTCAGGGTTGGCCACATGGCACCTTCTGATTGGCTTTAAAAAAACAATGTAACGAATCTGTCCAATAAAATTTCGACACTTTTCAACCTATGATTATCTCTAAAGGAATATTTTGGGGAATATTCTGAGGAATATTCCCTGGAATATTCTTTTTTTTACCATTCAAAAACCCAGTCAACTCTGGTCAAATGTCAAAATTTGCAGTTTACTAGAATTTTTCAAAACATGATAACTTCTTCATACGGTGTTGGTTGTTCAAATCATTAGGGCACCGGAATCATGAAGACGAGATCTATCCATTCACTCAGGTTTGGCACACTTTTGAACACTTTGAAATTTGAGCTATCACTTAGATCCTGATCCAAATCTGATCAATCCTCCCCATTGGGAATCTTTTGAACCCCAAAAGACTTGAATACATGTTCAGTAGATGAGAGTACAACTCCCTCACCTTTTCAATCTCCATCCACTTTGCCTTGCTTGGATTAGTGCCTTTGAGCCCAACTCGAAGGTGGTCAACACTTCCCCTCTTTGATACTCTTGTCCTCCTGTCAATAATTGTTTCTTCTTTGAGCTCATCCAGAAATTTCTGGTGATAAATCTTCAATTGAAGGTAGCTGAACATGATTTCCTTGATCATCGATCAAAGGTGGCTCATACAAATGTAAGTTTTCAACAACAATACATGCATACATGACTGAAATTTGCATATGTACAAAGGAATGTATGTCTTATTGAGTCAAGAAGTCAAACCACTTGTTACCAAGCCACTTCCATGGCGAGTTTTGTTGTTGCAAATCTTCTTCTTGTGAAACATCCAGTCTCACATCGATGACGGAATATTTGGTTCCATTTTCACCAATATTTTTATCCTATTGCTTCAAATGATTGGGGTGATTGGTTGGATGTAGTGTCCAACATTAGGCAATGAGATGTCCCTTCTTATGGAAATGTGTTCAAATCTTTAGCATCTTTTGTGCAAGTTGCCTTCGCTTCGATTTTTCCCTATATGCCTTCAATCTCTTTCAGCATCTTGAAACTTCATGGTTACACAAACCACAATGGGAACAACAAATTTTTCTTCCATTCATGCATGCAGATTTTCCATGCTTAACATAAACATAATCAAACTGACTATGGGAAGAATTATACCTCAAATGCTACTTTGCATGTCCATCTTTTTTACCTTCTTGAGGAGATGAACTTGTAGAGGTTCCAACTCTCTTTTGAAGACCAACATCAGTGTTCATGTCTTGATAGTTATCAGAACTCTCTTTCTCGCCATAAGCTGCATGTATACAAACATCTTGCTACAACATAGGCTTCAAACAATGGCATTCAACTTGAAAACAAACTTGACATGTTTGTGGGCTTGAACTTGCAACAAAAGTTCTTCTTGGAATTGTCTCAAGTGCCTTCATGGCTTCAGAGTTTTTTCCATAAGATTGAACATAGCCTAGACCAAACTTCTTAGGAATTTCGTCAACCGTAATAGGCTCAATCATGCCTTGTGCATGTTTGCCTAGACCCTTTCCTTCATATCCCATTTTTAACATCAACTTGGACCATATACCTCTAGTGTTTTTTTCAAATGAACCTACACATATTTCCAAAGAGGAAATTGAAGACAAATTTGAGTCATTTACCTTTGCTTCAAGCATGTGCTTGGTTAAGGCTTCTTAGGTATGATGGAGCTGCATCTCTATTGATTCATGCATTCTTTGAAGAAGTCCTTCATAGAAACCAATTTCTCATGATGTCTAGTGCTTTTATTTCTATCTTCATACATACTTTTCACCATATCCTTCAAGATGTAGAAGTATTGCTTCATCTCTTTATCAAAGAGTCTTGCAAAGGAGGAGGATTTGGAAACCTCACTTGATGAGGTTGTCATCATTATGTAAATGAATTAAAGAACTTCAACAATAATTCACAAAGCTTCAAAAACAATTGACAAAGCTTTTTAACAAAATGGCTATAGATTCAAGCTCTTCTCTGCAGCTTGCATCTCTTCTTCAAATGACCTCTTTTGTAAACAATAACTCTTGTTATTCAAGGGTTGCCTTGAGGTACTTTGGCTAAGGATAATGCTTTCATCCTTCCTCCTTATTGTCCTCTTCTAGACTTAGCTAGAAATAGCTCCCATTCACCTCTAGCAAACTCAAACTTGTAAGGATCAGTCAATTTGCAAACAGTTAAATTATTTGCACTGTTAAACACCCTTCAAGTCAAACAAGCAAGCAAGAAACCTTGTGATATTTCAAGCAAGAAACCTAATGCTCCAACACCACCTAGAATAAAATGGGTGGCTGACTTGTTATGCTTTGCAAGCACCTCTCACTCAGTTAAAACAAATTAAGATCTTTCTTATACTTGATAGTGCGGAATTGAATAATTCAATCATGTGTATGTGTTTTAAATTGTTTTAAGGATTTATGTGTGAGGAATTAATTTTTTTTTTTCTGATTAAAAACATGTACAACAAGTATAAATTGCAGAAAATTAAACTTCAACACATAACAGAAAATTTAATAAAGGATTTCACCCGAATGTCTTGGGCTATGTCTCCTTGAGCCTTTGTCAATCGACTTCGCTCTTTGGGATTATGATGGAAAATTTATTTTACAAGTTATATACTCAAATCCAATGGTTTTTTATGTTGTATCAATGGGTTTAGAATACCATCATACCCTTGGAATGGTTGCTATCTACCTGGAAATGGATATAGGCTCTCTTTGACTTGACCTCCATTATCGGTGCCCTTAATCTTCCCTTAGCTTCTCTGTGGCACTAACTCCCTTATAAGTCATTTTTTCCCTAAAACCTTTTCTATTGTCTCCATCATATATCATTCATCCAAAATCTACTATTCATTTTCTCCAAATGAGCTCTGGATCCCCAATCTAGGCCTCCAACCCCTGTTAGCCCTAGGCTGTCAGAAACTTCCCTGTGGCTTCTTCAGCTCTAGAAATCTCCAAATGGATCTGAAAATAATTCAATGGATTAAAAATGTCCAAAATAGTTATAATATACTATTCACTTGTTGAAATTTGCCTCTGGTTTCTCTAGTTATGCCTCCAAGACCTGTTGGCACCCTGTAGCTCTGGGCTCACTGAAAACTTCCCTGAAGCATTTCAGCCTTCAGAAGTATCCAAAAGATTCTAAAAATCCTTCCATTGGGTTCATAAGGTTCAATACAGTCATAATATACTATTGGTTTGCTGAGAGTGGTCTCTGGCTACTCTGGTTATGCCTCATTCTCCTGTTGGCCCCTGGTGGCCATTAAAACTTATTTAAAGAAAAATCACACTCATAAGTGCTCTAATAGCTTTCCAAAGCTCACCAATGACTCCATAATTTTTGAAACATCCAAAAATGACTATTGGTTTCCTGAAAAATGGCCTCTAGCTACCCCGGCTAGGCCTCATTTTGCTACTGGCCCCTAGTGGCCCTTGAAACTTCTCTGAAGAAAAATCATGCTCATAAGTCATCTGATGGCTCTAAACCCTCACCAATGGCTCTGGAATGTCCAAGAAAGTCAAAATGGATTGTTCACACTCTCATAATGGTCGAAAAAATAATTCTCCAACTCATTTTTCCAGTAACACCTAAAAATGCTCCACTAATTGTGGAGGACTCCAGTTAACTGGAGTTAAAAATGGTGATTTTGCCTAAATTTGGGCGCTGGCTAAAAGTCCACTAGTCTTAACCGTTGAAATTAAATTTTATGGTTGGGTGGTCACATGCCAACCTGAACCATGCGGTGATAGTTAACATTGGAGTAGAACCCAAGGCTTGAACTCTGGTAAAGTTGATTAAACCCAAATTTGAAGTTGTGTTTACCGAAATCATCAGCGAATTAACCATGGAAATGTGAAAAGATTGTAGTTGTGATAAATTATATGGAGACGGTGGGAGGTTTAAACCATGTGGAAACATCGCAATAAACTTTGGTATTTGAACCCTCGAAACTGGAGTTAACGTCGGAGTGCTCACAGTTGCGGTTGACATTTTATGTTACGATTTTCTATAGAAATGTCATGTGATAACTCTGCATGACCGATGGCAGGTTGGGACCACTGATGGTCCCAACCCCCAATACAAAATGCAATCAACATTCAATATAAACCCGCCGCTATAGAGGTTAAGAACTTCTTTTAGCGCAGATGGTAGAGACATGTGTGTGCTATGCCGAAGGTCATGGGGCCGCCTCCTAAAGACCCACAAAAATTTTAACACGTAGTTCAAGGGCCATGTGGTGGCCTCAAGGCTGACCACGTGCTAAATTTTGATTGGCTTTAAAAAAAAACGTAACCAATCTATCCAATAAAATTCCGACACTTGTCAACCTATGATTAGCCCAGAAGGAATATTTTGAGGAATATTCTAGGAATATTCCATGGAATATAGGCTCTTTTGTTTACCTTTCAAAAACCCAGTCAACTCTAGTCAAATGTCAAAATTTTTAGTTTACTGGAATTTTTCAAAACATGACAACTTCTTCATATGGTGTCGGTTTTTCAAACCATTCACGGTGTCGGAATTAGGAAGAAGAGATCTATCTGGTTGCTCATGTTCGGCACACTTTCGAAAAATTTGAAATTTGCGCTATCACTTAGGTCCTAATCCAAATCTGATCAATTCACTAGGACGTAATGATATGTGGATGTGGCCTCTTCCCTCACTGAATAGTTCACATCCTAAATTAAAGGGTTTTGATGAAATTTTGAGGGAAATCTTACGTTTTTTTGCACATAAGGAAGAATCTTTCAAATTTATAAAGGCACGAGTTGCAGCTGCAACATTTGTCAAGGTCAAATTTGAATTAGAGAGGAAACTTGGCAGTGACATGTTCAATTCAGATACATGGCCTGAGTGGAGAATAAAGCCATCTTTTGAAAGGTTACAGTTCGAACTGATAGAAAATCTTGAGGGAGAGAAATTGTTACCTTTGAATCTACAAAAACTTGAGAGAGTTAAACTCATCAAAACATACTCAAAGAGATCCTTAGTAGCATGGAGATGCATGCACCAAACAGGGACTCGTATGTGGTGCAGAGGAGCTGATTTGGAAAGAAATGTTGTTAACTTTCTGGAATTATGGAGTATTTGTACACGAAGGAAGTTTGTATGCAATTGTTGGAGCATCTGAATGAATCAGAGATGGATTGGTATTCCATTGATCGATGTGGATTGACAAATTTTATGCCACAAAATCGACATTCGGGTGATAATATCGTGGAACGATTCCACCACAATTCCACCAAATATGGTGCACAATATTCACTTGTGCGTTTATTGCTAAAACACCATTATCACTTGGAATGATAGCGCCAAATCAAGCAGTTGAACAATGATGTTTGTGTCTACAAATATAACTTTTATATTCTTTGAAAGAATTCACTTACAAACAGAATCCGTCATTCTGCATCTCCTTGAGAATAAATCTCCTGCTCCACTGGCACAGACACACTTCGGTCACCATTTTTTTTCCGCAGAAGAAGAAAAATGTAGAAGGTTATGCTTCCCTTGTTATTAACTAGTGCTTGCAAGCGTAAAAATACCAGCTACTATCAATTATTTCAAGAGCTTCTGGTGTAAGAAGTTCTTTTGATGGAGTATGGACTAAGCAACCATCTGATTTTTAGTTTGAAATGGATCGGTATTCAGTCCCTGCCCATATGATTAATCAGTCCCCACTACAATCATCTGATCATGGCCGCATCAAAGAAACATATTGCAGTTTTCGCTTTCTTGTAGATTTCGTAAGCTCGCGTAGATCACAATCGAGGTGCTATGACTCCGGATGATCAAGCTGTGGCATTGAGAATTTCGGCAGATGATTCTACATTTTACAATTTCAATCCTGGATATGCGATCATCGATAAATAATTTCTTTATTACAAAATTACTCATAATCCATTCCCAACACTATGTGGTTGAGTGGAAGGCACCTTCCCCTCCATTGTCTATGGACAAAATAGCCACAACTCTATTAGGCGCAACAGCAAGTGTTGAACGGGAGGGAGTTCTTTGAAATTGATCCCAATATACCACCTTCGAATTCTGAGGATAAACACCAAGTACTTCATACACAGTGGGGCGAAATACTTGGTTAAAATTTTTGGGTTCAGTCTTAAGCGCGTGCCGGTGAATACAAATTGTCCATATCTGTGATCATGGCAAGCTTTCAATGGAAACAATAATCTAGTGCAAACTCAGAGCTAGGTTTGGCCTTAAGTGCATGTGGGTGCATACAGATTGTCCAGGTTAAAAAAATTCAAATTATAGATCTCAGACTGGCAAATGGAAGAACTACAAATGGAAATTCAAAAATGGCAAAGGCAACTATAAGACTTTAGTAAAACAAATTTTGGGTTTAAACTTTTCACACCCTGTGTTAGGGCATGTGGCCTAATTATGGTGGTTTTTTTTGTTGTTTTACCACCACTAGGTGCTTTTTGAAAAAGAGGCATTTTCCTTGAACTTTTATTTTTTTATATGCCCATTATTTTCCCTATGCGTAGAAATTGTAAGGGGCACTTTTGAGATTCACATGTTTTGTAATGGGGGGGATTTGATTTCTTTTCACCATTACTGCATTTGAATGTTTTGGTGCATACACATGTTAAAAGGGGTTTTGAACAATTTGTATTTTTTTCCCCAATGTGCACATATTGGGCACATCAAATTACCTTGTAATTTCCATGTAAAAGGCCATAGTTTCCATCATATTTTGGCATCGAGAATTGGGCATGAAAATTGTTGAATTCCATGTAAAAGGCCATAGTGGCCACCATGAAATTCATGATGTAAAGCCAATTATGAATCATTGTAAAAGGCTTGTTTCAACCACTCTTATGTAAGGGAGAGTGAGAGGCATATTTTTACGCATTAAGCCTTGTTGGCTTATTTGTAATCAGGTTGAATGAGGTGATTACCTAAGCCATTTTGGCATGTAAAATTGACCAATGAACTCTTCGAAAGTGTTCCAAAATATGTAAACAAGTATGATCAGCTACAGGTTGCAGCTTTCAGTAGATGGGGGCTTTTTCATTCTGATTCTGAAGGAACATGATGAAGGAAACTTGGAGGAATGTTCCCTTTTAGGAATTTGTGCTGCAGCAGTTGCATGTCTTGGCATTATGTTCTGATTCCAAAGAACATCAGGTGAAGGATTCATAATGGAATGTACCTTTTAGAGCAATTTGTAGACAGTTGATGATGAATTGAAGCTGATACTTTTGGAGGCCAAAAGTTTCTTTGTGGAGAGGTGTGATCTGGAAGGACCTTCACACATGAAAAGCGCTTTGTGCCATGTTGACTTGAAGTTGGTGACAAGTATTTAAGTGGGTGAAATTATTCTTATGCATTTAATTATGCATTTTATTAAACCCATGCATTATTTATATGAATGATTAATATTTTTGAGAGAAATTTGTCTCAAATATTATTAATTTAAGGTAATTAGGGAAATTGGTTTTATGTGAGAAACCACGTCACACCAATTCTCTATTTTTTCTCAATTATAGGTTGAGAGAATCAAGGGCATGGTTGTAAAGTCTTTAGGTGGTTTTCAGACTTTTCCCATTTATGAGCCTGAGATTATTGGGGATCCTACTTTCATAGATATTTTTTTTCCTTCCTTGTAGTTAGGTCGTACAATTGTGGGTCTTGTAATTAATTATCTTTGTTGGAGAGTGGGTGAGGAAAACTATATATCTATCCCTTATGTAAGCCATGAGAGGGACAGAAGTCAAGAGAAAATATTTAGCCATTCAGAGCCATAGTGCTTGGCTAATGCTTGTCCAGATAGCTTGAATGTAAGAAGCTTACTTTAACTGAGGAATACAGAGGATCTGCATTCCAATTGAAGCATATCCGGAGATGTAGCCCCAGAGAGATGGAGGTTTGAACTCCATTTCCAATTGGTTGTCTCTCTCTTATGTGTTTTGTGCTTCTTGATTATGTGCAGTTCATTTAATTATGTTTATGTGGACTAACATGCTCATTTAAGCCTGTATAAGCCATATTCATTTAAAAGATCTTAATACCGTACACAATGGTTGGGTAGTATTCTACCCATGATCGGAACACCAAGGGATAACCAAGGGTGAACTCAGTTAACAAAAAAATTAATTGCAAGTTTACTTTTCATGCAATAAAAGAGAGAGAGAGAACAAAAAAAAAAAAAATCAAATAAAAGGTGGATCCACCACCTCTTGGCATGCAAAATTTTTTTTCTTAAGGAATCATAGGACCTCCATGAAGCACCTACAAGAATAAATTCAAGAAGAATAGCAATAAGATTAGCAGGAGGAGCAGTGCATGGGCCAATAAATAGAAAATGAAATAAGCCAGCATGCAGGAAAAACCATAAGGCAGGGAGGATGAATAGGTTTCTCAAAGGATGCGCAATAGTTTCAGTAGGGGGTGATGATGGGCCTCTAAATTAGACCTAAAATAAGGCCCATCTAACCTTTCTTAAGCCCATCTACCTTCCTTATGCACATGAATATATATATTAAATCTTTCCGTTTGCACTTAATAATGTTTTCTTCTGTTTCAATATTTTTTTAGGAAGTTTTAAAGGTAATTGCATATTTTTGCCTAACATTGGTTATTTTGTAGAATATTATGAGAATATTTGGCAGATTATGTAGATTTGGAGAAGAATATAATTTAGGGACTTGTTCCATGCCACTAGAAGATCATGATTGGAGAATAAATGAGAACAATATCAGGAAATTAGGGAGAAATATTGCAGAGATTTAAGGGGGTTATCCACCCTTCTTAACTCTCAAAGGTAGCCAGAGGATCCTCATGAGATCCCTCGAACAATTTGAATTCCAGAGGCAACAAAGCGACTCAAGACCAAGCACACTGAAGCCATACTTCACTTGGAGTCAAGTTGACTCATTAGCTATTTTTTAGGTAATTGTTGGTAGTTGCCCTTGAGGATAAATAAAGCTAATCAAGAGCTAATTAGGATCGATTCTTCGATTCCATTTTGGGAATTTTTCTGAAAGTTATTAAGATTTTTATTTTACTCAGTGATTAGAATTTCAGAAATGAAACAAGGCTATTTTCTTCTTGAAATGAGCAGATAGACTCCATTTTACTGATTGAGTTCCAAAGAGCTGCACTCGTGAGTTAGGGCCCAACCCATGTGCCTCGGTTTCTCTATCATTGTCATCCTTTCCTTTTTTTATTTAGCTAGTTTTATTTCTAATATTTTCATTACTATTATAGTTGTTGCTATAGATTTAATCTGCTTATCTACGCTGTATAATAGCTAATAAACTCTATAAAAATATGAGGCGGTCTTCCCCTCTCATCTCTGTCAATAGAATTCAAGCGAGGTTGACCTTCCCACAGGCAAAAAAATGCTTTATGTTCATTATTTTTATCATGCATTTTGTCAATTTTTTGTGCATAAATCTGCAGCTTTGTTTGCAGGAATAAGCATAAAATCCCTAGGAAGATCATCAAGCTATCCTGCTTCATTTCCCAGCTCTTTTTTCATGCCTGATCATTTCTGTTTTGCCTCCATTTCCTTAATTTTTTTCTTATTTTCATTCGACGCCCCTTTTCATTCCCAAAACACTTGAAAACCATTAGAATTATACCTCCTCCCTTTCTCCTTGAAACTCCCGCTTGTTGTACCTTGCTCCATCGCAAATCACAAATCGCTTGTGATATTTTTTAATGCTCTCTCATTCCAAGATCGAATGTGATATCCCTTTCTACTTCCCTTTGCTGCTCTTTTATTAAAAATAGTAAAAAGCATTAGAAACCACATTTTTTTCCTTTGGACTTACCATCGCTCCTTTTCGCAATCGCATTTCCCATTTGGTCCTTGTTAACAGCTTTCGCTTCCAGACCCTGATTATGATATTCCTTTTTCCCTCCTTTCTCCTTCACTCCTCATTTATATGTAAAAAAGCTTTGAAATAACTTTACTCCGCATTTTTTCTCAAAATCCCTTCACTTTATCACACTTTGCAAATCCTGTTGGCCTTCGTTAACACTTATCGCTCCTCTCTATTGATTGTGATATTATTAAAGTGCTATGTCACTTGTCCTTTCAGTTCTGCACCTCAGTTACTACATTCCGCCCCTAAACCCTAATTGCAAAATACCGCAATCGCACCACAACATCGCAATCACATTTCACACTGCATTTTTTATCGCATTTCACACTTCACATTTCCTCCTGACTGCACTACCGCCTCTCCTCTAGCCTTGCGACATTGCGATATTGCGATATCGCATATCGCACTGCCAGCCCTCCATCGCAATTCCACCATTGCATTTTTCAAAGCCTCCCACTCCAAATAATTTTTGTGATATTATGCACTTTAATAAATTCCAAACACCTTTTTCCCTCCTCTAAAACTTGTTTCATGTGTTTAAGCCTTCCATGAGCACCTTTACCCCTTTTTCTTCCAAACAACAACCAAAAATTTTCTGGTTAGAATTAGATCATGAATAGCTACATGGTTAGAAGAATGGTAGATAGATCATAGGATAAGTAGAGTGTTTTTAGCCATTTGGCTAGCTCAATGCAATTTAGTTTATTTTCTTTTCTATCATTTCATTTTTGAAATTTAGTTCAGTTTCCCTCCTTTCATTTCTTTTCAGCAATTTAATTTAGTTTCCTTTCTATCATTTCCTTTATGAAACTTAGTTTAGTTTCATTGAAGTGTAAAAACTTCACTGAGAACCCTTAGAAATAACACCCTTTCTTAAAGCAGAAGAGGATGACATGAACAAAATGCATCTGTTGTGTATATAACACTATCACCTCCAAGTATGTACGAACCCCGGGTTGATAAAGTAAAGTAGGGCAGTCCCTAGGAGTTGCAACACTCTTGGTGTAATACCAAGGCTCACCACTTTTTGGCACAGTTGTAGGGGAGGTTTCTAGTAGATGCTTTGATTTTTTTCTGCTTTCCTTTCTTTTCATGCCATTTCAGAAATATTTAAAAAAATACAAAAGATATGATTTTCATGCCTCATAGGAGTAGGGATACTTATAATTTTTTTTTTTTAAATACTTCTCCAATACCAACCCCTCGAATTGACCATGTGGTGCAGTAAGAAACACATCACCATACACTTTTTAAGGTAGAAGATGCAGATGGATATGATGACAATGAAGAAGATATTATTGGATTTCCCGATCAAGATATGGACATCAGTGTACATATGAAGAACATCCCTCCATCTTTCCTTCCCAACTTCCATGGTATGAGGACAGAGGATCCAGAAAAATTCGTCTTTGAATTTGAGATACTTTGTAGGTCTTATGGCTACTTATCACACTCAAAAAATGGTATTGTTTCCTACAACATTGAAGGATATATCTCTTAAATGGTTCATGAGTCTAGGTACTAATTCAATAAGATCACAGAATGATATGCAAAAGATATTTCTAGAAAAATATAAAGGTCGTGATCTTAGAGAAGAAGCTTTTAGAATGAACAAAGAAGAGGATGAGAGTGTCGAGGACCTAATAGAGAGGTTCATGTATAATTTTAAGAGGGAAAAAATTGCATCATCTAGGATTTGACAAACTGAAAACCCTCTTACTTACAACAATTAGGGAAGAGTGGATTGATCTACTTAGTCTCATGAGTAAAGGAGATGTATATCAATTTTCATTCAAAGAAATTTGTGAAACATCCAAAGGCATATTAAGAGGAAGGGAAAGAGAAAGTAAGTCAGTATCAACATTGGTAAGGAAAGATGAACTTGTAAATTTGCTTGATAACTTTAAAAAAGAAATTCTTAGCAATCTAAGTGAACAAGTAGAAATTTTAAGAATGCAAAATGAGTAAAAAGAAGATGTTGATATTTTTGTTATCCATGCAGAATCATATGCTACTAAAATTTATTCATGATTCCCTATGTTTAAATAAGTTTACCAAGAAGACAATGGAGCAAGGAAATCACCAAAGAAGCTATGTTATGTAGCTCCAAGGATACCCTGAAAACCTAGTCAACTTGATATGATGCAAGGACCCACTCCAAAATTTCAATTTTATTCACATCCGTCTCAAACTAATTGGGACACACTCCCTCCATGGAAACCTTGGCCATCTCAACCCCAAAACCAATCTTGGAAAAATGGTTTTCAAGGACCTTATGGGGAAAATCCTCAACATCCACAATATTTCCCTAAATATCCTCCATACCCAACTCCATGCTATCCCTACCATCCACATCCACCACAACCACAGCCTCAACTACATCCATCTCAGATATCCATCCCCACTTGACTACCCATACCACCATTTCCAAACCCACACCATGAAGTATATTAGCTCACTTACAATGTTGAGGTACAACACTTCCAAACATCTCCTCTTGATCTAGATGGTATTCATCTTAGTTCAAGAAATGTATTGCCAAGAAGGGATTTTCTTAATGTCGTTGGAGGACAACATCAAGAAGAAGGAGATCCAAATGAGGAGATCAAAATATCGAGGGCTGCACTTGATGAAGAGAAGATATCAGAATTGGATGTTGAGAAAGTTCCCTCATGTTTACCAACATTTCCTCCATGAGTTCAAGAGAACAATTAGCAAAAAGAGGAAGATTTGACTGCCATAATAGAAGAGGACATCAAAGATGATCCAACTTAGCAAGTGAACTAGGGGCATCACAACTATATTAACATACGGTTCCAAACAGTAATTAAGTTGCAACAACACACTCTTCTCCAACAGTACTTGATACTATCCCAGTCAAAGAAATTCATCTCTCATATACATATCAAAGCATGTATTCCAAGTGTGCACATTATTTTATCTGTCATCTTGATGTGTACATGGCTCCAATGGAAGTATTCCTATACTTGAAAAAGTTTTTTTTTTTTTTTTTCAAGTAGAGTAGGAAAGTGAAAAGTCAGAAAAAGGAAAAATAAAAGATCGTAGGTGAAAACCTCCTTTGAGGCGCCTAGGAATACGTACTAGTGGAAAACCTCTTGGAGGCAGCTAGTAGGCCTTATAAGAACAAAACAAAAAAATTCATTTCTCCATGTATCTCCCTCTAATGAATGTTGGTGCTCTCCAACCATTACAAGCTGGAAAACAACAAATTGGCACAAAAATAAAATTCGGTCAACACCCTTGTTAAAGGTAGTCAAAATTGGACTTCCTCCTCTTGTGCTCAGAAGCTCCAAAAGGACCTCAAGAAAATTATCACATGTAGCTCTAGAACCACCAAAGACAGCTTCAACAACCAAATCAGCAGCTTCAATATCACCGGAAAAAACAAATCAATGGTAAGGCTCAGGTATGCAATCATCGAACCCTTTGTTCGAATCTATTTGAGTTTAATAAAAAATTAAAAAGTGTGAGAAGGAAATTTTTTTTATATATCCAAAATCAATAGGAGAGCAACCTCAGCCTTATCTAGCAACTATCCTCACTTTTTCAACCAAGAAAAGGAACAAGACAAAAGTAAAAAGGACTTGATAAAATGGGCAGTAAGTAGTTCATTTTAATAGAAGACAAGGAGTGCCAAGGGATAACCAAGGGGGAACTCAGTTCATAGAAAAAAATAACTATGGGTTTACTGTGCATGTAATAAATAAATAAAAAAAATCAAATAAAAGGTGGATCCACCACCTCTTGGCATGAAAAATAGATTTTCTTAAGGCATCTGAGGACCTTCATGAAGCACCTACAAGAAGAAATGCAAGAAGAATAGCAAGAAGATTAGCAGGAGGAGCAGCGCATGGGAAAGTAAATAGAAAATGAAATAAGCTAGCATGTAGGAAAAACCATAAGGTAGGGAGGATAAATATGTTGCTCAGAGGATGAGAAACAGTTTCAGTAGGGGGGTGAGGATGGGCCTCTAAATTAGACATAATATAAGGCCCATCTAACCTTTCTTAAGCCCATCTACCTTCCTTATATATATATATATATATTAAATCGATCCTTCTGCACTTAATAATGTTTTCTTCTGCTTCAATATTTTCTTAGAAAGGTTTAAAGGTAATTTCATATTTGTGCCTAACATTGGTTATTTTTGTAGAATATTGTGAGAATATTTGGCAGATTATTTGGAGAAGGAAATGAATTAGGGACATGTTCCGTGCCATTGGAAGATCAAGATTAGAGAATAAATGAGAACAATATCAGGAAATTAGGGAGAAATATTAGAGATATTCAAGGGGGTTGTCCACCCTCCTTAACTCTCAAAGGCAACCAAAGGATCCTCATGAGATACCCTCCAACAATTCAAATTCTAGAGGTAGCTAAGCGACTCAAGACCAAGTGCACTCAAGCCATACTTCACTTGGAGTCAAGTGGACTCATTACCTATTTTTTAGGGAGTTGTCGGTAGCTACCCTTGAGGATACATAAAGCTCATCAAGAGCTAATTAGGGTCGATTCTTTGATTCCATTATAGGAATTTTGTTGCAAGCTATTAAGATTTTTATTGTACTCAATGATTAGACTTTCAGAAATACAACAAGGCTATCTTCTTCTTGAAATGAACAGACAAACTCCATTTTACTGATTTAGTTCCAGAGAGTTGGGCTCGTGGGTTAGGGCCCAACCCATGTGCCTCATCTTCTCTGTCATTATCATCCTTTCTTTATGTTATTTAGCTACTTTTATTTCTGATATTTTCATTGTTATTATAGTTGCTGCTATAGATTTAATCCGCTTATCTGCGTCGTAGAATAGCTAATAAACTCTATAAAAATGTGAGGCAGTCTTCCCCTATCATCTCTATCAATAGAATTCGAGCGGGGTTGACCTTCCTAGAGGAAAAAAAATGATTTATGTTCACTGTTTCTGTCATGCCTTTTGTCTATTTTTTCTGTGCATAAATCTGCAGCTTTGTTTGCAAGAATAAGCATCAAAATCCCTAGGAAGATCATCAAACCATCCCGCTTCATTTCCCAACTCTGTTTTCATGCCTGAGCACTACTCTTCTGCCTACATTTCCCTCATTTTTCTCCTATTTGCATCTGTCACCCCTTTTCATTCCCAAAATGCTTAAAAAACATTAGAATTAGACTTTCGCCCTTTCTCCTTGAAATTCCCACTCATTGTACCTTGCTCCATTGCAAATCACAAATCACTTGTGATATTTGTTAATGCTTTCTCATTTCAAGACCGAATGTGATATCCCTTTCTACTTCCCTTTGCTGCTCTTTTATTAAAAATAGTCAAAAACATTAGAAACCAAATTTTTCCCTCTGGACTTACCATCGCTCCTTTTTGTAATCACATTTCCTCTTTGGTCCTTGTTAACAGCTTCCTCTTCTAGGCCCCGATTGCGATATTCCTTTTTCCCTACTTTCTCCTTCTCTCCTCATTTCTATTTCAAAAACCTTTGAAAGAAATTTACTCTACCTTTTTCTAAAAATCCCTTCACTTTATTGCACTTCACATTTCCTGTTGCCCATCGTTAACACTTACCGCTCCTTTCTGCCGATTATGATATTATTAAAGCGCTTTGCCACCTATCCTACCACAACATCATCTGATTGATCACATTTTTGCATTTCACAATCATCGCATTTCGAAATTCTAACCTTTATGCAATTCTCACATTTTGCATTATCGCATTTCAGCCCCGCACCTCACTTACTGCCTTCCTCCCCTAAACCCTGATTGTGAAATATCGCAATCGCACCACATAATTGCAATCACATTTCGCATCGCATTCGGTATTGCATTTCGCACTTCGCATTTCCTCCCGACTGCACTCCTGCTTCTCCTCAAGCCTTGCGACATTGCAATATTGCGATATTTTATATCACATATCACACATCGCATTGTGAGCCCTCCATCGCAATTCCTCCATTGCGGTTTCCAAAGCCTCCCACTCCATAGAATTTTTGCGATATTATGGGCTTTAATAAATTCCAAACACCTTTTTCACTCCTCTAAGCCTTGTTTCATGCGTTTAAGCCTTCCATGAGAACCTTTATCCCTTTTTCCTTCGAGATGCAATCAATAATTTTTCAGCTATAATTAGGTCATGAATTGTTGCATGGTTAGAAGCATCATAGATAGATCATAGGATAAGTAGAGTGTGTTTAGCCATTTGGCCAGCTTAATGCAATTTAGTTTAGTTTCTTTTCTATCATTTCCTTTCTACAATTTAGTTTAATTTCCTTCGTGGCATTTCTTTTCAACAATTTAATTTAGTTTCCTTTCTGTCATTTCCTTTCTGCAACTTAGTTTAGTTTAGTTTCATTGAAGTGTGACAAACTTCACTGAGAACCTTAGAAATAGCACCCTTTTGTAAAGCAGAAGAGGATGACATGAACATAATGCATCTGTTGTATTTATAGCACTGTCACCTCCAAGTTTTTACGAACCCCAGGTTGATAAAGTAAAGTAGGGGAGCCACTAGGAGTTGCAGCACTCTTGGTGCAATACCAAGGCTCACCACTACTTATAATGTCTCTGCAAGTTCTATACTTCTAGTACTCACATCTTTGTGTTTTGTAAAAGTCTCTAAATAGTTAAATGATGGTACTTTAGTACTTCACTCTAAGTAATGTTGAACTTTTGGTCAACACCTTTTTTTTTTTTTTTGACTAGGAGAATCCGCAACTGTAGCGGTATCGTACTCGCGTGACACGGGGTCGAATCCCGCTAGCTACCCCTATACTCCTAGGAGGAAACTGCTGAGCCCGCAACAACAGCCCCTCAGGTAAGACGGGACTTGAACTCGTGACCTGCACCACGGCACGATCGTCTTAGCAGCACGTTCGCTTGCCACTAGACCAAACCCTGACGAGCTTTTGGTCAACACCTATTGAAAATATGGAAGAGTTCTCTTTTTTATGAAAAGGACCTATCAGTATAATCAATAATAAAATATATTTACGAAGGTTAAAAAAAATGATAATTTAATTGATTTTAAAATTTTAAAATATCATAATATGAGAATGAATGCAACTTGAATTTTACTCATTAAATTTATTCTAGTAGAATATTTTTTTTTTTTAATTTAAAAATAAATAAATAAAATAACTAAACTTTATAAATAGAAAAATTCAACCCGTTAAAAAATAAAATAATTCTATTAACCTTTTACGTAAATTTTTGTTTATATTACGTAAAAAGAATTTGTCATGTTGCAATTGACTAAAAAAAGACCCTACCTATAGTTATGGTGTTATAGTTGACATAAAGCAATTACACAATATGCAATATCTTCTTGAATATGCCAATCTAAACTTAGTTTGATAATTTTGTAATGATGATTTAATAGTTCAAAATTCATAAAATATGATAATATGAATATGAACGTAATTTGAGTTTCATAAATTGAGAAACTTTCATAAGTATTTTTTTTTAATTAAAATAAATAAATATAATTGTATTTATAAGAAATCTAATTAGTTAAAAAAAAAACATAATTCTTTTTTATTATATTATGTAAAAAAATTGATATTTTGTAAGTAAATGTTTTTATAATTTTATTTAAAATTTAATTAAAAATTTGGCTGACACCAAATGTAAATAGATAGAAAAATATTCATCTCTTGATACATAGTAACTTCCTCCAACAAAGAATTTATTTTAATGGGTTTAAATTTTTTAGATGCTTGAATTGATTTTGCGGATAATCATTGTACTTCTTTTAGATTGTTATACCTTTTCTTTGCTCAATGTTGAAATTGTTCTAAGTAATAAGTTGTTGCTACCCAATGAAATAAATTAGTTGTTGACTGTGATCATATTGTCTTTGAACACAATTCAAACTTACTAGAAAACCTTTAAAAACTTATGGTTTTCCTATTTCCCATTGTTAAATAAGATTGTCTTCCTTTCATACCTCAATAACCTTTTGTAAATGGTTATATAGTTGAAAACTAGATTCGAATAAGCTAGAAAGACCAACCATGCTATCCTTCACTTGCTTAAACATATCCTTGGAAACATGCAACTAGTGATTAAGTTGATCCACTTTTAGTATTGGCACCTACTAAAGTTTTATCTCCAATTGCATAATTTTTCCTTTCAAAATTAACCATAATTTTCTTAACTGTGATATTTTTTTCAATGGTAAATGTAGGTGAGGATTCATCTTCTAAGGTAGCTAAAGCTTCATAATAGAGTCCCATGACTTTGTTAGCTAGATTTTTATTTTTGGCCACCATATGTCCATGTATTCTAATTCAATCCTAACATGTTATAGAAAATGTTATATTTTGATCTTCTAATATTGTCATCATCTCTCCAATGTAGAAAATTAGATCTATGTTAGATAATTTATTTATTTTTTAGTTCCATTCATTTAATTTTAATTATGATTTTGGAATCATAATAGAAGTGTATACACTATATATGCATTATTTAGTTATTTGTAAAAAAAATCTATTGAATTATAAGTTTCTAAATTAAATAAATAATATGTTACAAGAACTAATGAGATCTAAGATTTGTAAATTTCTTATTGTAACATTTCATTGTAGTGTTTAACCATGCATTATATTGGGCGTGTGTTATGTTCTTTACATGAATTATATGCACTACAAACATAAGGGGTTTGAGGGGGGGCTTGGTAGCACCTCATGGTTACCATGCATTGTATTGGGTGTGTGCTATGTTCTTTGCATGAATTATATGCACCACAAAAATAGGGGGTTCGAGGGGCGGCTTGGTAGCACCTTATGGTTAGGGGGTCTGCATGGGGTTTTAACACCCTCCACAAGGTTTGGGGTAGTTCCTCGAAAGAAAAATTTGGGTGGTTTTTCCCATGGTTTTGCATATGGTTTTGTGCATGGTTTTATGGATGGTGTTTTTTCCAATGGCTTTGCACATCGTTTTATGTATGGCGGTTTTTCTCGTGATTTTGTGCATGGTTTTGTGCATTTTTTACCCATGGTCATTTTTCCATTCTTTTTGTAGATATGATGAAAGGAACTATGGCCATATCCTAATCCAAGGTTAATGGATTGGGGTTTTATGAATGATTTGACATGTATACAATTTATTGTAACATTTAAAGGAATATAATGAAAAATAAATCTAGTTTTCCAGTTTTGGGTTCCAGGAAAAAAAAATCTATGTATATTTTATGTTCTCGCCATTGAATATTTTCATTTTTTTAAGAAATAATTTTTAAGTATTATCTATACACAATTAAAACCTTCAAATTGTAAATGATGGCTTCTACAATAATAGTGTGGTAATTTCTCAAATTATAAATAGGTTTTTTTTTTTCCTATAGCTCTATTGAAAGAATGAAACCGCATTGAAATTAACACTCTATAAATATGCATAGAAGAAAAATATAATAGTGAATTGAAAAAATATTAAAATAGATATTAAAATGAAAAATACAACATGAACTAAGAACTAAAACAAGATCTAAATAGTAGTGAATACCCTTACATAATGGGCCCTCCTGGTTTAGGTTTTCGTTGTAAGAATGTTACAATACTAACTTAACTTAGTTGATACGCCGCTCTTAGTGATGAGTCCCATTATTACAACAAGGTTGTTGTAACTTATATCTCTACTATAATTAATTTATCAATCTGGAGTTCGTACAAACTTAGTAGGTGACAATGTTATATGCACAATAAGCAAGATTTTTACCTAGCTTCTCTCGAGCAACGGATTAAACTGAACTGTGCAGAAACCATTTTTCAGAATTCTAAGTAAACTAATGAACTTAACTTTACAAGAAACAATCAATTGAAATTTTATGTGTCCTACTACATCAAGGAAACTCGAATCGATTTGCAGAAAATGAAATGTTAGAAAAGAAAACCCTAATTCTATTTTGTAGAAATTAAATGATAGGAATGTAACCCTAGACTAGTTGCATGGAATCAAATGCAAAAAAAAAAAAAATCTACCATTGCATTAAAAATAAACTCTAGTGTATTTGCAACAACCATCAGATTCTCAAAAGGAATCAATACAAAATATTCTTGTGTTATTTAAAACAATAAACATTAATTTCATATTTAAAGCTACAATGACAAAAATATGATTTTGAAAAGGTATTTGGTCCCTTCCAATTGGATTCCAAGGCTTAGGGGACGTTGCTAAGTAATGAAAAGAAAAAAAATAGGCTTAAGAGGAAATTTTGGCAGAGTTTTGATAAATTTTTTGAAGTGTTATAGGATGTTATAGATTTCTACATGATGCTACAAGATGCCCTGTATTACTATGGGATTGCAACCGAAAGAATTCGAAGGACTTATAGAAGTGATACAAAGGTTTGGGAAGATAATGGAAGGTTGTATAATAGTGGAATGGATCTTTCAAAACTTATATATACTTAGTATCCCATCTTGAACAAGGGGGAGAAAGAAAACTAATGGTCTCTTGTAGCCCTGTAATGTAATTTTTGGGCACAAACAGCTTGGAGGAACAAGTGGAAGAGGGAATAAGGGTTGTTGACAGGGATGGTGTTAGTGGTGGAGAAATTATTCTATTCTACCTTCTTAACCAATAGGTCTCACCTACACAAAAGAGGTTATTCACCTAGCAAAAACATCATGACTAAAGGATTGGTAAAAAATAATTGCAGAAAACCATAAGTGCATAGGAAAGGATGAGTTGAATTTAAACTAGATCCTAAATATTGCATAAAAGAAAAAGAAAATATATTTGGTGTATGTTCACACAAAATTTATGACTAAGCCTCCTAAGGAAACTCACTCACTAACCTGCAGAAACAATAATTCTTCTTGTAAACCAAGTGTTTTTTCTACTAAAACACCCTCCAAATTTTGGAGCCTTCCGTTTATCATGTGAAATTTCATTTCGAGTGGTTAGAGTGACGTAATATTTGTTCTCTAAGTTTTCAAACCCCCTTTCTAAAGAAATCCGAAGTGTCATATTTTTTTAGGGGGAGTACCCTTCTTTATGAAAGGCAATTTTTGCACATATTTAAGAGGCAAACCCATGCACTATTTTACATTAGTGGATCCTATATATCATTGAGACATGCATTGGACTTATTCCTAGGAAATTTCACACTTTATCTGTGTATTCAACACATGTTTCATAAAGGGTTATATATTAAGTGACACACTTGGAGGTAAATGTCATTTTGTGGTTGTTTCAATGAATACATGTTGATTTTAGGTACTTTGTATCTCCTAGTCATGTCATTGATCATTTTTGTATGTGTGATCATCAAGACTTGTTATATGCTTTTACTCTTACCATCTTGACTCATTGATCTCACACTTAGTCATTTTTGGAGTTTTCTCTATCCTCTCAATCTACTGAATCAATGACTAACCTTTTAGCCCTTAGCAATTGCGAACTACAAATTATTAAGCCATATTAATGATGAATCTAACACCTGGAATTGTGCATTGTATAATCCAAGATGAAAACCTCCCTCAACTGTGCATTGAGCAACTATAGTGCTGAGTCACTTCGTCTTGTTGGTTACACCTTCCCAATGCATAATTTTGATCATCCCTTCCATTCCCCGTGCACTACACAATCTCAGTGAATAGTGGAGCCCCTTATGTGCCCTTTCACTACTCAAATATGTAGTCATGTGAGCCTCTCCCTTAGCCACTATGCACTGCATAGTCACAGTGCCAATTTATGCCTCCTTTACTCCTAGAATTTCCCAATGCACAATCCTTGACTTGCATTATTCCTTGCCACTGTTTATTATGTAATCACAATTCTCAATCCCTCATTCATTTCCTCCTGACACTATGCACTCTGCCTAAGAAGGCTTCTCTCCTCAACCTTTACACATTGCCCCATCATAGTTATCATGTTTCATGAGAAACAAGGTAGACTAGGTGATTTCGCTACCGATATTGTCTTGTGATGAGTGAACTTGATTTGTAGGTAACATTATCTTAACATGCAAGGATGATGCTCAAGGAGGACATCAAGGAGATGTTGTGAGAATACACTTCCAGAGGTGATACACATATATACCGTCAAACAAATATACAAAGGGACACTGGATAACGACAAATGGATGAAGATCGAGATGACACGGAGGAATCTAATACTATAAAAAAACCCTTTGGAGGATGAATATCAAGTACAAGAAAGTCCTATCATGAAGAGTTTAAAATAGCAACAAATTGAATAACTTGGAATTGGTACACTACAATGAAGTCTTATGTCACAGTCACCAAGTCATGGCTTCTCAAAGTGTCACCAAAAAATTCTTATGTCATCCATTTCCACAATTTGTGGAATGTAATTTATGATTGGAATAAAAGATCAGAGTTGGCACGTTTTAATGCATATGTTTTCAATATAGTAGAAATATTTTTGTTATATTTTCAATGTATGTTATTTAACTTACGGTTATACTTATGAACTATTTCGTGTGCATTGGTACGGATCTTGTTGAATGAGTGTTGTTGTATTCTTTCATCATTGTTAACTTGTGAATTATTTCAGATATTAGCTTGTGATGTCATTTATGCTCATGTTTTTCTTTCAAGTTGCATATTATAGGCTTCCAAGGGGCTCACTCATTTTCCCTTCGTGTGTTAGAACCTTCATGCATCACACTTGAATTTCTGCAAGGTCACACATTTTCTCTCACCAAAGTCACCATACATAACTCTGTGTATTTGTAGCCAAGGAATATTATTAACACCCAGCACATCGATAACCGGGTCTTATTTCTCGATGGGACTCATATACTAAACAATGTGAGATCTAATTGGGATTTCACATTGGAGAGATCCCCTAAATTTTTACGGATCCATCAACAAAACTCAAACTCTTCAACTTAGAAATTTCACTCATTAAATACAATTATTCTTAATTTAATTTGTTCTCAATAAAACGTTATTTATAAAAACTTTTAGAGTCAACATTACTCTATGATACAAAAATATTTATTGCATCATTCTATTCCTATGATTATTAATAATTTTATATGATTATTAATAATTTTATTTTATCCATTCGGTATGTTAAAAGTAATATTTATATATCATCTACACAAATTCTATTCCAATGATTATTAATAATTTTATTTTATCAATTCTGTATTTTGAAAATAACAACATTCTTAGTGGAACTTATTTTGATATCATCCAAATATAATCTTTATTAATTTAATTATATTCCCCAGTGGTAACTATCCCTCACTAAAATCATAACTAATAACTAATATACAACCAAATATAAAGTCCACCTTATCACAAGAATATCTCATGATCAAGTTATTCATAACCTAGCTTGCCTGACTAGTACACATTCCATATATTTTATGGCCTCAACTTAACTCTTATATGTATTTCATATAAGAATGTAAACTATAAGAATGAAAAACACATCAACACATCAAAACATAGGAAAACCAAATTTTTGGTTGGAAACCCAATGCAGGAGAAAGCCATTGTTGTTTTTGTGTCTGTATTTTTACTTATTATGAAGAAAATATTTTACATATTGTACTCGTACCACTCACTTCACTCGAATTATTGTATCACTTAGAACAACAATAATTTTTGTAGGATAGGGTAGGTAGGTGTGCAAATAAGCTTAGTACTCTCAGCATCTTTCTAGCTTTAGTTTTAGATGATTTCTAATTTTTGGCATATTCTAGACTGAAGTTTGCAGAGAGTGTTGATTTCAGCTTGAAGACTGTCAGTCACAGAGGTTTTTTAGCAGATTAAGTTGCAGATTTGGGATCAATCCAATGGATCAAGCCACTAGTCTACAATGTTCTTGACACCTCCTGAAGGAGATTTCATCCCTAGCTGGAGCCACTGTTAGACTCCCGTAATTCACAGTATCACAAGGTGATTGATCATTTCTCAAATCTTTCATATTGAAAATAATATTCCATAGCTGTTATTTATTTTCAGAAAGAGCGAAGGGAAATCCTGACTATCAAGAGCTTCAAAGGAAACAATCTTCCTTTTCAAGGAGGAAAGTGTTACTGATAAGGTGTGATGGTGAGAAAAATTCATTTTTGCTCTCATTTCATTTCATTTACCTTCTTTTCCCTTCATTTTTCCATTTTCTAAAGTCCCACGCTTCATTTCTTTCAAACCCCTTATTTAACTAGTAAAATTCGATTTTTATAGTTGAAGAAGCACATTCGCCCAACCACTAACAACCATATCATTTTCTCATTTTAGCTTACCTCATTCGCAGCTCCGCCCCCACTTTAGGTCGCTTGATACATACCTACATATCCTATAAACCGCAAATAAAACTTACCCCGTCCATACCTTTTTGCATCGATAATTCACACTCTTCATCATTTCACTGCTAAGTTTTCCACCTTATAACCCGGCGGATGTGATATGGTGGGACCCCTCCAGCCACATCACCCTTTCCTCACCATCCATTGCACATCGCAATCAGCGATTTTTTTGTTTGCACATTAAGGAATCGCAGGTTAATTAGTTCAAGTTTCGATGCGATAAGTTAAACGTTGCATTGTGCAGTAAAAACTAAATATTGCGAGATGCGATAAATGCTAAATTTTGCGATGTGTGATAAGACTTAAAAGTTGCAATTTGTGAAAACAGTGTGACCTGATCGCATGTGGAAAATCCCAAAATTTAACCTTCACCTCCCGCTGCTCATAACAAAAATCTGCGATCTGCGGGCCTCGGGCGGGCCCACCTTTTCCTTGCCACGTCATCCCCCGCCTGTCGCACTTTGCACATCACTGGTCTTAGCAGTTGCACCTGTCACTCATAAAAAAAATCTTCCGGCCTACTATTATGATATAGGATTAGGGCCCCACCTTCTTTCCATGTCACATCCGTGTTAACCTTACCGCAACTCCCTGCCATCTCCTCTCACCCCCACGCATCCGATGGTCCTTATTTCATTTCGCACTCCCTGCAGCCTTCAAACTTTAACCATGTGGCTAGGGGTTCAAAATAGGTGGTATCCCTTACCACCATCCCCACTACATTTCGCGCCTCTACTAATTTGCACCCCTCCTTCTCTGATACCAATTACTGTCTGCACGCCCTCCAAAAACAATTTTTTTTTGTTCAAACAAAACCACCCTTGTTGCCCCACGTCCGCCAACCAATGCTTTCCACCGCTGCGTAGCATCGACCCTCTCCACCATTGCCTCATGTAGTTGTTCCATACCATTCCCATCCAAATTTTTGAATCATTGATGTGTGTTTCAAGAGGAAGGCGGTGGAGTTTTCCGCTTCAAAGCTATGCTACAACAATAACCTGCGTAGAGGATATAAAGGTTGTTTAACAGAAAGTGGCCATCATTACAGCCATCACACTCTGCTTAGAAACCCTTTCACACCAAGGAAAAGCCAAGATGTTAGAGTCATTGAAGAGATAAAATCCAAGATGTTAGAGTTGTCATTGCCTCTTTGGCAACATTTGAACTAGATTATGATCACTCTGCAATTAATAACAGATTTTTAAGGCCACTGTCATAGCCAGACTTATCTTATCACTACTTGCATGTTTCCACTTTTCCAAATCTCTTCTTGAATGTAATAAATGTTATCACTGTAGTAGACAGATTAACTGACTTAATCTTTATATAAATATGGCATGCATTAGCAATAATAAGGAGGCCTGGAAGGGGAAAAAACCATTGTAATAGACTCTTTCGCTGTAAGCACTCTCTTTGGATGAATGAAAGATGATGTTGTTTTCCAGATTCTTGTGTTATGATCTGTGGTAAAGTTCTTCCCTTATGTAATTTTTCATTCTCCTATTTTCTCATATTGTTTTCTTTTCTTTACTGTGGATAGAATTTCTTTTGTAGGATTTACCATGGGGTACCCTGCTCAATCTCAAAACCATACTTTGTGTTTTCCTCTAAGATGAAATGTGAAATTTAGAGACGGTCTGCTTTGCATTCCCATTTAACCTTAATCTCCTCCTCCTTTCTATTTCACAAGTTGTTAAGATCCATTGACATGGCTAGATTTCCTGGTTGCACCTGAACTCAATTATTCATCCATTTAAATTTGTTTACACCTGTTTTAATCCATAACCAAAAGGCCCTCTTCTGTTACCTCAACCGGAATCCTTCAAACAAACCCATATGCACTAATACCTAGCCTAAAATTCCCAATCAACAAAGCTATATCCAAAAGAGAGAGCCATCTCTAATTCCAGGAAGGCTAGGTCTTGGATTCCAAAGAGGTTTGATGTTGCCCCTCCATAGTTTTGTCTTCAACCTTCGGAATTTATAGGATGCTATCAGATGGAGTAGATACTCTTATCCTCCTAACTCCTAAAAAATAAAAAATGAGATTTATTAAAAACTAATTTAACTCACAAAATTGATAGAAAATCAATTTCATATGTATACAAGTATGTACATGGGGATAAAATTATGTATATATTCAATAAAAAAATCAATTCCACATGTATATATGTATGTATGGAGATAAGATTATATATTCAAATGTCATTTAAAAACATGCACATTTAATATAAATACCATGAACATCCCTCAATCCATGATCCCCCTCTCTCGTAGAGGCATGGGATTCTATTGATTTTTTCCTTTCATCCTCCATGATATATATATCGATATCTACAGTGGACATTTACAATTATTTTTAAAATTACTATTTAAAATAAATTCTTAAGACTACTATTTAAAAGAATTCAAAAAATTAATGTAATTTAGTACACAAATGTTAAGCGAAAATACAAATTATGTAAAACACAACTTTCAAAGCACAAATTGATGTTTAAAACCAAATTTAAACAAAAATTTGTTGAAGTCATGCACATTTTAATTTTATAAAACATGAAGTTCATCAAGTTGCACTTACATGGTGGGAGCACACTTGGTATATAATTGAAAAAAAAAACATAGTAATTACAAATGACACATTTATAAGTAAAAAACACAAATATATCAAAGATATGTTACAGTGTGCATCAATAAATTCTGAAGGAGAGCGTTTCAACACTAATTCATCTTTGAGAGATGAATCTTGAATTGGAATTTTCTTGTATAATACTAATTCATATTTGACATATGAATCTTGAATTGGAATTTCCCCACACAATAGATCACCAGACATCTTATAAACATTTTCACAATGTATTATAATAAAAAATTGAAATTGTCTAACGATATTGTTTGCTTTTCCATGTAGTTGTTTTAGCCTCTCCTTCTTAACTTGGTACACGTCTTTCATCTAGTTGCACACAAGTTCAGAATTGGTGAAAACTATAATTCCATTTGATCGATACTCCCTATAGGTTCCAAGACTTTTGCCAATGCAATATAACATGCTTCATTGTTTGTTGCTCTTCTCAGTATATTCATTTTCCTTTGGAGGACCTTGTTAGTCACAATAATACAAAGCACATATGTAATCACTGCTTTCCCTGAATTGGGATAGAAAGAAACATCTATGCATAATGTCCATTTTTCAACCATTTTTGGTGGTCTTTTTATCCTTGAAAAAAAAATCAATAAAATATATTAAATGAAAATTTATTGCAAATTCATGAGAGGAATGACATGTACATTGTTTTCCTTAAAATTTATGGATGAAATAACATGTACATGGTTCCCAAAAACACCAGCAAACGCCTTAAATTTTATGGGAGAAATGACATGTACATGGTTCTCAAAAACACTAGAAAATGCCTTAAAATTTATGGGAGAAATGACATGTACATGGTTCCCAAAAACACTTGCAAATTCGTTAAATTTTATGGGAGAAATGGCATGTACATGGTTTCCAAAAACAATATCATTTTCCTTAAAAATATATTAAGCAAAAAATTATTACAAATGACTTAAATTTTATTGAAAATGCCTTAAATTTTATGGAAGAAATCAATAAATGACATGTACATGGTTCCCAAAAACACTAGCAAATGCCAAGTTTATGGGAGAAATGAAATGTACATGGTTTCCAAAAACACTAGCATTTTCCTTAAGAATATATTAAATTTATGTTTATGGGAGAAATGACATGTAAATGGTTTTCAAAAACTCTAGCATTTTCCTTAAAAATATATTAAATTAAATTTTATGGGAGAAATGACATGTTCATGGTTTTCCTTAAATTTTATCGGAGAAAATACATGTACATGGTTTTCCTTAAAGTTTATGGGAGAAAAGAAATGTACATGGTTTTCCTTAAATTTTATGGGAGAAATGACATGTTCATGGTTTGCCTTAAATTTTATGGGAGAAATAACATGTACATGATTTTCCTTAAAGTTTGTGGGAGAAATGACATGTACATGGTTTCCAAAAACACTAGCATTTTCCTTAAAAATATATTAAATTAAATTTTATGGGAGAAATGACATGTACATGGTTTTCCTTAAATTTTATGGGAGAAATGAAATATAAATTACAAGTACATGCTTCCCAAAACACTAGAAAATGACTTAAATTTTATGGGAGAAATGACATGTAAATGGTTTCCAAAAGCACTAGCATTTTCCTTAAAAATGTATTAAATTAAATTTTATGAGAGAAATGACATGTACATGGTTTTCCTTAAAATTTTCCTTAAATTTTATGGGATAAATGACATAGAAATGACATGTACATGATTCCCAAAGCACTAGAAAATGCCTCAAAGTTTATGGGAGAAATGACATAGAAATGAAATGTACATGCTTCCCAAAACACTAGCAAATGCCTTAAATTTTATGCGAGAAATGACATCTACATGGTTTCCATAAACACTATCATTTTCCTTAAAAATATATTAAATTAAATTTTATGGGATAAATGACATGTACATGGTTTGACTTAAAGTTTATGGAAGAAATGACATATACATGGTTTGCCTTAAAGTTTTCCTTAAGTTTATGGGAGAAATGATATACACATGGTTTGCCTTAAAGTTTTCCTTAAAATTTATGTGAGAAACAACATAGAAATTACATGTACATGGTTCCCAAAACACTAGAAAATGACTTGAAGTTTATGGGAGAAATGGCATGTAGATGGTTTCCAAAAATACTAGCATTCTCCTTAAAAATATATTAATTTAAGGTTTATGGGAGAAATGACCTGTACATGGTTTGACTTAATGTTTGCCTTAAGTTACAACCATCGACTGATGTCATCCGAGGCTCAACACTAGCCAAGAAAATTGAATATGTGCATAAGTTTAAATTGGTATGTTTATTTATGAACTTAATCGAAATAAATATACTGCTAGAAATGGAAATATAATGATAGGTTCTACAATATGGATGTAGACTAATGTTTAATATATGCTTGTATGCATGTATGTCTGGTGGAGCTATTGTATGTAGGTGAAATTTGTGTGAAGACAATTATCTTGCACACTAGTATTATTCATATCTGAGAATAAAAATAAAACAGTGACTCAGATTCAACCATGGAGTGATGTCATCCAAGGATCAACATTAGCTAAGAAAACGAGGTATGTGCATAAGTAAATTGGTATGTTTATTTATGAACTTAATTGAAATAAATATGCTGCTAGAAATGAAAATATAATGGTAGGTTCTACAAGATGGATGTAGACTAATGTTTAATATATGCATGTATGCATGTATGTCTACTGGAGCTACTTTGTGCATGTGAAATCTGTGTGAAGACAATTATCATGCACACTAGTATTATTCAGCTCTAAGAATTAAAATGAAACAATGACTCAAATTCAACCATGGTATGATGTCATCCAAGGATCAACATTAGCTAAGAAAACTAGGTGTGTGCATAAGTTTAAATTGGTATGTTTATTTATGAACTTAATTGAAATAAATATGCTGCTAGAAATGAAAATATAATAATCGTTTCTACAAGATGGATGTAGAATAATGTTTAATATATGCATGTATGCATGCATGTGTGGTGGAGGTACCGTGTGGATGTGAAATCTGTGTGAAGATAATTATCTTGCACACTAGTGTTATTCAGCTCTGAGAATACAAATGAAACAATGACTCATATTTAACCATGGAGTGATGTCATCTGAGGATCAAAATTAGCCAAGAAAACCATGTATGTGCATAAGTTCAAATTGTTATGTTTATTTATGAACTTAATTCAAATAAATTTGAGTGCAAAAACTCTGGTAAACTTTATATGTAAATATTATTATTGATAAAAGATAAGATATGATTACAATGGGGAATCACCAAGGCTTTAAATATAGCCTCATGGTGTCCCTTGGTGAAGAGGCATGATCTTTGATCATGCCCTTTCACTTAATAAAACCTAAGATAACTATATCTAACTAATAATTAATAAAATATACATAACATTTCCCCTCTCTTAAAGATGCTTTGTCCTCAAAGCATACGTAATGAAGGACATCGTTGACGAATGCCTGGGTTTCTCGAGTGGCGAGCTCTTGCTTCCCACATTTTAAAAATATTGTGGAGCATCTTCTCAAGTTCAATCTTTTGGTTATGTGGATAGCGATAAGATTTGATATTGATAGGGTCAGGTCCTTTCTTGACTTCTATTGGATGTTCATGTTCCTTATTTGGAGGTATTTTTATTGGCAGGCCTTGAAAGACTTTTTCGTGTTTCCTAACTATTCCTTGTTCTTCTGGTGATTTTTCATGATTCCTTTTTAGATTTAGAGGTAAGTTACCAGCAATTATCGTTCGATGCAACTTCTCCCCATCATTAAACGCTTCCTTCTTAAAAACCATATATGCTTCATCACCGAAGGCCTCAACAGCTTCTGGCATTGTATCAGTGGCTTTGGATGTGTTTGTCTCTTCACATTTTTCTTTCAATCTTGGGGATGAAACATTTTGTTGTTTATAAGCATCTGTATTTTCATGGTTTCTTTCATTTTCAATGACTATGTCTGTTGTTGCATCTGTGATAGAAGTCACGTTGAATACCAACATTGTTTCTTTTTCTGCCATTGGATTTTCATTTATATAAACGTTCTCAATAACTTCTGTTGCTGCATTACTGGCTTTATTAGTGGATTGAGTTGCATTTTCTTCTCTTGGTTTCTCAGCTCTATAATTTTCATGGGTGATCTCAAAGTCTCTACTTCTAGGTGGTTCAACACTATAGCCTTCATGTGAGCTGATTTCCAATTCAACCTCATTTAATTTCTCTTTTTCAAACATGTTATATTCATGATGATGATCTGAATTAGTCGAATTGTTTAGTTGATTATGTTCGACATTTGGGAATATTGGAGGTTGTGTCTGACTTAACTTATATATCTTATCATTTAGCTTATCGAAGAGTTCTGTCATATTTTTTGTGGCCTCGTGATGATTTAGCCACATTTGTCTTTCTATTTGATTTATCATCTCATGAACCTTTTTGATGTCGTTGGAGTGTCCTGCAACTGTACCTTCAAGATCGACTAATCTTTTTCCAAAGTCATATGAATTATTATTGATCTGTTTCTCGAGATTCAACGATTTTTTCTGGAATCCGGCCATCGACATTGATGACAACATACTCCTCATACTCCTTGTTAGGGCTTATCCCCTTTTCCTTAAAAGCTTTGTCCTCAAAGCTGTATTTTTTGACAAGTTTCTTCACTTAAGATTTATCTTCTTTGGCGTATGTCATTCACCACTAGTACCTTCTCTTGTAATGTTGTCTTTGAAAATATGATTTTTTTTAAATTAATTAATATTTAATTAATTAATTAATTTAATTTAATTTTTTTAATAAAAACAATAATTATTATTTTTATTATTATTATATTATTTGAATTATATATATATATATATATCACGTTGTTGAAAAGTCACGTTGTTTTGAAAAGTCACGCTTGTTTTGAAAAGGGGAAATGTGGGTAAATACTCATGGGCCCAAAACTACGCAGCTTAAACCATGGAGAATTAATCTCCTTATTTATTTTTACTTTGTCTTTATTGCTGCACGTATATGTACTTCCTTATATATCTCTTTTTTCTTTTTTCTTAAATCATTTTCTTTTAAATATTTTTTTTCTCTTTCTTAATTTGTTTTCCCTATGTTAACTTTCCTTTCCTTTGATTATATATATATATATATATATATATATATATATATATATCTTCCTTCTTCTTTTTTAAAAAGACAAATGTTGCTACCCACAAGCACTTGGTTTTTTAAAAAATCTGCAATTTTGGAATTCTTGTAATTCCTTAATTCTGGGTGATGACACAGATCCCAAAGAGAGATGGCTCTGATACCAATGGAGTGTAAAAACTCTAGTAAACTTTATATGTAAATATTATTATTGATAAAATATGAGATATGATTACAATGGGGAATCACCGAGGCTTTAAATATAGCTTCATGGTGTCCCTTGGTGAAGAGGCATGATCTTTGATCATGCCCTTTCACTTAATAAAACCTAAGATAACTATATCTAACTAATAATTATTAAATATACATAACATAAATATGTTGCTTGAAATGAAAATATAATGATAAGTTCTACAAGATGGATGTAGACTAATGTTTAATATATGCATGTATGCATGTATTTCTAGTGGAGTTGTTGTGTGCACGTGAAAGCTTTGTGAAGACAATTATCTTGCACATTAGTACTATTCAGCTTTGACAATAAAAATGAAACAATGAATCATATTCAACCATTGAGTGATGTCATCGAAGGATCAAAATTAGCCAAGAAAACTAGGTATGTGCATAAGTTTAAATTGGTATGTTTATTTATGAACTTAATTGAAATAAATATGTTGCTAAAACTTAAAATATAATGATAGGTTCTACAAGATGGATGTAGACTAATTTTTAATATATGCATGTATGCATGTATGTCTGGTGAATTTATTGTGTGCATGCGAAAGCTGTGTGAAGACAATTATCCTGCACACTAGTATTATTCAGCTCTGATAATAAAAATGAAACAATAACTCAGATTCAACCATGGAGTGATGTCATCTAAGGATCAAAATTAGCCAAGAAAACTAGGTATATGCATAAGTTTAAATTGGTATGTTTATTTATGAACTTAAGTGAAATAAATATGATGCTAGAAATGAAAATATAATGATAAGTTCTACAAGATGGATGTAGACTAATGCTTAATATATTCATGTATGAATGTATGTCTAGTGGATTTGTTGTGTGAATTTGAAAGCTATGTGAAGACAATTATCCTACACACTAGTATTATTCAGCTCTGAGAATAAAAATGAAACCATGACTCAGATTCAACCATTGAGTGATGTTATCCGAGGATCAACATTAGCCAAGAAAACTAGGTATGTGCATAATTTTAAATTGGTATGTTTATTTATGAGCTTAATTGAGATAAACATGCTGCTAGAAATGAAAATATAATGATAGGTTCTACAATATGGATGTAGACTAATGTTTAATATATGCTTGTATGCATGTATGTCTGGTGGAGCTATTGTGTGCAGGTGAAATTTGTGTGAAGACAATTATCCTGCACACTAGTATTATTCATATCTGAGAATAAAAATGAAACAATGACTCAGATTCAACCATGGAGTGATGTCATCTGAGGATTAACACTAGCCAATAAAACTAACTATGTGGATAATTTTAAATTGGTATGTTTATTTATGAACTTAATCGAAATAAATATGTTGCTAGAAATGAAAATATAATGATAGGTTCTACAATATGGATGTAGACTAATGCTTAATATATGCTTGTATGCATGTATGGCTGGTGGAGCTATTGTGTGCAGGTGAAATTTTTGTGAAGACAATTATCCTGCACACTAGTATTATTCATATCTGAGAATAAAAATGAAACAATGAATCATATTCAACCATGGAGTGATGTCATCCAAGGATCAACATTAGCTAAGAAAACTAGGTATGTGCATAAGTAAATTGGTATGTTTATTTATGAACTTAATTGAAATAAATATGATGCTAGAAATGAAAATATAATGATAGGTTCTACAAGATGGATGTAGACTAATGTTTAATAAATGCATCTATGCATGTATGTCTACTGGAGCTACTTTGTGCATGTGAAATCTGTGTGAAGACAATTATCTTGCACACTAGTATTATTCAGCTCTAAGAATTAAAATGAAACAATGACTCAAATTCAACCATGGTATGATGTCATCCGAGGATCAACATTAGCGAAGAAAACTAGGTGTGTGCATAATTTTAAATTGGTATGTTTATTTATGAACTTAATTGAAATAAATATGCCGCTAGAAATGATAATATAATAATCATTTCTACAAGGTGGATGTAGAGTAATGTTTAATATATGCATGTATGCATGCATGTGTGGTAGAGCTACCGTGTGGATGTGAAATCTGTGTGAAGATAATTATCTTGCACACTAGTATTATTCAGCTCTAAGAATACAAATGAAACAATGACTCAGATTTAACCATGGAGTGATGTCATCCGAGGATCAAAATTAGCCAAGAAAACCATCTATGTGCTGATAGGTTATACAAGATGGATGTAGACTAATGTTTAATATATGCATGTATTCATGTATTTCTATTGGAGCTACTTTGTGCATGTGAAATCTGTGTGAAGATAATTATCCTACACACTAGTATTATTCAGCTCTAAGAATAAAAATGAAATAATGACTCATATTCAACCATGGTATGATGTCATCCGAGGATCAACATTAGCGAAGAAAACTAGGTGTGTGCATAAGTTTAAATTGGTATGTTTATTTATGAACTTAATTGAAATAAATATGTTGCTAGAAATGAAAATATAATAATGGTTTGTACAAGATGGATGTAGAGTAATGTTTAATATATGCATGTATGCATGCATGTGTGGTGGAGCTACCATGTGGATGTGAAATCTGTGTGAAGATAATTATCTTGCACACTAGTATTATTCAGCTTTGAGAATACAAATGAAACAATGACTCGGATTTAACCATGGAGTGATGTCATCCGAGGATCAAAATTAGCCAAGAAAACCATGTATGTTCATAAGTTCAAATTGGTATGTTTATTTATGAACTTAATTCAAATAAATATGCTGCTTGAAATGAAAATATAATGATAGGTTCTACAAGATGGATGTAGACTAATGTGTAATATATGCATGTATACATGTATGTCTGGTGGAGCTGTTGTGTGCATGTGAAAGCTTTCTGAAGACAATTATCTTGCACATTAGTATTATTCATATTTGAGAATAAAAACGAAACAATGACTCATATTCAACCATGGAGTGATGTCATCCGAGGATCAAAATTAGCCAAGAAAACCAGGTATGTGTATAAGTTTAAATTGGTATGTTTATTTATGAACTTAATTGAAATAAATATGTTGCTAAAACTTAAAATATAATGATAGGTTCTACAAGATGGATGTAGAATAATTTTTAATATATGCATGTATGCATGTATGTTTGGTGAAGTTGTTGTGTGCATGCGAAAGCTATGTAAAGACGATTATCCTACACACTAGTATTATTTAGCTCTGATAATAAAAACGAAACAATAACTCGGATTCAACCATGGAGTGATGTCATCTGAGGATCAAAATTAGCCAAGAAAACCAATTATATGCATAAGTTTAAATTGGTATGTTTATTTATGAACTTAATTGAAATAAATATGATGCTAGAAATGAAAATATAATGATAGGTTCTACAAGATGGATGTAGACTTATGCTTAATATATTCATGTATGCATGTATTTCTAGTGGAGTTGTTGTGTGCATTTGAAAGCTATGTGAAGACAATTATCCTACACACTAGTATTATTCAGCTCTGAGAATAAAAATGAAACCATGACTTAGATTCAACCATTGAGTGATGTAATCCGAGGATCAACATTAGCCCAGAAAACTAGGTATGTGCAAAATTTTAAATTGGTATGTTTATTTATGAAATTACTTGAGATAAACATGCTGTTAGAAATGAAAATATAATGATAGGTTCTATAATATGGATGTAGACTAATGTTTAATATATGCTTGTATGCATGTATGTCTGGTGGAGATGTTGTGTGCAGGTGAAATTTGTGTGAAGACAATTATCCTGCACACTAGTATTATTCATATCTGAGAATAAAAATGAAACAATGACTCAAATTCAACCATGGAGTGATATCATCCGAGGATCAACACTAGCCAAGAAAACTGACTATCTGCATAAGTTTAAATTGGTATGTTTATTTATGAACTTAATCGAAATAAATATGCTGCTAGAAATGAAAATATAATGATAGGTTCTACAATATGGATGTAGACTAATGTTTAATATATGCTTGTATGCATGTATGTCTGGTAGAGTTGTTGTGTGTAGGTGAAATTTGTGTGAAGACAATTATCTTGCACACTAGTATTATTCATATCTGAGAATAAAAAGGAAACAATAACTCAGATTCAACCATGGAGTGATGTCATCCAAGGATCAACTTTAGCTAAGAAAACTAGGTATGTGCATAAGTAAATTGGTATGTTTATTTATGAACTTAATTGAAATAAATATGCTGCTAGAAATGGAAATATAATGATAGGTTCTACAAGATGGATGTAGAATAATGTTTAATATATGCATGTATGCATGTACATCTACTAGAGCTACTTTGTGCATGTGAAATATGTGTGAAGATAATTATCTTGCACTCTAGTATTATTCAGCTCTAAGCATAAAAATGAAACAATGACTCAAATTCAACCATGGTATGATGTCATCTGAGGATCAACATTAGCGAAGAAAACTAGGTGTGTGCATAAGTTTAAATTGGTATGTTTATTTATGAACTTAATTGAAATAAATATGCTGCTATAAATGAAAATATGATAATCGTTTCTACAATTTGGATGTAGAGTAATGTTTAATATATGCATATATGCATGCATGTTTGGTGGAGATACTTTGTGGATGTGAAATATATGTGAAGATAATTATCTTGCACACTAGTATTATTCAGCTCAGAGAATGCAAATGAAACAATGACTCAGATTTAACCATGGAGTGATGTCATCCGAGGATCAAAATTAGCCAAGAAAAATATGTATGTGCGTAAGCTCAAATTGGTATGTTTATTTATGAACTTAATTCAAATAAATATGTTGCTTGAGATGAAAATATAATGATAGGTTCTACAAGATGGATGTAGACTAATGTTTAATATATGCATGTATGCATGTATGTCTAGTGGAACTGTTATGTGCATGTGAAAGCTTTGTCAAGACAATTATCTTGCACATTAGTATTATTCAGCTTTGAGAATAAAAATGAAACAATGACTCATATTCAACCATGGAGTGATGTCATCCGAGGATCAAAATTAGCCAAGAAAATCAGGTATGTGCATAAGTTTAAATTGGTATGTTTATTTATGAACTTAATTGAAATAAATATGTTGCTAAAACTTAAAATATAATGATAGGTTCTACAAGATGGATGTAGACTAATTTTTAATATATGCATGTATGCATGTATGTCTGGTGAAGTTGTTGTGTGCATGCGAAAGTTGTGTGAAGACAATTATCCTACACACTAGTATTATTCAGCTCTGATAATAAAAAGGAAACAATAACTCGGATTCAACCAAGGAGTGATGTCATCCGAGGATCAAAATTAGCCAAGAAAACCAGATATATGCATAAGTTTAAATTGGTATGTTTATTTATGAACTTAATTGAAATAAATATGATGCTAGAAATGAAAATATAATGATAGGTTCTACAAGATGGATGTAGACTAATGCTTAATATATTCATGTATGCATGTATGTCTAGTGGTGTTGTTGTGTGCATTTGAAAGCTATGTGAAGACAATTATCATACACACTAGTATTATTCAGCTCTGAGAATAAAAATGAAACCATGACTTAGATTCAACCATTGAGTGATGTCATCTGAGGATCAACAATAGCCAAGAAAAATAGGTATGTGCATAGTTTTAAATTGGTATGTTTATTTATGAACTTAATTGAGATAAACATGCTGCTAGAAATGAAAATATAATTAAAGGTTCTACAAGATGGATGTAGACGAATGTTTAATATATGAATCTATGCATGTATGTCTCATCGAGCTACTGTGTGCATGTGAAAGTTGGGTGAAGACAATTATTCTTGTGTTGTGAAACAGTTCTTTGTGAACTAGAAGTGAATGTTTGAGAAGAGAAACATGATAAGGAATGGAAGAAGAATTACAGAAGAAATGGATGATAGTATAAACAATTTGGGTTTCATTTTTAGAGCATAGTAGCTCAGTTCAAATGAATGTGTGGGTATAAGTATGTTACTACAAGCGACAGTATTAAGTTCTTGGGAGAATAAATTAATGTGTGGCTCAAATGCAATTGGTAGTTTTGGCATGAAATTAATGTGTAGCTAAAATTTAATTGGTTCTCATTATAAAACATAAATTAATTATCAACATCTCATAAGTTGAGATCTAACATTGAAATTTTTAATTTCACATCACGACAAAGTAATAGCCAACTACAGCAGATCATCCTATGATTGATATTTACCCTCACCACAAGCTCGAACTATATGCATGGAAATTTGAATGTTGAGAATGTGTGATTTTTCTAACACACATTACACATAAACAACACGGGAAGATCACAGGTTACGTAGACATACAAGCTGATATGTTTCTGGATGGTCTGGATGCTGCTCACATGGACTCGTTCTTACACAAAAAATTTTAGATTCAGCAACAAGATAATTCTCTATGAAGAATGGTTGTTACAAAGATTTTTTTTGGTATTTTTTGTAAATATAGTCAAGCATACTAGAGATCTATTTTTGATGTATCAATACACATATATAATGTAGGTAATTTGAATATTTGATGCACAAGATACCAGGTGATGAGGTAGCGAACCAACATCTCTGTCATATATCTAAGCAAAAACACTATGGAACCACTATGAAATTTTTTCTATAAAAATCAGAAACATTTTGAAGATGTACTGGTACACTATACAAATCAGATGTTTTTTCTCCCTCTGAAAAAACAAATACATTTATTTTCTTACAGATTATATCATCTGGCATTTCAATTTGAGTGCATCTAGTAAATTTATTATTTTCCAGTATGATTATAATATTTTCATCTAACAATTTAGTGATATTAATCAAAATCAAGAGAAGAAATAAAATTATGAAAAACTTTGGTTTTATTTTTATGTGCAATTGTATTTTAGAAGAATAAAAGGAAAAGTTTATAAACACAACCAAATCAAACAATTCAAGTAGGAGGATGCATAGTAAGTTTTTTCTTCTACCTGGAAATTTGGAGACAATGAGACAACGAGAGCACGCACAGTGAACAGACAGTGAGATGACGAGGCCACATATCACTAAGAACATCACTGAGGATGCATATTAGAGAAAACCTGCAAACACAGAAAATTAAATTTAAAAAAAAAAACATAAACATAAACAAAAAAAATAACAAACCATAAACCATGAACCTTACCTTCCCACCTTCGCTTGGTCCCCTCCTTGCCCCTACAACAACGCAACACAAACAGAGTGAGACAGCAACAAAGCAATGAGACAACAAGAGAGCAGTGAGATAGAAATAGAGCACCGCAATGCTAACTAACCAAAAACTTGTTGCAGTCTAGGGGCCAATATATTTATAAGAAAAAGTTTGATCGAACTAGTAGTTCGGCCGAACTATTAGTCCAGATGAAATTTTGTTGCCGGTTTTCCCATCTCCGCCCAAAAATCTATTTACCCACATTGTCAATACGTTGTCAATGTAAGAAATAGAATTAGTTCAGCCAAATTAATTTCAAAACTTCAACCAAAATTTATAACAGTTCTGCCGAACTATTGTGAAAAAGAAATTTCTGAATGCGTTTCTCATGAAAGTGTAACCCACTTTCGCACTTTTACCCATTACTGACAGTTAAGTCCTAAGGTACCATAATTTAACTACCTATAGACTTTTACAAAACTTAAGTAAGCCAATACTATAAAGATAGAACTTGTAGAGACATTATGAGCAAGAAATATTGTGCCAACTACCCATTTACTATGACAGTACATCCATTTTACTACGAGAAAAACATACAAAAATATGATACCCAGTGTTTCAAAGGGACATGTCATCAACCCGTTATGAAAAACTAGAACAAAAAATTTTAGTGACCAGCTCCAAAATAAGTGTAATATCCATAAAAAATTGTTAGTCTGCAATGATGACCATGGAGAGTGGAGTAGAGTTGCCTTGGGGAGAAATCCTAGTTGGAGCATTGATGACTGCTAGTACTTCAAGTTTTATATCAGACTCAGTATACAAGTCAGACACCATGAAAATTTGTACCCTTTTTAGCCTGGCCATGATATCATCGAGATTATAATGAATATCCTAGAGAATTGTGTTGATTTCCTTTTGCCCTGGACATAACTTGTAGTTTTAAACTTGTTTATCGCAATTTTCCATATGGAGCAATGTTTATAGTTGACGATACATAGAAAATGAATGAAGGAAGTGGAGCTTCCGCTTTTTGAATATTCCTGGGTTAGGAATCCACGTGAGGTGGTTTACACTAATCTCATAATCAAAGAAATATAAATCGTACCGAAACTCCTTTACCTCCAGATGAAGAATTTAATTCCTCACTTCGCAGGGAACAAATTGAAGTGATTAGCCACTGAAACCCAACCAAAGAGATATTTACAATGAGATTACATTGACCTTGATGTGTCACCATGATGGTTGGGAAGACATTGCCTGGGGGCCATAGATAGATAGAACTTGGGATAATGGGGAAAAGATAGAAAGACCGACAAGAGACAACAGTGGACATAGAGCATTACCAGAGCTGCGACCCTGAGGATAATGAAGACATCATCGACCATGAAAAGGAAGGAATAACTTTGTTTCCATGTAGGATACAACACAAAATGATGGACCTAGAGCTAACTTCACAAGACTACATCCGAAAAAGCAGTTTTGCAAAGGATTAGGATAAAATTAACCCATTAAACATAAGGTATCTTTGTCAATAACCTAACCCTTTACAATATCAGAACCAAATAGAGAATGTACTAGGATACCACAATCCATAGACCAGTACGAGACAGGAAACAAAATGCCAACTGAATCTAAGATTTGGGGTGATCACGTGGGTAGCACAATGACCAATTTAAAAGAGGGACCCATCCCTATTCTGTGGAGAAACACCATGAAGACCATTGAATCTTGCAAAGACTAGAAAAACTACAAAGGTGATATACCACAACTAAACTGAAAGATGATAAACAAGAACCAAATTGTGGTGTAGAGCATTCCACATTCAAACGAACAACTCAAAGAAGATGCCACCTTGAGATGTTTCCCATATGTATAATGGGGTGAAGACGTGAAAGGATCGAGCAGATGGGAGAGAATACTAGAATGTGAAAAAACCACTAAGGGACAAGTGTATAACATGGTACTTGCTCTAACAGGATCATTATAATCCCAAATTATGTGTTCATGAATGAGTTGTGTCTTATGTGTGTGAGGGTCACTTCCTCCAGTAACCAATCCTCCATGAGAGAGGCAAGCCATAATATTTTGTGAGGGATGAAGCGAGTTAACAATATCAATGTTATACTGAAACCCAACTGCTACCATTCATCCACATTTAAAACGACATGACGAGGGTAGGTGATATTGATGGTGAGGACGCCACCTATAAATGGGACTAAGAGAGATGGAGAGCATAAATCTCGAACCCACATATTTCATCCCATTCACCATTTGAATGTCAAGTATTTCAATCATGCTACTTGCCTCGTTTGAGACCCTTAATATCACTTCATCGGGGACCAATAAAATAATCATTAAAAAATGATCAAAGTATATCTAGGTTAGCATATTCCCATTCTAAAATATATTTCATATGCAATATTTATTTCATGTCAATAATTTCCTACAAGTTACAATCTCAATAACTAAAGTAGTATAACTATAAGTATTGAATTTTTCACCAAATTGCAAAATGAAAATTTATTTTTACATAATATAACAAACTTTAGTCTTAAAAGTTAATGGAATTGTTTTAGGTTTATTTTTTAAATTCTATATGCATATTACAAATATAATTTTTTGTTCCTTTTATTTATTATTTATTATCTTTTTAAAATAATATTCTAGTGAAAGTTACTAAGTTTAGATGAGCATATTCCAACAAGGCAAACAAAATTTAATTTGGAATAGTCCCGTTCAAGAAGATATTTCATATCAAATACGTTTACTATGATTACAATCTCAACAACTACACCATAGTAATTGTACAATTTTCTTACAATCTCAACACAATTTGCTTACAATCTCAACAACTACACCATAGTAATGGTACAATTGACTATGCACGCTATTTTTCGGAGCTGTATAGCTTTTCAGCAAACAAAAGTCATATGGAAATGTAAGCAAATCACATTGGTTTTTAGTTAAATATACTAAATAATTCAGACAAATATTACACAATAGAATTGTTGGTATATGATTTGGAATTTACTGAATTTTGATAAATATAAAAAACTAAATAGATACCAAATATTATGGAAAAATATTCTAAAATGATCATACAATGTTGTTAAGATTACAAATGTTAAGATTACAAATATGGAGACAAATGGTAGTGTCTATATACATCACTGTTTATCACAGAAAATTAACATAGATTTTTTTGGCTTTTAAATAGGTTATATTAGAGAATATGCTAATGGAAAAAGTCATGGGTTCCCATAAATCTGGAGCTCATTGAAGTTTACCCAAACCTAACTATATATAAGTAGTAATTATTATTTTTCTATTTTGATTTTATTTTAAATAGTTTGA
This sequence comes from Pinus albicaulis, assembly GCA_034641835.2. Lineage (NCBI taxonomy): Eukaryota > Viridiplantae > Streptophyta > Pinopsida > Pinales > Pinaceae > Pinus > Pinus albicaulis. Next base: position 285,013,328 of record CM076576.1, read on the forward strand.
TTGAGTCAACATAGCATGGCATTACATTACATAATATTACTTAATGTTTTACAATATTGCTACCATAATGGGTTGGGTTGTAAACCAACTCTAGGAGAAAAGATGGTGTATGAGAAAGTGTGAATTTATAAGCATAAAATAATATCTTCATAAAAGAAAAAATAATTTTTTTTGAATAACAATAAAATGGCTCTAAGTTACTCATTTCTTCATAGATTTAGGCTTAAAATTAAGTTAATTAAATTAGTTTTTGCAATAGAAAAAAGTGTCTTTTATAATATAACATGGGAGATGTATTACCTTATTGATCAAACCAAATTTGGTCTATCCCAATTTAAGAAAGTAAGGTATTCTCAACCAGTGCAACTATACAAATTAAAGTGTTTGATTAATGTCAATAGCATATCCCAACCTAAAAAGGTAAGATATTATGTTTGATTAATATCCATAGCCCATATCACTAAAGTTAAATTATAACTTCCAACAATCAAGTGAACTTTTTTTAATCTTACTTTTGTTCTTATTTTTTAATTCTTCTTTTTAAACTATCTTTCATTAATTCTACATGTATTATAACAATAAATCAACTACATTTATTAAATTGAAAAAATATTCCAATTTGTGATTGTTAATTTGCTTAAAAGAAAATATTTTAATGAAAACATAATATAACTTTAATTATCTTTAATTTCAAGTCTTACTTTATTCAACACTTAATAAGTTTAATTATCCTTAATTTCATATCTTACTTCATTCAATTGCTTAATTATTCTCCATCTTACTTTTCTTGATTTTAGGGGATTTGGCAATAGGGTTTATGTTAGCTGCATGTATTGATGCTAAGTTCGAACTACTATCAGTATAGCTCACTTACTTTAATTTTTCATGAAGTAATTTCAAAAATACTATTTTATTAAAATTATTAAATATATTAATTATTATAAATATTAAACATAATACTATAAAATTATTAATAAAAATGTTAATGCTATTAAATATAAGATATTTTAGTTACTAAATAATAATTTGGTTGGTTGTTAAGAATACTATATATCAGATTGTTGGTTGTTAAGAATATTATATATCAAATATAACATCATATTTGTCACAATATAGATTTAATTTTGGAGTGCTATTACATATAAATATCTTAGTTACTAAATAATATAAATTTAATTTAGGTGTGCTATTAAGTATAAGATATCTTAGTTACTAAATAATAAGTTGGTTGGTTGTTAAGGATACTATATATCAGATATAACATCATATTTGTCACAATATAGATTTAATTTCGGAGTTCGTACCAAGTTGGAAATTGTTGGAATATTTGAAAATTCCAGAATAATGAATGGAGAATACAACTCCCTTCCTTCAACATAGAGAAAATGAAATAAAAATCTTTGACAGGAGACAGAGTTTCAATACTTTGAAAACAAACTTCTATTTCATTCAATAACTCAAAAAAAAAACTATTACACTTCTTCCTCAAGAGGGATTACAAAATTATGACTGCTACAAAATGCAGTGCATAAAACCAACTCACTGTCTGTGCAAAACAAACACACTCTATCTCTAAAACACTCTGCTGTGTTTTTCACTTTCGCATTGTTGTGCATTCACTTGAAAAAAGTTACACTCTGTCTTTCACTTTTCATACAATGTTGTTTTGTAAAAAAAAATTACATACTGTCTATTAAAAAAACTACAATGTTTTTTTCCCTTTTTGTTTTATATGCCGTAACATATAAAACACATTATAACAAACGCTTTTTAAAAAAATAAAGTTAAAACTAAACTCTATGGTAAAACTTCTCGGGGCCCACATTACATTATGTAAATAATATATAACATATGTTAACACATATGTATATATTAAAACATATATATAACTCAAATTCCATCGTGCAATGTGAAACATCACCGTATTGTAAACTTTAATAAAAAACAATATAAAATTTATGTGCGGACTTCAAGATGAAATTAAACCAAAACCTCAATTTCAAAATCGCATTCTAACATGAGATGGGCCCAAAGTGTTATGCGAAAACTCCTATGCAATTTAGTTTATGAACTTTGGGGTGTTTTCAGATTCCTTTCAAATTCATGCGATCCAATATTAATGCTCCACCTGGCCCTTTAAATCAAACAAAAAACTGGCGGTAAATTTCTGAGCTTTGAATGTGGTGATTGCAGAGCCTTTAGCCAAAAACTTGCAGGTTTAATTAAATGTAGAATTAAATTTCTAGATGGTGTGCAAGCAACCTCCAAAAAAAATGCTGCTGCTACATCCGTCATTCTGCTGCAGCAGTTGAAGTTAAAATTCAACAGAAATGAGAGTTATATTCGGATTTGCAACATGGTATCAAATTATTACTATTGAATACGTTTGTTACTGAAAATGTTAAATATAGTGCTGGTACTAAATATGATATATCTTAGTTTATTAAATATTACACGTTGCTGGTTGTTGAGAATACTATATATGAGAAATGTCATAAGATAGATTTAATTTACTGACCGTGATACCATGTTGGAAATCAAAGTTAAAAGATAAATTTAATTTCGTGGCTTTGATACCATGTTGAAGACCAGAGTTATATTTTGATCTGCAAAATAGTATCAAAGTCATGAAATTGAATATCTATGCCCCTTCACAGCCTAATTCTCTCTCTCTGGGTTTTAATTCCTCAATACCTCTCCGCAGCAAAGAAGAATTTGATATGAATATTGTAGTAGCGCAGTATATATATATATATATATATATATCCCGAAGAATTTGATATGAATTTTGTATTAGCGCAGCAATATTATATATATAGTATTCCGAAAAGTAGTAGTTGGATTTACTAATTTGATATGAATTTTGGAGTAGCGCAGCAAAGATTTACTATCTATATATATATGAAAGATAGTATTCCGAAAAATAGTTGGATTTACAAACATTCCATCGGTTAATGTTCTTCTGTTTCGGCTGTTTGATTTTAAAAATTTATCTGGCAGGTTGGTTTTGCAGGTTGCACTGAAAACCAAACGATCCGAACGATCGGCCTTGAAGGCCCCAAGTTTCTCGTTGCAGTGTTCGCTTCATTTCCACAGTGCAAGCACGCTAGTATTCTATGTACAGAATTTACTCCGGACGAACTTATTAATATTTTTGTGCAGCAATAAAACTCCGCCCACAGTTTTTATGTGGCAGCTCATGCGACAGAAAAACAGTGGTATGAAAGGTGTTTGGAACAGATTGGGCTGATTGGACAGAGAGAGAGAGTGTGTCATTATTTGATACCTGAGTTCGTGTATCTCTAATTCCAGCACACGCCTGAGAGGAGATGAATGCAATGGGCGTGATGTGATTTGAGCATTTTCCTCTCCGACATTCCAATCGGATAGTTATTCTATAGCCGTAGTCTAACTAGCCAGAGGAATTGCCCTGAAAATCATGAAAATTCAGATAAGATTTTCAGAAAATCCAACAGGAATTTTTCTAAATCCATGTTATAACTATCAAAGTTTAATATTTTGGGTGTCCTACAGGTTTTTGATAGTGCTGAATCCATTTCCAATGTCAAAATCAGGATTCAAACACTGTTTCTGCAAGATTTTTAATTTTTTTTTGACCCGGATTCTGGCCAATTATTCCTCCGGCTCGTTAGACGACTCCTATTCTATATCTGTTTTGTTCGAAGATCTCACCTTAAAGAAAAAATTACAATGGTATAAGTTGAATTTAAATGGTCTAAATAATACTAGAAATGAGAAAAAAGCAATCACTTTATAGAATGTTATATCCAAATCTGTTAAAGGAAATTTAAATTATATGATGCAATATACCAAACTATTTAGTACTTATGTGAAGAGTCAAGCCTCTGTATCAAATTAGATACGGTTCATGTAGCAAGCCATGTGAACAAGTTGTTGTTTTGTATTAAATTTGATATTGTTTACCTAACAAGTTATGTGAAAAAGGTTTTGCAAATTTATATTATAGTGTAAAAATGTTGCTGAGATTTATTGTTTTTTAAAATGCAAGGTATAAAATATTCAATGATATTTAATTTTAAAAAATAAAAAGGAAATTAAATTTGTAAGGATTTTACCTAGTTTTATAAATTTTGGGGAATGTATCAAAAAAAAATAGTTTATGAACTAAATTTGATTTTTAAAATTTTCGAATTTTTGATAACATGTTTAATGTTAAAAATGGAAATTAATACTTCTTTTAATAAAAACCTGGAAAATTAACTATACACAAAAAGTAGTTTCTAAAATTATCATGTTCAAGGTCATTGTAATAGCATGTTCATTACAAGTTAGCAAGCTATACTTAATGGAGGCCCCATAAGGATAACAAATAAAGAACTAAAACAACACCAAAATGTTATATCTTTGTTACTAGAAAAAAGTTCACTTGCCTCTTTAAGCGAGAACTTCCAATAGAGAAACAAGTAACATCACAAACTTTATTTTACATTTCTTGATGCTGAGAGAAATTCCTAATTTAAGTTGATAAGAGTTGCTATAAATATTAAATTTAAATTTCTTTTAAATCTTATAAGTTAGTAATACATTAAATTTTATAAAATAGATTTTTTAAATTACATTAAATCTAAGTTAATTATCAAAAAATATGTCTTAAGTTTTTTAAATTTAACAATAGATTAAATTTTATAAACCAATATTGATTAGTTAAATTGTATTTTTGAATAATTTATTATAATTAATATTTTATATTAAAAATTGAATGAGTTGCATGTTAAGAACTAACTAAATTATTTTACCTTTAATTTATTTTTCCTTGTGAGTATTAAAATATTTAAGTTAAATTGAATATCAATGAACTATCTAAGAAATAGAAAAATATTTATGGTAAGTTTACAATCATAGTTTTGTTTTTTCTTTAAAGTCATTTGCATGAAATTTCATATATAAATGTTTGATATAAGTTCACCAATACATAATATATAATAAAAATTATTTCATAAAAGTAAACATCATGATGATAACCATGTGACAAACATAAACATCATCTAAGATGCACATTTGAATTCACTACCATAATCTAATTATATACACCTCTATCACTTATTAATGTGATTAGATAGCAAAAAAATATAACCATCAACATCGTGATGACATATAAAAAAAAATAAAAAACATTTTAACCTAAAATCATCACCACACACATCATCAAATTAATATAAATCTCATCAAAAATAATTTCTATCACATACACATCTATCTGCATGCACATAAAATGAACAGATATAAATTAAGTACATAAACATGAACACAAAAATGCACCATATATATATATATATATATATATGGAAACAAGTCAAATAACTCCAATCAAAGATCTGATACAACAGACGTAGTAATGGAAGCGTGGTGTGCAGTAGAATATGATGGATTGTCAACTACTACCTCATCGCCAGTCAAACTCAGCTGAGGTGGAGGAGGAGGTGGTTGGTATGCTCTGTCAAGAAAAACATAAGGCACATCCTCTAGCTCTGGCATCTCATCATAAGGAAACTAACGAGGAGGTTTACAACTAGAAGGATCACCGACACCTTGGAGACCATGATCTGATGAGGTGGTACTACCATAAGCCTCATGATCACCACCCTCAACACCATCATCACCACCCTCATCTAATGTAGCTATCATTGCATGCCCTGCATCCCTCATTTCTGCTAGTACCCTACTATATCAAATGATATGATGCATAAGATACAACATATCATGTAGAAAATCCCTCTATGGATACACGGACCTATGATCTACACTAATACCTCAAGCCCTCGCAAGGTGGACTCCTTTGTCAACCAAAAATCTGGCCAATGTATCACTATAGTCCATCAGAAATTGCAGACCACCCCAACAATACTATACCCCCATGCCCCCCTTGGGATGTGCCTCACCCTCTTAGGCCTCACACATCTCCTCATCTCCTTGATCTGGTGGGGGACAAGGTATGTCCCCATTGAATGTTTAGATGTCTGAAAAATATACAGTACACAATAATAATTAGAAAAATCAATTAAATAATTTAATAAAACAAGTTAAAGAATGTGCTAAAATAAATTTTAATCTAATTAATTAAAACAATAAATGAAACTATATTAATTTAAAGAAAAGACTAATATCACCTTTATCATTTGGAGGCTTAGCGGTTGTGAAGAGGATGTTGGGTCTCCAATCAATTCCCGTGTACAGAAATGCTAACCCAATAAACACATGTTCATGGATACTCCAGAAATCCCCTCTTGGGTATCTTCTACCCTCACATGTGCAGATGCAGCTTAGTGATTGACCTAGGAGGGTGACGGTCAAATGTAGGCCCCGACTTTAGAAACCTCTCAAAAAATAAATAAAAATTATCTTAAGTGAAAGGGAAGGTTTCCTTCCCATTTCTCAACACACGACATCTATTTAAATCCATACAAAACTACCTTAAAAACATGGCAAACAATCTGATACAATGTGGCACCTAGATCAAAGAATCAACATAATACAAAAGAGGGCAACAAATGTGTTGCCCATTGTTACACAACATTTTGTCACTGTCCCTATAGTCCCCATCTCACCCATTGGCGGGTAATTTTCGTGATCAATAAGCAATGCCATGCCTTGCAAAGACCATCATTGTATCCTTTTACATGAGAGTAATATTTCTTCTTTTGATAATTCCCTAAGCAGAGACTTAAAAACCCTTGTTTTTGCCTTGGCGGGGGTAGTCAGTTATGCCCTTACGCTAAAGAGGAAGATTAACACTGGGCCCCACGCCAGCTGGCACTCTGTCCTAGTTTTCCACCCACGCCAAGCTGTTTATAGAATTTTTTTTTAAAATAGAGGCAGAGATTCCACTCCAACCACCTCGAGGATGAGTTATTGGGAGTGGTTGAAATGATAAACCATAGACTCCCTCCTTTAGTTTATGGTTTCCACCTCTTATGGGAACTCCCTAAAGGATAGGCCTCCCTACCACCTTTGTAGGGGTCATAACCTCCTCCTTTTCCTCTATAAGAAGAAGCCATATCTCTTTGCACAAATTAGCTGAATGGTTGACTAGATGAACAGCTGAAGAGCTGAACTTGGAGAAATACTGGAGAGATAGGATAAGAAGGAATTATTTTGAGAGAGCTTGATTCCATGCCTTATGAGAGAGATTGATTCCATGCCTTCTAAGAGAGCTTGAGTCCATGCCTTTATCTTGTCTGAATTCCCTGACGAACATCTAAAACGCGCTCAGGCTGAACCCCACTGGAGGAGACCTCGATGTCAAAGCTTTGGTTGTATCTCTTCCTTTCATTAATACATATACATGACTACTGTTTGGTTTCACTTTTTTGTTACGAAGTTTGTTTAATGTAATTTGTTTAGCTCTCTTTGACTAGCTAATAGTTATGAATGAAATGTTATTATGTCGTATGCTGTTCTTGTTTTCTGATTCTATGTGCAGGTATCCGAGCATGACTGCAGAAGGATTGTGACTTGCCGAGACAGGAGCGAGAGGCCACCACCACTACAACAATGATGATAGCGTTGGACTACAGGTAGGTCGGTCTACCATGTCCTCTTTCATTTAATAATTAGGAATCAACACTTTAGCATGTCTCTTTTTTTCTAGATCCACTCTAGGGCTAGAGGGATCATCTTTGTCCGCACAGAGGATTTACCTACTTAACACCCATCACTACTAGAGTGTGCAATGTTGGTGAGTAATAATTAGATTCACCTAACCTCTTGTGCATAAAAAGAAGAAATACATATCTTTCCACCACGCACCTATAAATATGTTGGATGTAATGCATGAGGCCCTACATATATCTTAGTGTAAGAAACCTGAGTCTCAGGTGCAACTCCATGGGGGACATCAAGGAACTGGGGAAAAGGGCCTCCCCTCAACTGGGCATGCCAATGATAAAGTATATTTTTTCCTAATAGGGACTATACCACACCCCGGGACCAACTTGGAAAGCATTCTCCTCGACACTCCATTGATGAATCAGATGCACCAATAAGCCAAAGTGCGCCTTCAGGGATGTAGCCCCTCATATTACTTGAGGAGACCTACATACCTTAAGAGCGTTCAGGTCACTAAAGTAATAGGGTGAGGGTATAAATCCCTCTCCCTCTCTCTGACCTCTCATGGTCGGACCATATTCTATGGGTCTGTTTTCCTCCCTTGCTCTTGATGTTGACGCCTTTGTTATATGACTGACATATAAAATACATCAACCTCATACATCAAATATAATTTTTTTTATTAAATGAAACATGTATTTATAAATATGAAAAAATAATTTCAATTAAAAAAAATCATCAGCGCACTCAAAATGCGGTCATGCATCAGCTCTAGTGCATTGTTAAACATAACTGCACCAATATCAATGTCCACATAAGTATGAAACACTGCTATTGGTTCACAAATTTAAAATTTCATCATGGTGCTTCACACTTATGCACCGGTGCACATGTATAACCGTTACGCCCTGGTATGGAACGTTCAGGTTATCAAGCAGACAAAACTATAGCTGTATTTTTAAATATTACTTGTGTGGTGCATTTGGTAACTATAAACGCATGGAGAGTAATGCTTTGATGAAAAATTTATTGCTTTTTTGATTCATTTTTATTTATGAAATGCACCACAACAATCGAGGTGTGATCGAGGTGTGTTATGTTCACGTACCGAAATGCAATGCACCCTGTAAATTTATAGGGTGCATTGCTGGTGGGTCCCATTAATAGGTATATTTTGAGGCCCAATGTGATATCCTCCAACCCTTAAATTCTATTTTTCTCACATAATTTACATTACTTAGCCGTAATGTGCTTTGTAAGAAGACTAAAGGGTGCTTGTCATATTTCATGGCCTAATGTGGTTAATATGCAGGAAAAATAAGAAATTTATGAGACATTTAATATCCAGGGCACATTTGAGGCATCTATATAAAATATAGGACGTTTTTCCACTATATTTACTTTCCAACTCGACTTGAGTCCCAAGATTCCTCACCAACTGCTTGAAGTCCACTGGAAGTCGATGAACACAAGTGCATATTGAGATCTAAGGGAACTAGATCCACCAATTTTTAGATTTTGGAGGGAAGCATTCCTCCTCTCAAGGGAGTTGTCCCTTGGTAAATTTTTTTATAAATAAAAAATCCTAAGGGCTCATTAGGATTTGAACTCTAGAATATAGGAAGATTTATTGAAGGCCAGGTACTTGAGACTATTAGGCTCCATTTTGAGATTATGTATTTGCACTCTATTTTCTATTAATGAAAGGTCTTTTGTTGGTTTATATATGGGTTAGATTAGGAGGGTTAAAACCCTTGGGTTAGGGCCCAAACTAGAGGCTTTGTTCCCTCTCTCGTATTCTCCCTTTGTTATTGTTCATGTTGTTTCATTTCTTTCCTTGTGTAAGTAGGAATTAGATTGTAAAAATTATAATTGTAGGTTTGATCACCACCTCCCTTGTGGAAGTGTGGTTAGAATGTCTATGACATTAAGCCAAAAATATATGTTTATGCTTCCTTGGAATTTTCTAGGCTTATAGTTCAAATCCTTTTGCATTCCTTTTTTCTACACCTTAGGAGTTAATATCATGACTTGGAAAATATATTAGATTCATCTTGTAGGATTGAATAGCTCTTCAGGAAATAAAATTCAGCTCATATTTTCCACCTTGATTAATTTTTCTACAATATTGATTAGTAGATGTATGTTATTCAATACTAGTATGCAAGGGATTTTATTGACTTTCAGGGATTGTCACACTCATCCAAATCCACTTATACATCACCATAGTTATCCTAGACACCTCATATTGCTCTCAATTTCTTCCATCGAGATCATCCTTTCAAGCTGAATCAAGGACACTGTGGGCATGATTTTTCATGCAATATTGGCCTTTTAGGGGTGTTAAGCTTGGAAAAAGGCCTCACACATCCTTCATCCACCATCATACACCCTCCTCCACCTTCTAAACATCTTCATTTCCCTCAAAAATCTCTCGAACCCAATCCTATAGCAAAATAGGGCAATCCCGAAGCAAAATAGGGTCTCCTATAACACCTTTTAGTAGTATTGTAGCACTACTCAAACTCAGCCATATTTTCTATAGGACCTCAATTTTCTCATTTTCAAATTGAATGATTACCCTCAAGCTTTGAATTTGTGATTAGGGAGACCTAAGTACCATTCTAGGCCCCTCCTTCCTTCACTGCAAGCACAAAACAATAAATAGAGTTAGGAAGAAAATTTTCACATTTGAATTAGAATGAGTGTTCTCTTATGAAGTGAATAAATACCTTGTTGCTAATGTTAAAACCATCCTACACTCAATGACATTAATGGAACTCTCCAATGAAAATATATTAGACTTGGTTTTTAAATTTCCTAGTTATGTGTTGTAGACTGAATTCTTTCTTTCCAAGGAATATGTGATTCAATTAATGATTTCCATTACAGAAGTAGAATATTGATTTGATTAGTTTTCAAGTAGAGTAGCATGGTTTAGTTTTGCAACTAGCGTAGTATTTTCCTTTCCAACAATTATAATTTCTCTCTATATTTAATGAATGGTACTTTCATTTATGCAATGAGGGTAATGCTTCTTTTCTTGCAATTAGGGCATGTTTTTTTTTCTTTCCACCGAAATTATGTTTTTCGATTAGCTGAAGGAGTGGTATCTACTTTCCTTGATCTGATCCAATGAATGAGGGTGACATGAGTAGAACTTGACCTATTGTACATATAACACTGTCACCTTTAAGTGTGTACGAACCTTGAGTTGATAATCCAAGTTGAGAGTATTTGGAGTTGAAACATCCCTGATGTAATAGTAGGGTCATCACTTTTTGGTTCCATTGTCGAGGAGTTTTCCAAGAACGTGTTGTTTCTACTTATAAGTTACTTTTTTTTTCTTTCTGTTTTGCATGAGTAGTATTGATTTGAAATCTTTAAAAAAAGATAAAATTTATAAAAATAGGGCTAGTTATTTCATGCCTCATAGGAGTAGGGACAGTCAAGGAAAATTCCTACGAAAAATCCCAATCCATTTAATCAGAAAACAATACTGGTGACTGTGAACTTCCCTCTCTGATACAAGAGAGTTAGAAAACCCTCTAGGTGAGGAAACTGGAATTTTTTAGGAACCCATAGGAGAGGAAGACCCCATCTCACCTACCCAAACCATGGCTAAAAACAGATAAAATGAGATCTTTCCCATCCCATAAAACAATAGGTAGGCGATAATGTAGAATGTAAGCCTTGATTCCCTTCCACATTTCCATGGACTAACCTTTTGAGGACCCTAACACCTTCATGTTTGATTTTTTTGTTTTATGTAGACCTATGACTATACCTCTGATGAACAAAAGCTATATATTTTTTCATCCATCCTCAAACATGCAACCTTGCACTGGATTATGGGCTTACCTAGAGGTCACGTCACTACCTGGGCCCAAATGAAGCAATATTTTAATGAAAATTATAGGGATTATTATCGGTCCAAAGAAACAAAGGAAGAAATATTTAGGATCACCTTAGGACGAGATGAATATTTAGAGGAATATGAGGAAATATTCCAACTCCATTATAGGAGGGCTAACTGTACCCTTGACCTTGAGTCAATCAAGCTAGTTCTTCTCTATTGGATCAAGGAGGATGTAATAGAGATCCTCAACATGCTATCTACAGGAAAAATCCATAAATTTCCTTATGATGACATCAAGATAGTTGTTATGAAACCATATCACAAAATAGAGGAAAAGAGAGATCAACGACTTAGAGATCAACCTCTTCGAGGGGGGAACCTCCTTTACATTAAATAAATGAGTAATTATTAGATTATTCAAAATGAAAAAATATCATTTCTATATATAGGATTCTAAGTGTTCACAATATAATCAGAGCCGACATAACAATAATAATGTAAGGGCACAAAAATAACAATAGTGGGCTTCTATGGGGCACGATAATAACAATATGGGATGGGGACTACATGGGTACAAAAATAACAATAATGGGGCTACACTAACAATACAAATAAGGGGATACACTAGTATTATAGTGACCTAACATGCCCCTCTCCTTAAAAAGTGTTGTCGTCAACGCTTAAGTATTTCTTGATGCTTTTGTAAAAAAACTTCATCCTCCCATGAGGAATATTTAGCGAGTAAGTTCTTGCACTTGATGAGACACTCTGAATTGATCAATATCGTAGCTATCGAGTTCTTATTTCCATGATGACTTAAAGTTCCAATATTATTTTTCCTTCGAAACATTTATTCACTATCTTAGTTTTCCCATCATATTTTGGATGATGAGATGAGCTATGAGATAATTGAGTACCCAAACAAGAAAATAATTCCCTCCAAAAATTTCGAGTGAAAATGGGATCTCTATCACTTATAATAATATTTGGGGTTCCATGTAGCTTTTAAATTGTTTTCATAAATGCAGTAGCAACTGCACTAGCTTTAAATGGATGTGATAATGCACAAAAGTGTGAATACTTGGTACGTCTATCAACTAACACCATTATAAAAGTATTTCCTTCGAACTTGACTAAACCTGTGATAAAATCTATTGAAGCCTCCTCCCAATGCTGACTTGGAAGGGATAAAAGTTGTAACAAACATAGAGTATTAATTTTCTAAGCTTTATTTTGTTGGCAAACCAAACAATTCGTCACCAACTTTTGAATATCAGATTTTAGGCCATCCCAAAAAAATTCCTTCTTAACCTTGTGGTAAGTTTTTAAAAATCCTGAGTGTCGTCCTAAGGGAGAGGTGTGCAATTCCAAAAGAATCTTTTGTTTCAGTTAGTAATTATTACAAATAGATGAGCGATCTTTGTACCATAATGAATTATTTTTCCAACTAAATGTATCAAATTTACTTGGAACTTTTTTCAACTTTTGAAAGAGTGCCCACACTTCTTCGTCATTCTTTCATTCATCCCTTACTACATTTATCCTATCTGGTTGGATAATATAGATGTGACAAAGCAATGCTGCCACATCCTCATCCTTTATTGGGAGTGCATTTGCAGCAAATTTTTTATTCCCTTTTTTGTAGATGATTTCAAAGTCATAACCCAACATCTTTGTGACCCATTTTTGTTTCTCTTATGAAGATAATATTTGTTCTAAAAATTATTTAAGACTATCATGATTTTTTTTTTACCTTCAAGTGTCTTCCCATTAGGTAAGGTCTCCATTGCTTAAGTGCATGTAGTATTGCCAACATTTCCTTCTGATAAATAGGTTTTTCTAATTAATTTCCTTTAATTGGACGACTTTCAAAAGTGATGGGTCTTCCTTCTTGCATTAAAACAACACCAATTCCATTTCGTGAGGCATCACATTCTACAATAATGTTTTTTGTGAAGTCTAGAATAACTAAGGCCGGTGCTTGGAACATTGCCTCTTTAATATGTTCAAAGGCCTTAGTTGCTTCTAGAGTCCAAGAAAATGCATCTTTTTCTTATTTTCCATTCCTTAATGGCTTTAATTTTGTTAGGGTCTGCCTTAACACCCTCATGAGAAACAACATGACCAAGATATTCCACTTCATGTACTCCAGAGAAACATTTGGAGGTTTTTTCATATAATTATTTCTCCTGCAATAGTTTGAGCACCTTGTCAACATGTTCAACATGATTCTTCCAAGACCTATTGTAGATTAGTATATCATCAAAAAATACTAACACTCATTTTCTAAGGAAGGGTTTGAAAATGGAATTCATCAAACCTTTAAATGTAGAAGGTGCATTTGTAAAGACAAAATTAATGACCAAAAATTCATAATGAACCTCATGAGTTCTAAATGTTATTTTCGGAATGCCTTCAGTATTCATTCTTATTTGATGATATCCTGAAAGAAGATCCAACTTTGTGAATTAAATTTCCCCATGAAATTCATCCAATAATTCATCAATGAAAGGAATGGGAAATTTATATTTAATAGTGAGTTTGTTGAGTTTCGTATAATCCAGACACATGTGCCATGATCTATCCTTATCATGCACCAATACTACTATAGCAGAGAAAGAACTTTGAGTAGGTTGAACTATATCATCTTCTAACATTTCTATAACCATACGTTCAATCCCACTCTTTTGGGGATAATGATATTTTTAATGCCTAATGTTTGGAGGAACACTTCTTGGAATCAAATGAATAGCATGATCATGATCACGAATGTGTGGGAGGCCTTTAGGAGTCTTAAACACCTTGGAATGATTTTCCAATACTTTTTGGAGATATGGAGAAATAGATGATTTAAATGTTTGAAGTTGTAGTGAGCATAATTGTGAAATTACACCTCAGTTATTTCTTCAGAATTTTTTTCATGACATTAGAGCTTATTATCTTTCCTGATTTCCCTGAAATACCCCGTATTTCAACTTCCTTTCCTTCCCAAAAAATTTCAAGAAAATTTCTTGAAAATTAAAAGCTATAGTCCCCAAATATTATAACCATTGGACTTGTAGTACAACATCAGCACCACCCATTGGAATAGAAAGAATTGGACTATTCAATACATATTCCCCCATGGTTATCTTGATAGTATGGCACTTTCCATAGAAATTTATAGCTCCTCCATTTTAAACCATCACTTGACACTCTGGTGTTGGATATAGGAAGAAATTCAATTCCTTGGCTATCTTAAAATGAAAAAAATTATGGGTACTACCCTAATCAATCAACACTATTACCTTTTTTTTCTTGATATATCCTTTTATCTTAAGAGTTTGAGGAGTGGTAATTCTTGAAAATGCATTACAAAATATGGTTGTATTCATTTATTCCTTCTCTAGGGTTGGTTCCTAGTGTATATCCTCCTATTTTAATGTTTATTATTCATTTTCTTCATCCTCTTCACAATCTATGTAAAATATTTTTTTTCTCAACGCACTTATGACCTTTAGTGTATTTTCTATCATAACTATAAAAAAGCCTTTTTTCTCTTTTTTTCTCCAATTGTTGTCATGTTAACCTTGTAGGTTGTGGAAGGCTAGGAGAAACAAAACTTTCATCTTTATAGTTCTAATTAGTAGAATTCCTTGTCAACATAGTTTTTCTTTTATCTTTTCTTGCCACACTAAATCCCTTTTCAAAAGAATGAGCTTCCCAAAGCCAAACCTGATGTTGGATGTTATCTGTTAAAGTCCCTATGAATAAATCAATCACATGTTCCTCTAAAACATCCATTATCTCGATATTCAAGTTTTAGAATTACCCAATTTTCTCTTCCATTGAACTAATTTGTTTGAGATTTATCAATTGGCTAAAGAGAGTATTTCGCGTTGTATCCTCATAATGTGATATCATTTCCTCCAAAAAAATTGACCAAGTGGCAAGTGGTTTATAAGAACAAATCCATCGATACCATACAAACTGATTGGGTTCTAAATATAAAGTTTCAACATGTGCCTTTTGTGAGTGTTGCACGTCATGGAGATGAAAATATTGCTCCATTTGTAGTATGCATGTTACCCGAACCTTGCCATAAAACTTCCTCATATCAATATTTTGAATGTGGTATTTCTTAAACCCAACATTGGAGTTTCTAAAATCACAATTCAGATTCCTTTTGTCCTCATCCTTATTTTCATGGATTACCTTGTCACCACCAGGAAACCTTTCTTGCAACAACTTTGTCAAACCTTCCTTCAAACCTTCCATGTCTGCTTTCAAGCCATCCATCTTAAATTCCATGTCATTCATCTTGGATTTCATGTCTTATTTTAAACGATCCATGTCCTTCTTAAAATATTCTATTTTTTCTTCTAAGCCGTCCATCTTAGCTTCCATACCATCTATGTTAGCTTCCATTTAATTTTTTTTTAGTCTTTCTGAGAGCAAAAATTTTTGCACTTGGTCTCGTAATTTTGATATATTATATTGCAATTATTCCTATTCATGTGTCATAGTAGAGATTTTTGAGGTATTAATGGGTCTATAATTATTTTTGGGAGGAATTTTAAACCAAATAATGATATCTCTGCTTCAATATTCCACTAGAATCACTTCCAATTGTTTTTTCAAAGAAAAGTTATGCAATTTTTAAAAAATACACACATTTTTCTTGCTTTTGAAGACCTTGATATTGAACCTGATGTATATTTGTGATTTCAAATCCCCAAGATTTGAACTTAGGTATTGTAGTATCACTCTAAGAATTCTTTCCAATGCCACATGTCAGACCTAATTTGTATTCTTCAAGATAAAGTTATGCCTGATCTCCCATGATGACCTCATTATATACTGTTTCAGTAGAGAGAACTTTTACGTAGTTCCATGTGTCACTCCTTCGACCTTAGTCCCTAAAATTGCAACACGAAAATCTACATTCCATGCACTTTCTATCACTTCTTACATAATTCAAATCTGATTCCTGAAATAAAAGTTATGACGATTTTCCGTAGGTCACGTGTTTGAGACTAAATTTTGGAGCATGTAAAAACCCTAACTTGCTCGAATTATATCTCTGAAAATATAACAAAACAAGATATGAAAATTTTACAAGAAGTTAACCAATATTTTATCTCCATGTGGTAAAACTTTCAACATCTTAAGTCTCATAGAAAACAATTTATAGCAAAAATTCCAAGATGACCTGTTTGAAGTAGCAAAACCATAGAATTGAAAGCTCTAATACCAAATGTTATGTAACCAGCTCATAAAATAGAAGAAAATATAGATCAAAAACTTATAAATCAGCCTCTTTGAGGGGGAGACCTCCTTTACATTACATAAATGAAAAATTATTGGATGATTCAAATGAAAAAACCTCCTTTATATATATAAGAGTCTAAGGGGTCACAATATAATCAAAGTCAAAATAACAATAATAATGTAAGGGAACAACAATAAAAATAGTGGGCTTCTATGGGGCACAATATCTATGGGGTACAATAATAATAATATGGGGAATACATGGGTACAAAAATAACAATAAGGGGGC
Organism: Pinus albicaulis; assembly: GCA_034641835.2. NCBI lineage: Eukaryota > Viridiplantae > Streptophyta > Pinopsida > Pinales > Pinaceae > Pinus > Pinus albicaulis. Next base: position 285,030,313 of record CM076576.1, read on the forward strand.
TTCACTAACAATAACAATAAGGGGATACACTAGTCTTATAGAGACCTAACAACAATATTCAGGAATCATTATAGGGTTGTTAGGAAAAATTTTAGGTCTAGTCAAGGGTTGGTTAGTTCATATCCCTCTCCATCAACCATTAAACATGATATATGAATCGTGATGAAGGATTTCAAGAGTGAAATTTTGCATACATTTTCCCTAGAGATGGACACTATGCATATTAAAAGGAAACAAGAGAAAGCATAAATGGCACTAGTTATATTTTTCCATAGATTCACTAAGAGACATCCTATAAATGAGTTCCCACTGAATTCCATATAATTATATGATTTCTATGAGGAAAAAAATGCAACAGAAAAAATTCCCTCTTTTTCGGGCCTAAAAGTTGTATACCAAGGGGCAGAAGTTGGTTCAGAGAAAATTTGCTTCAATATCCAAATGAGGCCCCAAGGCCCTCATCCATATCAATAATGCATGCAAGGTGTACATTATCCTCCTTACAATCTAAATCAGAATGCACCTTTCTAGCCTTGGTACCCTTCCACTCATCCATCATGGCCCATACCCTCTCCTTGGCCTTATACTCCTCAATATCCTCCTTAATCGATCAAACCTCCTTTCTAGCAATATCCATCTCAATCTCCTCAATGGGGTAGATCCTCACAAGGATGGATGCCTCAAAGAACCCAAAATCCTACTTTAATGCTTCTCTCTCAACCTTAACCTCAACCTCATCCATAACTCCCTCACCATAACCCACCTAAGAAACCTAAAATTCCTTCCCAACCCAATCTGAACAAAAAAATAAGTAGGCACAATAGTTCTATAGTGGGGAGACATCCTATCTTGCTTATGCTATGGAAATCGAAGAGATCAACCTTCGGTTTTGGAAGGTACTTCGAGATTTTTACCCACCTTCTCCACCTGAAGAACTTGAATAAGAGAAGGAATAGAGTGCCCCTCAAGCCAATGCACCTCCTTAACCTAAAAGGTTGTTCCATCCTAAACAACACACCACAGAAGAGGATGAACCTATGGGAGAAATGAAGAACTTGCGTGTTAAAATACACCATCTCTAGGCCATCAAAGACATACCCATTTACAACATTATTATGAAGGAGGAGTGTTTTAAATTTTCTGGGAGAAGAAGAAGATATACCCCCAATATCAATGTTGTTGGAAATTTGTCTAATCTAATGCTTGGGAGGGTAATCTCCCTAAAGTACTTAGATCATGGTAGGTTAATAGTGGATGTGCACATATATAAGATTATGGTCCCTAATACCTTGATTGGCCTTACGGACACAATCAATGTGAGGACCAAGGAATCCATTCTCAAGATCAACCTCTAAGGGGCCTTAAGGAGGACCACTACAATCCTCCAACTTGCAGATAGATCTAGATTTTCTCACAAGGGAGTTATTAAGGTTGTGGTAGTCTTATTTGACTCTTGGGTGTATCCAACTAATTTCCTTTTCCTCCAGCCCAATACCAATTTTAATGGTTATCATCTCTTCCTAGGAAAACCTTGGTTGTCCATTGTTGATGCCAACATTAGTTGTCGGGCTGGGAACATGACCAACAAGAATGGGAATCTATAAAAATATTTTGTGTTGTGTCCTCTTGCTCAAACTTATATTATGCATGCATTTCCTTTATGGTTAGACAATGAGGATGAGCAATAATTTTATCAGGCATCCCTCTACTTGATCTATACACTAGACATTTTTAATTAGGGAGTTAGCTTGATGAAGATGTAATTATTGACCTTATCTTATTGATAAACCTTCCACTTCCATGAAAATCAATGAATTGATGCAAGAATATGAGAGTAACCCATGGAATAATATGTGCTCTATTGACCCTAATCTATACCATGCGAAGGTTGTAGAGATCATCCAATCTAGAACTCTAAATATCAACGCCACTCTCTCAGTTGAACGGGAAGAGAAAATATACAATGTGCTTAGGTAACACCTAGATTATTTTTCCTGGGACTATAAGTAATTGAAATGTGTGCATCCCTTAGTTTTTTCTCATCATATCTACCTCAAAGAGGTATACAATGTTGTGCGCAAACTCTAGAGAAGGATGAATCCATCTCATAAGGACATTGCAAAAGAGGAATTACAAAATTTATTGGATGCAGGGTTCATATACCCCATTTCATATAGTGAGTGGATGTCCCCCCTCGTCATATTTCCCAAGAAAAATGGGAAGTGGAGGATCTATGTTGACTATTGAGAACTCAACAAGGATGCAAAGAAGAATGGCCTTTCATTAACCAAGTTTTGGATGGCCTTGCAGGGAAGAGATTATTTTCCTTCCTAGATGTGGTTAGTGGGACAACCAAATACAATCAGCCCTGGGGACAAAGACAAGACCACATTCACATGTCCTTGGGGTACCTTCTCTTATAGGGTCCTTCTATTTAGTTTTTTAAATGCCCCTACTACCTTCCATAAGGTAGTTATGTGAATATTTGTTGGCATTTTCCATGACACTATTGAGATATACAGGGATGAATTCACCCCTTATGGATGTGAATTCGAATAAAATATTTCTAACCTTTTCAAAGTATTAAAGAAATGCATTGACCTGAATATTTCAATAATTCTTGAGAAATTTTATTTTTTATGAATGTAAAGACATTCCTAGGCCATTCCATATCCAAGGAAGGGATACAGGTTGACCCCAATAAAATTGAAATCATTAAAAGGCTCCCTATCCCTAAAAAAAAAGAGATGTTAGAAGCCTCCTTGGGTTGGTTGGGACTATATAATTTTCATTAAGGACTTCAGTAAATTGGCTTGGGCCCTTGTTTGTACTATTGGATAAAGATTCAGATTTTTTTCAGAAATATAAATGTCAAGAGGCCTTTGAAGTTCTAAACGAGAGGCTGACCACCACACCCATCCTTAAGGGTCCCAACTGGGAATTTCCTTTCCATATCCACACAGATGCATCAAATATAGTTGTAGGAGAAGTTTCATGACAAGTGAAAGACAAATTTCCCTATGTTATCTATTTCATTAGTAAGAAACATTCTAAAGCTGAGCTAAATTATACAGTCACTAAAAAGGAACTCTAGGTTGTGGTATACTCTTTGAATGAGTTTAGGCACTACATCACTATATATTAAACTTGTTTCCACGTTTATCATGTAGCCAACAATTATTTAGTGAATAAAACTGATGGAAATACTAGGACAATTAGATGGTTTTTATTATTGCAAAAATTTTATTCAATTATTGTTGAAAAACTAGGGAAAGAGAATGTGGTTGAAGATTTCTTATCAAGAATCACCTTTCCTGCAGTGAATGAGAATATGGTATATGATTAGCTCCTCGATGAACACCTCTTTTCCATCTATGTGTTATCACCTTGGTTTGTTGATATAGAAAAATACTTGGTATCTAGGATGTTCCATCCTAATCTATCCTCTAAGGAGAAGAGAAATATTCTTAGGAAGAGTGCCCCATTAACCTGGATTGCATAAATATTTTCAAGTTGGGACCATATCATATTTTGAGAATATGTGTGAGGGAATATGAGGTCTTTGAAATCCTCTCAGCACGTCATGATGGACCTTGTGGAGGCCAGTTTGTTGCTAAGATAACAACCTTCAAAATTATACAATTTGGTCACTACTGGACCACTCTAAATCAAGATTCAAAAAGGTACACCACTAGGTGTGATCAATGCCAAAGGGTAGGAAAGGCCACAGCTAAGGATATAATTCCCCTAAAACCTCAAGTGACTCTGAAGCCATTTGAGAAATGGGGCATGTACTTCATTGGACCCATTGATACCCCATCAGGATATAGTAAGTATACCATTGTGTCCACTGATTACTTGACTAAATGGGTTAAAAATAAAATAAAGGCAACAACTTTTAGAAAGTGGTTGAATTCTTGAGTGATAACATCTTCTACAAGTTTTTTTTCCAAGGGAGTTGGTCACTCATCAAGGGACACAATTCACCTCAAATATGATTAAATACATCATGAAGAAACACCACATCAAACATAGAAAATCCATTACCTATTACCCTCGGGAAAATGGGCAAGTAGAGGTCACAAATAGAGCCTTGGAAAACACTTCGACTAAGGTTGTCAGAAGCAACAAAAATTATTGGGTATACAAACTTTTAGAAGCTACTTCAGCCTACGATACCACTTGGAATACGACCACCTGATTTACCTCATTCAAATTTCTCTATGGAAATAAGGCCCTAATGTCCATTTAATTTAAATACAATAGCCTAATAATGTAAATTCAATTAGACTTAGACCTCACTGCAACACAACGAGAAAGGTTTCTGTAGCTCAATGGTTTAGATGAATTTAGATTACAATATATGATACACACTGAGGTAGTCCAACTACAGAAGAATATTTTGCATGAAAGTCACATTAAGTAAAATTATTTTCAAGAAGGTCATTGTGAATTTTTGTGTGACTCAAGCTTCAAGAATTTTAAAGGAAAATTAATGACAAGATAGTTGGGCTCTTATCTAGTGGAAATATGTCATAATAATGGTTTTGTCGAAATCATAACAATTGACGAGGAAGGTATCCCCTTTCTTGCCAATGGTTATCGAATGAAAGTGTACAAAAGAACCCTATCCAATGAAGATTTTATTTGCTCAATTAGCAAGGATCTTTGTGAGGCTCACAACCCTCGGTTCACCATGTCAATCTGCATGTCTAAAAAAAAGGCGGGGGAAAGAAAAAATAAAAACACAATGTTGTGTCCTTACATAAATTTTGCTAACATTTTTCTTTTGTAGGACTCCAGACAGTCAAGGGGATAACAGTTGAAGGAACATATTCCAAAGTCCTTTTCTCCATTCCCCCAACCTAACCACTGCATTTCCATCATCATTCATCTATATTCCTACATCTCTCCATCATATAGGATGAAACTGAACCCAACTTTGTCCCAATCCTACAATGCTACAAGACTTTCTTGAACTACTACAAGATTTCAATGCACTACTACAAGATCGACTAGAAATGCTACAATATTGAAACGCGCTTAGAAAAATGGGTCAAAATTCATATTTTTCCTTTGGAAATGTTAAGAGAGGTCCAACCAACTTCCTTCACCTCTCATCCACTCCATTTAGCTAATTCCATTCTCACGATTACACCTATGACCCTGAAAGAACACAAGAAAAAAGGACTCTGCCTCCACTCCTTTTCACAAAATTTCACCACCATCAAACTATTTTGTCCCTGTAACTATAATTTCCATGATTTATTGAATTCCTTGAATGCATTATGAGGTTTTGAGAATGAACTATGTGACTGATAAAGGAACCAGATCAATCTTGTAGCATCCTGCACATATAAAAAAATGATAGAAAATGGACTACTGTAGATCCAAAATGAATATTTGGCCACCTTGAAGCATCAAGAAACCATCCCTCAGGCCTAGGGAAGTGATACTATCCCTAAGGAGTGGCTACAAGGTGAGGAATCCACTCCAGCAACAACAATTGAACACTGGAAAAGACTTGCATGGAGGGGGGATTTCATTAGTCAAATGCATCATCATGTTGTTTTTTTTTAAGAGGATCTATGCATAAACAAGAAAATGGAGGATATCGCCTTCATATAGTGGTTAATCAATCATTTAGTTCAATAGAAACATGCATATATCTCCAATAACTTGACTTCACAGGGAGGCTCACAATGACATCCATCAGCTCTTCCCTATGTGCATAATGGTAAAAAAATGTATTTTATGAACATATCAGAGGTAGATCTAGATGCTACAATAGGTTTTTTAGGGTGCTACAAAAGAAATAAAGAGTTTTCTTGTAGGTGCTACATGATCGGGCACCACTGCTATAGGAATATGAGGATTGCCACATAAACGGAGACAAGGTGTTACAAGATTAGGAAAAAAGGTGGAAAGGAGTCCAAGCCACCAATAATTTTCCTTCAAACCATCATGAACATAAATAAGTCATCTTATAAAGGGTAAGTGACATCCTCCCCCCTCACTTTCCATAAAATTGTGAGGTGAATTATGTCTACTACATGCATCCTGTAGAAAACCCCTATAGAGGTAAATTCCTTTGAAAAAATTGTTTTCTCATATAAGAAAGGAAAGGAATGAGTAGAGGAAGCTTCTTACTGAGGTAGGTGGTGTCATTTTTCTCCTTATCTGACCAAACATGCATTAAAACCCCTATATATATCTTTTAACCCTATACCACTCAAAGGAAGATATTGGAAAAATTCCCGTGAGATAATTTAAGGAAATAATAGTAGAAGCCATGGGAGGAGGTTTAAATTGAAAAGACCCCAATCAATCAATATCCTCCTGTTAGAGAACTTTTTCTAAGACACTAGTGGATGGGGTTCATTGAACAATTAAAGGGGTATGATGATGAGGTAACACATGAATTGTCCATGGTCGTCAATTCTCAAGAGAAGGACAATGCTACCACTATTGTTAGGGAATTTTCCATCCATCCAAATGCAAATATCATCAAAAAATTTACCATCAAACCCTTATGAGTTTGATGGGGAAAATAAAATAAGATAATATTTTTTATGACCAAGAAAAATGTCTTCCTCCCTCAAGAAAAACTTATCGAAGACAAAAATGGAGTAAGAATAGAAAGCCCCCTACCCTTGGGATAAACTAGCCTATAACATCCTTAAATACATACCCTGTGAATAGAGGTTAAATATTCTATATTCCTATCAACTTAGGCTGCTCTATGAGTTGATATTTCAGGCAAAATTACCCATTCCAAGCAGGCTTAGTGTTCCACATTTCCTTCTCCAATCCATAATTTAAATGAGCCATAGAATGAAGGAAGGAAAGCACCAGTAAATTTCTCATCATGGCCTCATTAGACTCGTTGTGATAGGTTCCTTAAGCCATCCCAGAATCCCTGTGTTGTGGGATGACTTTATGGACATGGATATGGAGGCCTTCATTGAAACATAAGCCCTCACCTAAAAACAACAAGAAGGGACACCAGAATCTAGTGCTAGAGGTAGAAAAGAAGGAGAAGAGGAGGAAGAAGAGAAAAAGGAAGGAGAAAATATAAAGGAAGAGGAACGAGGAGAAAAAGAAGAAGAAGAAGAAACCCATCAAGAGCCCTCCAGATCCAAAAATACTGGAAAATATGGGAAACAAATAATCCTCTCACTAGGGAATAAAGAACAAGATGTAGCTTCTACCTTAGCAACACTTAGTTGTCAAACCCAATAAAAGGTAGACCAAGAAAGGCCCCTTGTACTTTAAGAGTAAAAAGAGCACTAGGATCAAGCATTAGGGGAATTTTGAAGTCTAAAATGGGCCTCCTAAGAAATTATAAAATAATAGTGAAAATAATACTATAAGATTATATTACATTATCAAATTTTAGAGGGAAAAAGGAAAAACTATTTTTTCAACTCATATTTTCAACTTATCTCCCTATGGTTTTACCCAAATTTTGAGTAGGAACACTATTTGGATACATAATTTGATTCCTCATCCAAAGAGTATGCATGTTACACACTTTTGATGGACCCTGGTACATGAAAAATGAGAAATACATGAAAATTTTGATTGCAATCACATTTTTTCATGTATTACTCATTTCTCATGTAGTAGGGTCCATTGAAAGTATGCAACATGGGCACTCATTGGAATATGAGTTAAATTTTACATCCAATGAGTACTCCCACTCGAAATTTGAGTAAAACCTTGGGAGATAAGTTGAAAATAGAAGTGAAAAAGGTAGTTTTATTATTTTATTATTTTTTAATATTTTTATTTTTTTAGCTAAAAATTGGAGAATCATCCCCCATGGTTGACATAATCATCTTGAATCTTATTGGTTCTTATAAAGTTTATTTTGGTTGTACATTTTCCTTTAGAGGCCCATTTTAGACCTCAAAATTTCTCTAGTGAGGGAAACCTTAACCTCCTTCAATAACCCTAATCAAAATTGATGAGTTGGCTAGCCAAGAAGGAGAATTATGACCTGGTGAAGGGAAAATTTAGGAGGTCACCTCCCCTAAGGCCAAGGGTAAACAACCTTTACTGCCCATAGGGAGCGAACCATCAAAGTTGTCATATCTAAGAAGCTAAAAATCACAAGCTACCCTGCTACAGGAGAAGGCAGAGGAGCTATAGAAGAATACAGAGGAGCTACATGAGAAAATATGGTGGCAACAGGAAGTAGCATAGGTGCTACAGGATAAAACATGGAAGTTATAGGAAGAGACAGGATTTCTACAAGAAGAAACATATCTGCTACTGGTTTAAGATAAATTTCTACAGGAAAGGGCAAGCACCTCAGAATAAGAAGGAATAGGTCCATAAGGACTCTAGGAGATTGAACCAAAACCTGACCTTAGGCCCTTTAATAAATTTGTGGAGATTATACTTGAGAAATTTGTAGTCTCCCTTTTGTTCGAATTGGAATAAGAGAGGGGAAGAACTCATAGATGGATGTAGAATGAAAAATCAAATAAGGTAGAGGATGTGGGTAACCTAAGGTTAAGAGAGAAATGGGTAACCTAAGGTTAAGAGAGTCAAGCATAAGAGAACAATTGCAATTAGAAAATCAGAGATTAAAATACTACAAGATATAGAAGCACAACTTTCCAACATGGAAAGTTTTTCAATGGAAGCCATCCAATGTGGGACACCCCACCCTAGATTTATTGAACTCTAAATAGAATAGGATCTATTATTATTGCCACCATTCAATATTAATACCATTCAATTTTTTTATTACTTTAAAAAGGAATAATTCGATTATATAGAACCTTGAAATAAAAAGATAGCTTTTATATTTAGATAAAGGAGGATGGGAATGGGGCGTGGCCAAGAAGTAAGGCAACAGGTTTTGATCCTGTTATTCAGAGGTTCAAATCCTTCCGTCCCAGACTTATTTCATTGGTTCATGTTTTCCCTTCCCTTGCTCTTCCCTTTCTTCTTTCGTAAAGGGTAAATCCAATATGGCATCTTCCTCAAAGAAAAATGGTTGCAATTCCAGATAAAAATATTGGCACAATATGACTCTCTACCATTCCAAGATTATAGGAAGTTCATTGAATTTTCCAGAAGTTAATTACTGATAATAGAGAAATATTGGCTAATTTATATTTACATAATATAATCCTAATATACATGAACTCTTCGAACCCCATCTCAAGGTTGGGAGACATGAAACTGATGGAAGTAGACTCTTGGTTGACCCATGAAGAAAAAATGGATGAGGAAGTGAAGAGGGTGATGAACAGAGAGGAAAGTGAGCCCCAAGGTTGGCATCAGTAACCACATCATCATCTCCATTGATCCCCAACTGGCCCCTCAGTACATATCAACACAAGAATAAGTTATTGTCCATTTCAAGGATACATTTAGGCTGTTGGGGACTGAGAGCTTACATGCTTTCCAAAGTAGATGACATTATCTACCTCACAATATGCAAATCAAAGAGTATCACTCTCCTCAAATACTAAGGAATTCCCTAGAAAGAACCCTACTCTACAAAATTATCATTCAAAGGTTGAAGATCAATTGGATAGGGATTAAAATCAATCCTCCCTTACTATTGGGCCTACATGAGAGAAGATATCAGGAAGAAGAAGGGAGTGGGTGGACATAGAATAAAATGTAAGGTTTTATCAACAAGAAGTCACACCACCATCTGAGATTCCTTAGGATGCCAGAGAGGCATCTAGGGCCATGAATGAACTTTTCATAAGTGAGTAAGTTTCCCAAAGGGTGATAAACACCTTCAGTGGGGGGTTTATTATGGGTCCCATCAATAGGTATATTTTGAGGTTCATTGTGCTATCCTTTAGCCCTTAAATTCTCTTTTTCTCACATTAATTTAAATTTATTAGTCAAAATGTGCTTAGTAAGAAGACTAAAGGGTGTTAGTCATATTTCATGGCCTAATTTGTTTAATGTGTAGGTAAAAGAAGCATTTTTGGAGACATTTACTATGTAGGGGCACACTGGAGGCATACAGAGAGAATATGGGAGGTTTTTCCACTACATTAACTCTCTAAATCAACTTGATCCCCATGATTCCTCACCAGCAACTCAAATTCCACTGGAAACCGAGGAAATCAAGTGCATGTGTATATCTAAGGCAACTAGATCCACTAATTTCGATATTTTTAAGGGATGAAGTACTCCTCTCAAGGGAGATGCCCCTCAGTCACTTTTTCTATATATAAAAAGGCCCAAGGGCTCATTAGGATTATAACTCTGGAAGCTAGGAAGAGTTATTTAAGGCTGAGTACTTGAGATTGTTATCTTCATCTTGAGATTATGTATTTGCACTCTATTTTCCATTAATGAAAAACCTTTTGTTGGTCTACATCTGAGTTAGATTAGGAGGCTTGAAATAGTTGGGTTAGGGCCCAACCCAGAGGCTTTAGTCCCTCTCATGTGTTCTCCCTTTGTTATTGCTCAAGATGTTGCATTTATTTCCTTGTTTAAGTAGGAATTAGATTGCAAAAATTGTAGTTGCAGGTTTGATCACCACCTCTCTTGTGGGAAGAGTGCTTGGAAGGTCTACAATAACAAGTAAAAAATATATGTTTGTGGTTCCTTGGAATTTTATAGGATTTGGATTGAAATATTTTTACATGATTGGTTTCTACACCTTAGAAGCTAATACCATGACATGGAAAATAGATTAGATCCATGTTGTAGGATAGAATAGATCTTGAAGAAATAAAATTCAACTCATATTTTCCACCTTGATTAATTTTGTTGTAATATTGATTAGTAGATGTATGTTATTGATTACTAATCTGCAATGGCTTCTAGTGACTTTCATGGGTTGGAACACTCATCCACATCCACTTAGACATCACTATCCTTCTACTGGACACGTCATAATATTCTCAACTTCTGCCACCAAGATCATTCTTTCAGGGTTAATGAAGGACACCATGAGCAAGCATGTTTGTGCAAGATGGGACTTTGAGGGTGTTAAGATTGGTAAAATTCCTCAGACATCCTTCATACACCATCAACCACCTTCCTCCAGCTTCAAAATACATTCCTTTCTCTTAGAAATCTCTCAGACCCAATCTTGTAGCAAAATAGGGTAATCCTCTAGCAAAGTAGGGTTTTTTGTAGCACCATGTAGTAGTCTTGTAGTCCTACTAAAACTCAACCATATTTTCCCTAGGACATTGATTTCTGAATTTTTAGATTGAATGATAACCCCCATGCTTTAAATCCATGATTAGGGAGACCGAAGGACCACTATAGACCCATCCTTCCTTTAGTGCAAGCTCAAAACAACAAATAGAGTTGAGAAGGAAATTTTCACATTTGAATCAAAATGAGTTTTCTCTCATGCAATGATAAAGACCATATTTCTTATGTTTAAACCATCCTATACTCAGTGACATGAAGGGAACTCTCCAATGCAAATCTATTATACTTGGTTTTTGAATTTCCTAGTTATGTGTTGTAGACTGAATTCCTTCTTTCTAGACAATTTGCAGTTATATTAATGATTTCCATTCTGCAAATAGAATATTGATTTAATGAGTTTGCAAACATAGTAGCATGGTTTATTTATGAAACTAGTGTAGTATTTTATGTTCCTACAATTACAATTAGTCTCTACATTTAATGAATGGTACTTTTATCTCTGCAATTAAGCTAGTACTCCTTTCCTTGCAATTAGGGCATTTTTTCTTGTCTTTCCACATAAATTCTCTTTCTCGATTCGTTGAAGGAGTGGTCTCCACTTTCCTTCATTTGATCCAATGATTGAGGGTGACATGAATAGAACTTGGTCTACTGTGTATATAGCACTATCACCTCTAAGTTTGTATGAACAATGGGTTGATAATTCAAGTTGAGGGTCTTGGGAGTTTCAACGCCATTGATGAAATACTACGGCTCATCAACCTCTATGAGTGTGAGTCAAACATTGTTATGAAACCAGCTCCAAAAATAGAAGAAAAGAGAGATCAACGCCTTAGAAATCAACCACTTCGAGGGGGCAACCTCCAATACATTACATAAATGAACAATTATCGGATGATACAAATGAAAAAACCTCCTTCTATATATAGGAGTCCAGGGGGTCACAATATAATCCTAGCCGACCTAACAATAATAATGTAACGGCAGAATAATAACAATATTGGGATTACAGGGGTACAACAATAACAATAAGGGGGTTACACTAACAACAATAAGGGACTATACTAGTAATATAGGGACCTAACATGCCCCTCTCCTTCAAAAAAGTGTTGTCCTCAATGCTTCAGTACCTCCAGATGCTTCTGTATAAAATTCTCATCCTCCCATGTAGAATCTTCAGTGGGTAAGTTCTTCCATTTGATGAGATACACTGACATTGATCGATTTCATAACTTTCGAGTTCTTGTTTCCATGAATTCTTCAGGTTCCAATATGATTTTTCCTTCCTCATCAATTTCTGGCAATATTGTTTGAACTGGAATTTTTTCCCTTATAACCTTCTTTAAGCATGAAACATGGAAAATTGGATGCACTCGCGAAGAAGTAGGAAGCTCTAATTTGTATTCCATAGTACCAATATTTTGCAATAGCCTACAAGGACCATAGTACTTTGGCGATAATTTATTAGCCTTATTAGCTTTCCTAAGGGACATTTGTTTGTATGGTTGTAGCCGTAAAAATACCCAGTCTCCTACATCAAAACTTCTCTCGCTTCGATGTTGATCTGTCTATTGTTTCATTCCATTTTGTGCCAAATTTTGGTTATCCTTTAAGAGTTGGATAACAACTCTTTGATGTTCAATGTGATCTTCCATTGCTTGAACCTTAGAATTTTCTCTTAAAGAAGATGTGATGGACGGTGGATGATATCCATAAGGTGCCATAAATGGGGTGATTTTTACTGCAATATGGAAGGAAGCGTTATACCACCATTTAGCTAGAGGTAACCACTTGACCCATTGTGTTTGCTTATCAGATACAAAACAACAGAGATATCCTTCCAAACATTTATTCACTATCTTAGTTTGACCATCAGATTGAGGATGATAAGATGAGCTATGAGCTAGTTGAGTACCCAAACAAGAAAATAATTCCGTCCAAAAATTTCCAGTAAAAATGGGATCTTTGTCACTTACAATAATCTTTGGGTTTCCATGTAGCTTTTGAATTATTTCCATCAATGCAGTAGAAACTATACTTGATTTAAATGGATGAGATAATGAACAAAAGTGTGCATACTTGGTAAGCCTATCAACTACCACCATGATGATACTCTTTCCTTCGGACTTAGGTAAACCTATGATAAAATCTATTGAAATATCCTCCCAACATTGACTTGGAATGGATAAAGGTTGTAGAAGACCCGGGGTCTTAATTGTCTCAAATCTATTTTTCTGAAAAACCAAACATTCTGCCACAAGCTTTTCAATATCTCATTTAAGGCCATCCTAAAAAAATTCTTTCTTCACCCTATGGTAAGTTTTAAAAAATCCTGAGTGTCCTCCTAAAGGAGAAGTGTGCAATTCCAATAGAATATTTGTTTTAGTTGGTAATTCTTGCAAATATATAAGTGATATTTGTACCATAAGCAATCATTTTTCCAACTAGAAATATCAGATGTACTAGGATCTTGCTGCAACTTTTTAATGAGTGTCCACATTTCTTTGTCCTTCTTCCATTCATCCCTTGCTTCGGTTATCCAATATGGTTGGATAATAGAAATGGCACAATGCAACGCTTCCACCTCTTCATCCTTTCTTGAGAGTGCATTTGCAGCAACATTTAGCTTCCCTTTTTTGTAGATGATTTCAAAGTCATAACCCAACATCTTTGTGACCCATTTTTTCTGCTCTTTTGAAGATAGTCTTTGTTCCAAAAAAATTTTAAGACTATTATGATCAATTTTTACCTTGAAGTGTCTTCCCATTAGGTAAGGTTGCCATTTCTTTAGTGCATGTAGTATTGCCAACATTTCCTTCTCATAAACAACTTTCTGTAAATACTTTCCTTTGATTGGACAACTTTCAAAATCAATAGGTCTTCCTTCTTGCATTAAAACATCACCAATTCCATTTCCCGAGGCATCACATTCCACAATAAAGGTTTTTGTGAAGTCTAGTGTAGCTAAGACTGGTGCTAGGCACATTGTGTTAGCCTCTCTCATAAAATAGTAATAAATCCAAAAGTAAAATAAATAAATTAAATATTAAAAGTTAGGAATCTATGCCTAACTCTTTAGTTTGGGTTGTTCCTCTAAGATAGGAGTTAGTTCAGGTAGCTCCTATATTGGTGTGTGTTTGGTTCAGAAATTATCTCAACAAGGTGTTCAAGATAGCACGTACTATCTTGAGACACTGTCTCCTCATCTATTTAATTGTAAAATTACATTCTTTAAATAATGAGAAAAGATGTGATGAAGCCATGAGGCTGAATTCTTTTCCACCATTATTTGGTGTCTGGTTTACTATGTGTGTTTTCTTTATTTGTCTGAGTTAGTTTAATTTTCAATATGTGGTATCGGAGCTTGTTAAGATGCCTGTTTTAAATCTGAAAGTTTGTATATATACTGTGTGTGCAACTGTCGATTGCAAGAAGAGTATGTGGAGTGTAGAGAAGGCAGTCAACATAAGTTGCCATGTTGTGAACCACAGCAACAGATTTTGAAACCATCGCATTCAAGGTTCGATAGCCATCGAGATAAAGAAACACAGTCACGAAAAGACAGACTTGAAGTTATGCTATGTGCTAGAAAAAGGAGCATGGTTGTGGCCGTAGCTGAAGCCACAGGCCAACGTAAATACTTTGCCATGGCGTGTGATTGAAGGCATGCTGTGATTGTTAGCAAGCTATGATTGAATTCAAGAGCCACGAATTTGAAGCATAGTCATACATTCAAGAGCACGGCATTTGAAGTGCTTTTTTTACAAAACTATGACTGTAAAGGGATCGAAGGCCAACAAAAATTCCAATGGGAAACCCGTGAATGGAAAATTTTCCATCACTATAAAATTGACAACGCTGCGTTTGGTTGGGTCGGTTCCGACATTGGAAGCAAGAGGTTTGATATACGTTTGTGTAGGCATTACATTATATGGCTAGAGATGTGCTGAATAGGTGTCACGGTGTTTGGTTGCATTGAATTAACTGAAGGTTTTAAATTCATCTATTTGAAAAATTACCATGTGTCTCTTGTTTCTTCATAGATCGTACTTGGTTGCTACCCTGGCTTGAAGTTGTTGTTGTCACTGTTGTTGTTGTTGTTGTAGAGCAGCTTTTATGTGCTTAAACGAGTTCAGAATGGATTGAATTTGTTTCTCAAAATCATTAACCTTGTCTTCTTTAAACCTTGGTGGAATACTGCTCTTCTGAACTTCAAAATATGCTAGCATACGGTGCAAAGTAGTTTGGTAGTGCCTAAGATTTTTGAATTGATCAGGTTGCATGGGTTGTTGAAATTCCATTGAAATATTTTTAGATAATTCTATTATCGCTAGAAAATAAATATCCTTCAGCTTTTGCAGTTTCTGATAAAAATTCTCTTGCCAGTTAGCAACATTTACTTGTCCAGGTTGACTTGTCGACATCATTGACCTCGAAGAGGCCTCTAACAGTCCTTGCTATTGTAATAGTTGTTTTTTGTTTTAATTCATGAATTTTGCGCAAGATTAAAACACAACTATGGAGATCCATGTGGAGATTAGCCAGCATGGGCATGTATTCACCATGGAGATTATCCAGCATGGACGTGTATTCACCATGGATATTACCCAACGTGGAGGAGAAAGCTCGTGTGCTCAACGTTTAAACAAAGTAAACACTTTCAATTTTTTAAGAGGATGTAAAATTCACCTTTTTAAAAGGGGACTTCATGAAATTCATAATATTTTTTAAATGGGAATTTAAAATAATTTTTTTTAAGTTTTCAAATAGAGTGAGCATGTGCACTTTTTAGTGAAAAAGTGAAGGTTGAGTGGAAACCTTAAGTGGAGCTATATTTTAATATTTTTACAACAACGAGTGGTGTAATGGGAAATGATGATTTTAATATGTTTGAGTTTTAAGAGGGCATAAATAAGTTAATTTATTTGGAGAGATAAGGTGTCATACTAAGAGATTATGAGTGCTCATATTATATGTTTTGAATGAGAGGAGTGAGTGGAGTGAGTGCTCATCCTAGAGTGTATGAAAAATAAAGAATAGTGGAAAATTTATTTATTTTATATTTTTTAAATGAAGAGATAAGTATCATCTTTTTAAGTGGAGTGAGGGTTTTTGAAGTGATGGAGTGAAATTATTTTTGTAATTTTTGGAGTAATAAGGTGCATATTTTGTAAATTTGGAGTAATAAGTGGATATTTTTTAAACGAGAAATTCATTGTTATATTTCTTTTGAGAGATTCAGTTAGTGAATATTCAGATTTTGAAGGCAAGTTGTTTCAAAGGGTTGCTAGCTTGACATTATCATTGCTTCAGATGCTAAAATATTATGTACTCCAAATTTTAATAAAGATATCATTTTTTGGTGATTTGTCCTAGATCCACCCAAAATTGAATAAGAGGATCTTAGGTACACCATGTGTGTTTATGATGGTTAGTGTTTTTATGGCTTCATGTTTTTGCTTATGATTTGTGTCTATTTTTGACACATAAATTATCTCATTTAATGCACACATAAAATTCAATGCCAGCAAGCACAAAACCTGTAACAGAGTAGCTACAAGGAAGGATAATTAAGCTCATCACATGCATTTGTGCCACTACAACAAATAATCAAAGTTTTCAACATCAGCATTCTACCTCAACAAGAAAATTCACTCAATACAATCAAGTTCATGAATCTGCAAACTCCAACATTTCAAAGCAAATTCTACATCAACGTTCTTTCAAATACATTTAATAACTTGTAATCAAATTCATTGTTTTAAGTGAATCATTAAAAATTCATTGCTAATGAATTTTTAAAAGGACAAGTGAATTCATTGTTGTAAGTGAATCATTAAAATCATTGTAAGCTTTCTTGGGTGCATTTTCGACAATGTTCGACACCCTTTCTTTAAGTAGAATCAAGTGAATGCATGAGTTTTAACTCTAAAGCAAACAAGAAAAAATTTCACATCTCCTGCAAGCGAGTGTAAGTATTCATTCAAACAATTTGCATCAAGTCAGTACAAATTTCAAACTCTAACACCAATTAAGCAAGTTGAAATCTACAGCAAACAAGCATAAGTTCCAAAAAACTTGAAACAAGACAAACAAGTTTCACCAAGCAAGAGATCCAACAAATTCTGAAGCAAGCGAGCATGAGTATTCATTCAAGTGAGCGTGAAGTAATCAAGCAAGTCAAGTAAGAATTCAAGCAAATTGATCGTCATCAAGCGAGCGTGAATACAATAGTTCAAGAAAGAAAATTCTACAACTCTACCAAATGTTCCAAGCAAGCTCGCAATAAGCAACAAATCAAGCGAGAATGCCATTCAAGCCACATAGCAAGCGAGCCTGTCATTCTAGTAACAAAATAAAGTGAAACAGTTCAAAGCACGACATCTATGACAAGAGAGCTTGAATTCAAGAGAGCAAGCTCAAATGGCGCAACACATTCAGTTGTTAAACATTATTCACAATTTTATCATCTCTAGTGATGAAGACATGGTGCAAATCAGCAAAGAAATTCTTGCTGATCTTTCATGGCATCTAGAACAAACAAATGAAACCATTTATTTTCTTCAACTAGAGTCGCAACTACAAAGAAATGAGTCTCAAGAAAAGGGTGATACTTTCAATTCTTTGAACCATCCAGATGATAAGTCATTCATCCAAATAGCTTCTAGTGTCGAAGTTGCTCCAGTTCAAATTTCTTCCAAGCCAATCATCAAGCCATGGGAAGAAATTCAAAATAAAAAGAATCAATGAGGCTTAGGATATGTCAATAATGACACCAACTTGCATATCCCACATTATTCCAAGCCAATTAAGTTTGTCAGTGTAGGCTTTCTTGCACAAATCACCTCAGAAAGTTTTGAGAAAGTTGCAGATAAAGAGAAATGCACACAACTCGAAGTTGTAGTCAAACCAACATGTTCTCATTGTCAAATAACTAGTCATATGGAAGATTAGTGTTTTGATATCCATCCTTGTCGCCATTGTGGCAATCCCAATCATTCCTCAGAGAAATGTCGCAACCAAAAACAATCAGCCAAATTGAAGATACATTATGAATGGATCGATCCTTGGAAATGGTCATCCACAGTCAAAATATTGTCTCAGTTCTACAACCGAATACAATCACACATAGTGTATTCAACAGTGAAAAGAAGATGGTACTCTCATGCAGCTGAATGGGGGAGTACACCAGTGCAACACTCCTACACCTGAAGGGGGGAGTTTAGGAATAATTCACAGACAATTGCCTCTCCTTTCAGCTGACAAAAGGGGGAAAATGTTAATGAAATTGACGGTGGTTGTCAGAATGAAAGTCTCGATAAAACCAACAATTAAGTAGCCATTGGGCATCAACAAATTTTCCAGTGGGTAGTCGACAACAAAGCAGTAGCAATGAGCAGTTTTTCAACACAACAAAAGCAACGTGAGTTTTTTTTTACATCATCAGCCAGTGGGCATCAAAAAATGTTGTCAGTGGACAAAGGATGTTGATTCCATGCAAAGGAAAGATGGATCCTTTTACAACTTGTAACGTGATGGAGTTGTCAAGTGAAATTCAGAAATGAATCAGACATGCAGCTGACTCATGGTCTCTTCAGATTGCAGTTTTTCAGCATCTAGCTTTAGCGGTTTTCAGGCAATGTTTTTGAGGATCAACATGAGAACTTGGAAGATGATTTCTCGTTCTTATTTTGGATTTATCATTGAAGGGGGGAATGTTAGCCTCTCTCATAAAAAAATAATAAATCAAAAAATAAAATAAATAAAATAAATATTAAAAGTTAGGAATTTATGCCTAACTCTTTAGTTTGGGTTGTTCCTCTAAGATAGGAGTTATTTAAGGTAGCTCCTATATTGGTGTGTGTTTGGTTGAGAAATTATCTCAACAAGGTGTTCAATATAGCACGTACTATCTTGAGACACTATCTCCTCGTCTATTTAATTGTAAAATTACATTATTTTAATAATGAGAAAATATGTGAGGAAGCCATGAGGCTGAAGTCTTTTCTACCATTATTTGGTGTATGGTTTATTATGTGTGTTTTCTATATTTGTCTGAGTTAGTTTAATTTTCAATAAATTTCCTCTTTAAGATGTTCAAAGGCCTCAGTTGCTTCAGGAGTCCATGAAAATGCATGTTTCTTCAATAATGTTGTTAGACGTGCTGCTATTCTCCCATAATTCTTAACAAACTTGAGATAATACCCTGTTAACCCGAGAAATCCTCACAACTTATTTATGGTTGTGGGGATTTTCCATTCCTTAACAGCTTTAATTTTGTTAGGGTCTACCTTAACACCCTCATGAGATACAATATGACAAAGATATTCCACCTCATGTACTCCAAAGAAACATTTGGATGTTTTTGCATATAATTGTTTCTCCTCCAATAGTTTGAGCACCCTATCAACATGTTGAAAATTATCCTTCCAAGACCTGTTGTAGATTAGTATGTAATCAAAAAAATACTAGCACAAATTTTCCAAGGAAGGGTTTGAAAATGGAATTCATCAACCCTTTAAATGTAGAAGGTGCATTGGTAAGGCCAAAAGGCATGGCCAAAAATTCATAATGACCCTCATGATTTCGAAATGTTATTTTTCGGAATATCTTGAGTCTTCATTCTAATTTGATGATATCTTGAATGAAGATCCAACTTGGTAAAATAAATTTCTCCATGTAATTCATCCAATAATTCATCAATCAAAGGAATGGGAAATTTATCTTTAATAGTGAGTTTATTGAGCTCCCTATAATCAGGACACATGCACCATGATCCATCCCTATTATGCACCAATAATACTACAGCAGAGAAATAACTTTGACTAGGTTGAATTATACAAACCTCTAACATTTCTTCAATCATACGTTCAATTTCACTCTTTTGGACATAAGGATATTTGTAAGGCCTGATTTTTGGAGGAACACTTCATGGAATCAAATGAATATCATGATCATGATCACAAATAGGTGGGAGTCCTTTGGGAGTTTCTATCACCTTGGAATGATTCTCCAAGACTTTTTGGAGATCTAGAGAAATAGATGATTTTGATGTTGGAACTTCTAGTGAGAATAATTGTGAAATTATGCCTTGTTTTTATTTCTTCAGAAGATTTTTCATGACATTAGATATTATTATCTTTCCTGGCTTCCCTACAATATCCCATACTTCAATTTCCTTTCCTTCCAAAATAAATTCAAGAAAATTTCTTGAAAATTAAAATCTACAGTCCCCAAAGATTGTAACCATTGTACTCCTAGTACAACATCAGCACCTCCCATTGGAATGGAAAGAATTAGACTATTCAATACATATTCCCCCATGGTTAGCTTAATATTATGGCATTTTCCATAGAAATTTATAGTTCCTCCATTTGCAATAATCACTTGACATTCTGGTGCTAGGTATAGGAAACAATTCAATTTCTTGGTTGCCTTACAATGAATAAAATTATGGGTACTACCTGAATCAATCAACATTATTACCTTTTTTTCTTGATATCTCCTTCTATCTTGAGAGCTTGAGGAGTGGTAATTCCTACAAATGCATTACAAGATATGGTCAGACTCATTTATTCTTCTTCTAGTGTTGGTTCGTGGTGTGTATCCTCTTATTTTGAAGTTTCTTGTTTGTTTTCTTCCTCCTCCTCGCAATATATGTAAAATAATTTCTTCTCGGCACACTTATGACCTTTAGCATATTTTATATCACAAATGTAGCAAAGCCCTTTTTCTTGTTTTTCTTCCAATTTTTGTGGTGTCAACCTTGTAGGTTGTGGAAGTCTACGAGTCACAACACTTCCATCTTTATAGATGTGAGTGGTAGGATTTATTGTCGCCATAATTTAACATTCAATATTTTTTTCCAAAAACCTAAATTCCTTCTCCAATGAATCGAGTTCCCAAACATGAAATCCATGTTGGATGTTATCCTTTAAAGTTCCTATGAAGACATCAATCCCATGTTCCTCTCGAATATCAATTACCCTTATATTCAATTTTTGGAAGTCCTCAATGTGCTCCACAACTAAACCCTTTTGTTTGAGATTTATCAGTTGGCTAAAGAAGGTGTTTCTCTTTGCATCCTCATAATGTGCTATCATTTGCTTCGTAAAAATTGACCAAGTGACAATTTTTTTACGAGAGAAAATCCATCGATACCATAAAAATGTATTTTGTTATAAATGTAAAGTTGCAATGCGTACCTTTTGTGTGGTTTGCACATTATTGAGATCAAAATATTGCTCCATCTGTAGTATCCATGTTACAGGATTATTGCCATCAAACATCCTTATTTCCATCTTTGGAATATGGTGGTTCTTCAATCCAGCATTAGATTTTATGAAATCAAAATTAACATTTATTTTGTTCTCATCATGAGTTTCCTCTACTATCTTTTCTCCATTTGGAATAATTTCTTGTATCAACTTTGACAAACCTTCCATGCCTTTCTTCAAACCATCCATCTTAGCTTCCACGCTTCTCTTCAAAACATCCATTTCATTTTTTGTTGCTCTTTGCGAGAGCGAAATTTTGGTGCACTTACTCTTGTATTTTTGATATGTCATGTTGCATTTCTTCATCTTCATGAGCCATAGTAGAGCCTTCTGAAGGCTTAATGGGTGTTGAATTATTTTTATGGGGAATTTTAGAACCCAATATTGATATCTATTCTAAAATATGCCCTTGGAATCAATTCAAATTGATTCTTCAAACAAGACACATGTAATTCAAAAAAAAAAATACACACATTTTCTTGCTTTTGAGGAGCTCGATATTGAGATTGAATTATCTCTGTGATTTCGGATCTTCAATATTTGAAATTTGGCCTTGCAGTAGCACTCTGAATCTTCTTTAGAATGTGACATGTCTGACCTGATTTGGATTCGTCAACACAAAGTAATGCCCAATCTCCCACAATGACCTAATTATGGACTGCTTCAGTAGAGCGAACTTGTACAAGGTGTTGCATGTCACTGTTTCCTCCTTCGGCTTTGAACTTGATAAACAGGAAACTAAAGTCATGTACTTGCAGCCACTATTTACATAATTCCAATTTGATGCTCAGAGAGAGTGTTATCACGATTTTACCACAGTCACCTCTTTGAGATGAAATCTGGGAGCCTGAAAAAACCCTAACTTCCATAGATCATATCTTCGAAATTATTGTGAACCAAGATCTGAAATTTGTAAAGGAAGTTTCTCAGGATTTTGGCTTTTCTCTGTAAAAATTTCAGATTTTGAACCTTTGTAGAAATGAATTTATTGCGAAAATTCCACGATGACCTGTTTTAGGTGAAATTTAGGAGCCTAACAAAACCCTAACTTCCACAAATCGTATCTCCAAAAATATTGCGAACCAAGATCTAAAATTTTCACACGATGTTCCTCAAGATTTTGGCTTCACTTTATAAAAAAATTTGCTTTTGAACCTTTGTAGAAAGAAATTTATAGCGAAAATTCCATGATGACCTATTTGGAGCAGCAAGACCCTAGAATCCAAAGCTCTGATACCAAATGTTATGAAACCAGCTCCAACAAATAGATGAAAAGAGAAATCAACACCTTATAAATCAGCCACTTTGAGGGGGAAACCTCCAATACATTACATAAATGAACAATTCTTAGATGATACAAATGACAAAACCTTCTTCTATATATAGGAGTCCATGGGGTCACAATATAATCTTAACTGACCTAACAATAATAATGTAAGGGCACAATAATAACAATATTGGGGTTATAGGGGTACAAAAATAACAATAAGGGGGTTACACTAACAACAATAGGGGACTATACTAGTAATATAGGGACCTAACAAACATATTGAGTGCATCACACAAGGATAACCTTTTTTACAAAAATTATGTAAAATTTAATCTAATTGCAATTCTAATCCACTAAAAATTTAAATTAGAGATAAATATAGACATTACCTATACATTTAGTCATCAAGGACGCATTGTTGACATGTAATGAAGAAAACCAAATTTTACCACGGTTTGAAAATTTTGGAAAGTCAAGAAGTGAACATGGTAAGGAAGGATGGTGACAAAGAGAAGTATTGATGTCAAGTCACTTGCATGAGGCAAGAGAAAAACTGGTGCTTCATAGCTCTCCAGCATTATAGAGGGTGAAAATGAAATTTACAATAGGGATTTTTTTTATTTAACCCTCCTCTAGTGCATTACTCTAACCACACCGGTGTAGAATAGATCCAAGAGCACCATTTTTTTTTAAATTAAAAAATCTATCGCAATGTTTTTCTTAATATGCCCCTAGAAGTTCTAGTACATGCACCACACCACTGCTTTTATTGACTATGGCACTGCTCTATTTTAAAAAATTTAAAACTTTTGAGCAGTGTTCTTTAAAAGACGCCCCGAGGAATTTTAATACATTTACCGCATCATTGCATCATTGGAAAATTGCACCACATATTTCTGAAATTTAAAAGCTATAGCGTTTCTCCTTCATTGTATGCACCGAGACATTTTACTACATGAAGGGCACTTGTGCTATCTATCATTCAAGCACTGATGGGTTGTGTTATTTAGCACACCATGCTTTCCTATTTTATTATAAATAAATAAAAAAAATCCATGGTGCACCATGTTCTATGTGGCACTTGTGCTTCTATGGATAGTAACACACCAGTGCGTTTGTAGATTATAGATGCACCTTCCAAAAACATCCCCTAAAACTTTTGCCTGCCCACTTCCACTACAAAAATATTTTTGAGCTATTTTTATAGGGGCTTCCGCAAAAACCTCCACTAAAAGGTGTTTTCCCTGTAGTGAACTGTGACATTCCATTAAAATCCTTACCCTTGCATTGTAAATGATGGCTTCTATAATAATAGTGAAATATTTTGTCAAATTATAAAGAAAATGTTAGATTTTATGTAGCTATGTTGAAAGCATGAAGCCTATTGAAATTAGCAATTTGTAAATATGCATAAAAACAAAACTTTCGTACTAAATGAATAAATGATGAACTAGAAATTAAAACAAAAACTACAACATGAATTGAAAACTAAGTCGAAATATAAATAGCAATGGATACCCTTACGTAATGGGCCCTCCTAGTTTGTAGAAATGTTATAATACTAACTTAACTTTGCATACACCATCCTCAATATTGAAACATATGTAAGACACAAATCACTATTTTTATATTAGCTCAAGGAAACTGAGTAAAGAGTATATCAAAACGATTCATTTGATAATATAATCTTGTGGGTCTCCCCTCCAATGTGTTACAAGCCTCCTTATATGATGACCTCACCTATCCTCTTGCTTCTATGGATTGATTGTTTAACATATGTTAATCTATAGCTCATTTGTGATCACATCCAAAATGTGGTTATTTCGCTAAATCTACAACAATTCTTTCTCTAAATCTACAACGATATAGAATGATGATTTTGCAACAGGCTAAACTAGAAAATGTATATAAAAAGTGTGATTATTTCAATCTTTCTTTGAATTTTTATTAACAAGTCTTTCAATTGTAGACCACTCCCTTACAACACCACTACAATTTTTCCCCAAATATTCTATGTGAATTTTCATCCTCTACATGTCGCTATTTCTCTAAAATTAGTTTTGTGTGATTTTTGTCATATGCAATTTTGACAATTTATTCCCTATGTTAAAATAAATAATGATAACTCAGTACAATGTGTACTCACATAAAACCTTGGATTGGGTTTGGGTTTTCATTCTTATAATGTCAATGCTTTTACAATAATCATTTTATTCATTTTTTTACCTCTTCATTTTGAAAATTAATTAAGAAAAAAAACAAAAACTAATAACACTAAATGTTTGACTTTCACATTTCATTGCGGAGTAACTATGTGTAGCTTCCAAGATTTCATTTCTCAATTAAATCAATAGTTTAATTGTATCATTTACAAATATATATCTAAATTTAATGAACATGATATTACAATGACCTTAAGCATGGTATGAGAAGTTGTCTATAGTTAATTTTCCAAACTTTTATTAAAAAATATTAATTTTCATTTTTTATATTAAACACTATATCAAAAAATTTGACCTTAAACATGGTATAAGAGGTTGTTTATAATTAATTTTTCAAAGTTTTATTAAAAAAAATATATATTAATTTTCATTTTTTATATTAAACACTATATCAAAAAATTAAAAATTTTAAAAACTAATTTTTGTTAATACACTATTTTTCTTAATACTTTCCCCAAAATTTTATAAAATCATATAAAATCTTTACAAATTTAATTTCCTTTTTATTTTGTAAAAAATCTTTCGGTAATAATCACATGCAATGGAACATTGTCGACGCGTTTCGAACCAACCAATGTGGTTCATGAGATCAGATCAGGACAATAAGCTTAAATAGATGTAGGAAAATGACTAGTTTTCTTAATACTTTCCCCAAAATTTTATAAAACCATATAAAATCCTTACAAATTTAATTTCCTTTTTATTTTGCAAAAAAACTTTCGGTAATAATCACATGCAATGGAACATTGTCGACACGTTTTGAACCAACTAGTGTGGTTCATCATCAGGATTAGGTGAGAGATCAGATGAGGACAATAAGCTTAAATAGATGTAGGAAAATGACTAGTTTGACATTTTTTTCCTTTTTTTTATTAGAATATTTGACTAATTTATTCAATTAATTCATGGATTCATTAGCTTATATATATATATATATATATATATATATATATATATATATATATATCATTATTTAATTATTAAATATTTAATTTTATTTATTTATTAAAGCGCGAGGTCAAAAAAATAAAAATATAAAATATAAAACAAACAATAAATAAATAAAAAATAAAATAAATTAAATTAAATTAAATTAATAAATAAATAAATAATAAATAATAAATGAAATAATAAATCAACAATAATGACAAATAATAAGTAATATAAAAATAAAAATATAAGAGATAAAAATAAAAATAAAATAATAAATAATAAATAATAAAAAATTAAAGATCAATAGAAAAATAAAGGAACAATAATGTAGGGTAGGAGGGGAAAAAATAAAATAAAAATCACCTGTTGATGATCCAGCGATCATCTCTATTGAGATTAACGGGTCTTTTTTCAATTTCTAAGGCCTCTCTTAACTTCCAATGATGGAAATGGTCGATCCTAGCAATGACCTTAGCCTCTTTGATGCAGATATGATGGTTAGTCTTTTCTGCATGTTCAGCTAGGGCAGACGAGCGAAATCTTCCATGTTTAATGTGAGCAGCATGCTCACAAATCCTTTAATTTGTAGACTGACCCGTTTCACCAAAGTAAAAAGTCCCACAAAAAATAAATCCTCTTTATTTTTTAAAATAGTAAATCTCACCAATATTTTTACACTATAATACAATTTTTCAAAACCTTTTTCACACAACTTATTAGGTAAACCATATCTAATTTAATACAAAAGAACTTGCTCACATGGCTTGCTACATGAACGTTACCTAATTTGATACATAGGCATGACTCATCACATAAGCACTATGTAGTTTGGTACAGGCCACCATATAGTTCAAAATTCCTTTAACATATTTGGATATAACATTCTATTAATTGATTCCATTTTTTTCTCATTTCTAGCGTTATTTAGACTATTTTACTTTAACTTATGCCATTGTAATTTCTTTTTTAAAGCTGAGATCTTTGTAATTTCTTTTTTAAAGCGAGATCTTTGAACAAAACATAGATAGAATAATTATCCTATTGGAAAGTCAGAGAAGAAAATGCTCAAAACACATCACGGCCATTACATTCATTTTGTCAAAAGTGTGTGCTAGAATTAGAGATACACCAACTCAGGTATCAAATAATGACACACTCGCTCTCTGTCCAATCAACCCAATCTGTTTCCAAACACCTCTATAGAGCTTTCATACCATTGTTTCTCTGTTGCATGAGCTGCCACTTAAAAACTGTGCGCGGAGTTTTATTGCTGCACAAAAATACGAATAAGTTCGTCCAGAGTAAACTCTGTACATAGAATATTAGCTATCAGATCACAACGATCCAAACATTGCTTCACAGCGTACATGCACTGAGAGGGTCACTGCAACGAGAAACTATTAGATTTAGTTAGGATCATGCTTACTTTAGATTGATCATGGATTGGGTTTGTTGAGGAAGTTGAGAGAATCTCTCAACTTCTCTCTCTAAGATTAGTATGAGTTCACCTATATATTTGATGTATCTAATTATTGCAAAATAGAAAATAATTATTTGTGTGTGAATTGTTGTGCGTTTCTGCTTTCTTCAATTGTTAATATGGTATCAAAGCCACTACTGGCTTAAATCCCTCACGGGATAGCCAGGAAGATGTGAGAGCAATACCGCTGCTGTAGGAGAGTAGATGGTTCAGTTTTGTGTGTATTTGTTATTTTTCTGTGTTGGTTATTTTATTTTATTTTGTGATCCGTTGACTACAATTTGCGGAAAGCGGTCTTGAAAGAACTCCGTTGTAATTGTAGAACCCATCATTAACTTTGCTGCAACTGCTCTATTGTTCAAGCGGCAGCTACTGCTAATCGCTTAATAAGTGCAGATTGTCCCAAGTGACCAGAAGAAGAGAACAAACCCTACCAATTTGTAGTTAAAGTCAATGCGGAAATTACCGCGTTGCGCGTACGTCTGCCACTTCTGATTTTGAGACCTTGCAGGTATGGCGTCGTCCGAACTACAGTGGCCAAAAGAATATTAAGGCTGCAATGGCTGAAATAACCGGAGACAGGCAACCACGGAGGCATTTTTCGGAAGCTCGAACATGGACGCATCTCTCAAATGTTGAGCATGCCCTGCAATGTCTGGCAGCAATCGGATACAATGATGGTCAGTGGGGAAATGCTTCTGAGACTTATACCATTCTGTCGAATCAAAATGTACTAACTGGAGTGAAGTCACGTGATATATGGTTGGAGAAAATCATTGAAGGGGTGAAGCATATATGAAGTTTAAATAGACAGACAGATTCTCGAGACAAAATGCAAGAAGATGCTGAAATGAAAGTTGTCGAGGCAGATGGGGAATTCCAAGAGAAAGTTCATAAGACTGCAGAAAGCTCGAAGGCCTCCCAAGAGAAGATAACTGAAGACAGTAAGGTGGAAAATAATATTTTGTGGCCTGCGGCGGCGGTTATAGCAGCGACTTCATGTTTCCTGGTGGGAAAAATTCTTAAAAGAGGGAAGACCAGGCCGTGGGTTCCTCTGGTTGAAATAAATTGGCTGTAACAAGTTATTGCAGCCTTGCTTATGCCTTTTCGTTGGTAACAAATTATACGGCCTATTTATGCAGCAAGGGAAATGGCCGGATTTGGAGGAACAGATGGATAGAAGGGATGTCAATCAACGAAATTGTTCATCACCAGTTGCAACAACTACCATGTAGACAGCGCCTTCAATGGGGTTTTCCTTCCGAGGATCCAATCTGAAAAGTCCAGATCTAATCTGCAACGTGTGCAGGTCCAATCTGCAAAGTCCTGTGTGGGAATTGCGCAGGAAGCCTCACGTTTTGAGAAACCCAATGTGATCCAAGCTCCAAAGTGGATTTCAAAAGAAACAATTTTTGAACCGCCTCCTCTGCGTTCCAGTATGAGGGTGCAGTAAAAGAAGATGGGAGAGGAGCCAATGTGTGGGATACATATTCTCATAAATTTGATGGAGTGTGTATCTTGTTAATATTTGTTGTTGTAAGATTTGTGTATTAGAGAACCAACTATGAACAATTTAGCATAATTTAAATTAGTCGTTCTTGACGTTCTACAGGGACGAGAGAACAATTGACTAATTTGATTATGTGAATTTGTTATATTCTGATCTTGTTGTGCTACGGGCCAAGGAGCATCAGTTACAGGTTAGCAGGTCAAGTTGTTAGATTAGCTCTTGAACACATTCAGTATTCAGACCATTTGCCTAGCCACTGATGGATAGCCGAAAGCGAAATCAGATGGTGATTGGTCCATAGGATGGTTCATCACTTGTCAGCTCTATCGCGGAAGCCCCGACGAGCCGAGTTGTCAATATTGTTGATCTTGCAACAGTTCATTATTGCTGGTCAGAAACAATGTATTTAAAATGGGTTGAATGGTAGCTTGAAAATGGTGGAGAAAAGAGCGTTTCCTATGAGATCTCAGAGTGGGTACAGATGTTAATGAAGACCAGATCAGACAAAGACACAAAAAGTTTAAAGTGTTGTAATTGTGATTAATTATATGTTTTGTAAATTAAGCATTAAGGGAGGGTATTAGATTTAGTTAGGATCATGCTTACTTTAGATTGATCATGGATTGGGTTTTTTGAGGAAGTTGAGAGAATCTCTCAACTTCTCTCTCTAAGATTAGTATGAGTTCACCTATATATTTGATGTATCTAATTAGTGCAATATAGAAAAATAATTATTTGTGTGTGAATGTTGTGCGTTTCTGCTCTCTCCAATTATTAATAGAAACTCGAGGCCTTCAAGGCCAATCGTCCATATCATTTTGATTAGGGTTTTCAGTGAACCCTGCTAAAACAACATGCACAGATATTTTTTTTTAAACCAAACTTCAAAAAACAAAAGCACATTAGCTCTGAGATGGAATGTTAGTAAATCCAAATCTATATATATATTAAATATCGTAAATCTATAATACCGTAAATCTTAGCGGCAACTACTAAAAAATTCATCAGTATTCCTCGTTGCAGAGAGGTATTGAGAAATTAAAAACCGGAGAGAGTATCTTGGCAGTGAAGCGGCAGATAGATTCAATTTCATGGCTTTGATACCATCTTGCAAATCAAAATATAACTTTGATTTTCAAGTTGGTATCTGAACCATGAAATTAAATCTATCTTCTGATTTTCAAGTTGGTGTCTAGCATTCCGGTGGTATATCTAATATATTGTATTCTCAAAAATCAACAAACAACGACGTGTAATATTTAGTAAACTCAGATATATCATATTTAATAGCAACACTATATTTAACATTTTTAGTAACAAACCTATTCAATAGTCTTTATTAGTCCCTGCCGCCTCCTGCTGCATAGGCACGGACTATAGTAATTGGTTTTGTTTGCTAGCATTAGTTTTTGTTTGAATTAAGAACAAAGTATTTGCTCGATTTATAAAACAAATCTTTTATTCAACTTATAAGATAACTGTTTATTCAAATTATAAGATCATCACACTGTCATTTATGGCCAATGTCTAGTTTTGTGGTCTTATTTGGCCTCTTCCTGAGGCATCTGTTTATATGCTTGGTATATTCTTCACTTATTCCTTAAGACTTGAGGGTTTGCACCATTGGTCTTTTCTCAACTCGCAGTTACTCTAACTAATGCTAATGATAGCATTAATAGATTAGCATTAAATGCTTAATTTAATTAAAATATGAAATGTTGCTTCCCCCTCGCCAGTAGAACCTTGCAGAATTCACCTTAGTCCATATCGATGGAGTCGGCTATTGATGGACTGGCCATTGTATTTGATGCCATGTGTCATCTCCATATAGTAGCAGGTGCTGGTGAATGGAGAAAGCCAGCGGTCCTGTGTAACCCAACCTTTCTTTCTTTCCTTAACCCAACCAAGCTCTCCAGGTTTCTGTGCTCTAGCCCTTTCCTTTGCTCCTGCTACTGGCATGGGATATGGATATAGATCTCGAAGGTCGTCTCGATCTCGTTAAAGCTCTGGATCTCAAAATGTCAGATATGTTGTTGGTGTTGGATCAACAGAATCAAGAGCATGATCAGAAGACTCAATAGTAGAATCAAAAGCATATTAGGTTCGATTGATCTTAACCCAACCAAGCTCTCAAGGTTTCTGTGCTCTAGCCCTTGCCTTTGCTCCTGCTACTGGCATGGGATATGGATATAGATCTCGAAGGTCGTCTCGATCTCGTTAAAGCTCTAGATCTCAAAATGTTAGATATGTCATTGGTGTTTGATCAACAGAATCAAGAGCATGATCAGAAGACTCAATAGAAGAATCAAAAGCATATTAGTTTCGATTGATCAATGAATATCCCTCTTTTGCAACGGAGTCAGAGGTGACGAATCTTGCACCGTGCATGGATGCCACTCAGAATGCAAACGTTGCCGTCTCAGCAGGCTGCTGCAACGCCGTTTACAAATTCTCCACCGATCTCGCCTATCTTTGCTCCGTCATGCTCTCCAAAACATCCAAAGCTGCAGGGATCGATCCGGCCATCGCCATATCCATTCCCCAGTGTTGCCAATTCAACGACAGACCTATTGATAACGAATGTGGAGGTAACATAACACTAGATTTATCATTTTTTATATGCATTCTTTCACTTCATCTTTGATTTTAATGACAATAATTCTAACGATTCAAATTCTAGTTATGATTTACAGAGAAAACTTCATAGAAAAAAGCTTTCAATAGACTATTATTATCATGTGAGTGCAAAAATTAGATTTGATTCTAGAATTCATTCACTCCAACAAGTTAGCTATTAGGGTGAAGTTGAAGTCTTCATAGCTGAATGTATACCGAAGATCAGAATCTATACCGACTGTACTCGGCTTGTTTCATTTGGCGACTGCGAAAGATACACAATATATGAAAGTAAATCACAAACCTTATAATGCGGACCTAGCTTTTGCAATTTCTATAATGGATTTATAGAAGAAGTTTCAGTTTTTTTTTAAATAATCTCATTCATGAATATGGTGTAACATCCTTAATTATTTCCCTTACTAACTATCAACAATAAATAAATATAATCTTCGCAGCCAAAATAAATTCATCCTAAATTATTCCAATTGAAGCATGCACGGATCATATATTTTGCTTCGTTCAGAAGAAATCTCGAAATAAAGAATCAGAAAATGGATATACATACCTGATACATCTTCGGCTGAGTGAAAGATGGTTCATCAATCTCATTATGCCCAAACCTATGATAATAAACAAGATCAACAATGACATCAGACTGGAAGTTCTACTGCCATTCTGCGGCAAGTTCACATGCATGCACAACAGCTTCAACATCATCGCCATTCACATGGAAAATGGGTCGGTCATATGAATTTCCAAGGTGGTATTTCACATCCGCGGAGCAAGTATACCACCCAGTTTTGGCACTGGCTCGCTTAATCCCGCCGCTAAATTCACTGAAAATCCGCCGCAAGGGTTCCCTTACCACAATCCCCAGTACATTGAACCTTCCTCTATGAGAATGTGTCAAGTTGTATAGGTTCCTTCTCTCATGGTTAGTGGGTGTAGGCTTCCGGAACTTCTGCCGGCTAAAGAGACTCCATCATCCTCAAGCCTAATTCCAGTAGCAAATTGAGTACATCTAGCCAAATCTCTTGAAATTATTCCACATATAAAATAAGGAACCAAAGGGAAATGAATAATCAAAGTTGTGCCTACAAACAAAAATGATGAGAAATAATTATGATAAAATCCACATCCACACGAGGAAGCAATTTCTATCATTGAATATGCACAAAACAGGCAATATGCCCATACACAAAGCAAGATATAACTAAGCCAAGAAGATATTGATTCAGAAAATCACATACCCAGATTAGAATGATGCCTAATTGATTAAGCTAACACATGCCCAAATAAGAAGGTTTTTTTGAAAAAAACAAAAACAAAAAGAAAATCAAAATGCTCGATCATTGATGTAAAATCCGCAGAGTCGCGACACAAAAATGGTTTACTTATATAGAAAATCACAAACCCAAATATGAATGTGTGTTTAATCATCAAAACACAACATACCCGTATCAGAATGCTTGTTTGAATGGAGGCTCAAGACTTGATGTGAATATAGGACGCCATTCCTAAGTGTCTAAGAGGTTTCATCTTAGCTTTCTACATATTTCTCTGATGCAATCCAAATCTTTCTATATATTACTCTAATGAAATCTGCTTCCTCCATTTTGCCACTGTCCATTTAGTGGCGAGAAAGTTCTCAAACTGTGCACTCCAAATTAGCCTATCCAAAATAACCTGCCAGCAGTTTGTTGTATCAAACATCACCATTGTATTGAAACTAGCACAACCACATTAGTAAAAACTAATGTGGTTGATATACGCCGATAGGTGTATATAAAATAGATTTACAACCATATTTACCAATATGGTTGATATACGCCGATAGGCCTATATCCATTACCCATCACATTAATTTATATATCAATAAATAAATATTATATATAATAAATTTATTATATTAACTTGAAATATATATATTATATATTAATAATATTACAATAAGTATTAATAATATATATTAATATAAAAATAATATTAATAATATATAATAATTTAATATATCATAGATGGTTATATTATTAATATAACCAAAAGAACTAATAATATATTAATAATATATATTACATCATAGTTTGTTATATTATTATTAATATATATTAATAATATTACTAATAATCATTATTAATAAATATTAGAATATTTATTTATAATGATTATTAGTAATATTATAATATTATTATTATTAATATTACTAAATAAATATTAAAATAGTATAATATTATTAATATATATTATTAATAATATTATAATATTACTAATAATCATTATTAATAAATATTTGAATATTTATTTATAATGATTATTATTAATATTATAATATTATTGATATATATTATTAATAATATATAATAATAATATTATAATATTACAAATAATCATTATTAATAAATATTTGAATATTTATTTATAATGAATACTAGTAATATTATAATATTATTAATATATACAAAAATATTTTACTTATATTATTAATATTATAATAAGTATTAATAATATATATTAAAAATATTTATAAATATATTAATAATATTAACTATATACATACTATAAATTAACTTGAAATATATATAATATATATTAATAATATTTGTTAATAATAAAAATAATAAAAATAATATATAATATTTTAATATTTATTTATATATTTATATCATAGATGGTTATATTATTAATAAACCAAAAGAACTAATAATATATTAATAATATTATAATAATATTATAATATTACTAATAATCATTATTAATAAATATTTGAATATTTATTTATAATGATTATAAGTAATTTTATAATATTATTAATATTACTAAATAAATATTAAAATATTATAATATTATTAATATATACAAAAATATTTTATATATATTATTAATATTATATTAAGTATTAATAATATATATTAAAAATATTTATTAATATATTAATAATATTAACTATATACATACTGTAAATTAACTTGAAATATATATAATATATATTAATAATATAAATAATATATAATATTTTAATATTTATTTATATATTAATATCATAGATGGTTATATTATTAATAAACCAAAAGAACTAATAATATATTAATAACATTATAATAATATATATTATATATTAACAATCCAAGGGAATTGATTTAAACATGGAGACAATTGTTGTCGCAATGCGACGTTGGGCCAAGTATCACCATGGTTGGCCATGGGTGATTTTCATATTGATACAATGTTTGTCAGAATGTGACATTTGATCATGGATGACATTGATCGATTATTCATATTATAAACCAAAAAAACTAATAAACTCAAGGGTTTAATATTATAAACCAGAGGAATTGGTGAACCCAAGGGAAAACCATTACCTAACAAATTATAAACCAAAAGAATTGGTGAACCCAAGGGAATTCATTTAAACATTGAGACAATTGTTGTCACAATGCGACGTTGGACCAAGTATGACCATGGTTGGCCATGGCTGATTTCATATTCAGACAATTTGATGATGGATGACATTGATCGATTATTCATGTTATAAACCAAAAGAACTAATAAACCCAACGGTTTAATATTATAAACCAAAAGAATTAGTGAACCCAAGGGAAAACCATTACCCAACAAATTATAAACCAAAGGAATTGGTGAACCCAAGGGAATTGATTTAAACATGGATGACATTGATCGATTATTTATATTATAAACCAAAAGAACTAATAAACACAAGGTCTTAATATTATAAACCAAAGGAATTGGTGAACCCAAGGGAATTGATTTAAACATTGAGACAATTGTTGTCACAATGCGACATTCGACCAACTATGACCATGGTTGGCCATGGGTGATTTTCATATTGAGAAAATGTTTGTTACAATGTGACATTTGATCATTGATGACATTGATCGATTATTTATATTACAAACCAAAAAACTAATAAACCCAAGTGTTTAATATTATAAACCAAAGGAATTGGTGAACCCAAGGGAAAACCATTACCCAAAAAATTATAAACCAAAGGAATTGGTGAACCCAAGGGAATTCATTTAAACATTGAGACAATTTTTGTCACAATGCGACGTCGGACCAAGTATGACCATGGTTGGCCATGGCTAATTTCATATTCAGAAAATTTGACGATGGATGACATTAATCGATTATTCATATTATAAACCAAAAGAACTAATAAACCCAAGGGTTTAATATTATAAACCAAGGGAATTGGTGAACCCAAGGGAATTGATTTAAATATTGAGACAATTGTTGTCACAATGCGACGTTCGACCAACTATGACCATTGTTGGCCATGAGTGATTTTCATATTGAGACAATATTTGTCAGAATGTGACATTTGATCATGGATGACATTGATCGATTATTCATATTATAAACCAAAAGAACTAATAAACCCAAGGGTTTAATATTATAAACCAAAGGAATTGGTGAACCCAAGGGGATTGATTCAAACATTGAGACAATTGTTCTCACAATGCGACATTTGATCATGGATGACATTGATCGATTATTCATATTATAAACCAAAAGAACTAATAACCCCAAGGGTTTAATATTATAAACCAAAGGAATTGGTGAACCCAAGGGAATTGATTTAAATATTGAGACAATTGTTGTCACAATGTGACCTTCAACCAACTATGACCATGGTTGGCCATGGGTAATATTCATATTGAGACAATGTTTGTCAGAATGTGACATTTGATCGTGGATGACAATGATCAATTATTCATATTATAAACCAAAAGAACTAATAAACCCAAGGCTTTAATATTATAAACCAAAAGAATTGGTGAACCGAAGGGAAAACCATTACCCAACAAATTATAAACCAAAGGAATTGGTGAACCCAAGGGAATTGATTTAAACATGGATGACATTGATCGATTATTTATATTATAAACCAAAAGAACTAATAAACACAAGGGTTTAATATTATAAACGAAAGGAATTGGTGAACCCAAGGGAAAACCATTACCCAACAAATTATAAACCAAAGGAATTGGTGAGCCCAAGGGAATTGATTTAAACATTGAGACAATTTTTGTCACAATGCAACGTTCGACCAACTATGACCATGGTTGGCCATGGGTGATTTTCATTTTGAAACAATCTTTGTCAAAATGTCACATTTGATCATGGATGACATTGATCAATTATTCATATTATAAACCAAAAGAACTAATAAACCCAAGGGTTTAATATTATAACCAAAGGAATTGGTGAACCCAAGGGACAACCATTACCCAACAAATTATAAACCAAAGGAATTGGTGAACCCAAGGGAATTCTTTTAAACATTGAGACAATTGTTGTTACAATGAGACGTTGGACCAAGTATGACCATGGTTGGCCATGGCCGATTTCATATTCAGACAATTTGATGATGGATGACATTGACCGATTATTCATATTATAAACCAAAAGAACTAATAAACCCAAGGGTTTAATATTATAAACCAAAGGAATTGGTGAACCCAAGGGAATTGATTTAAACATTGAGACAATTTTTGTCACAATGCGACGTTTGACCAACTATGACCATGGTTGGCCATGAGTGATTTTCATATTGAGACAATATTTGTCAGAATGGGACATTTGATCATGGATGACATTGATCCATTGTTCATATTATAAACCAAAAGAACTAATAAACCCAAGGGTTTAATATTATAAACCAAAGGAAATGGTGAACCCAAGGGGATTGATTTAAACATTGAGACAATTTTTCTCACAATGCAACAAATGTCGCATTGTGACATTGATAAATTATTCATATTATAAACCAAAAGAACTAACAACCCCAAGGGTTTACTATTATAAACCAAAGGGATTGGTGAACCCAAGGGAATTGATTTAAATATTCAGATAATTGTTGTCACAATGCGACGTTCGACCAACTATGACCATGGTTGGCCATGGGTGATATTCATATTGAGACAATGTTTGTCAGAATGTGACATTTGATCGTGCATGACATTGATCGATTATTCATATTATAAACCAAAAGAACTGATAAACCCAAGGGTTTAATATTATAAACCAAAGGAATTGGTGAACCCAAGGGAAAACCATTACCCAAAAAATTATAAACCAAAGGAATTGGTGAACCCAAGGGAATTCATTTAAACATTGAGACAATTGTTGTCACAATGCGACGTTGGACCAAGTATGACCATGGTTGGCCATGGCTGATTTCATATTCAGACAATTTGATGATGGATGACATTGATCGATTATTCATATTATAAACCAAAAGAACTAATAAACCCAAGGGTTTAATATTATAAACCAAAGGAATTGGTGAACCCAAGGGGATTGATTTAAACATTGAGACAATTGTTCTCACAATGTGACATTTGATGATGGATGACATTGACCGATTATTCATATTATAAACCAAAAGAACTAATAAACCCAAGGGTTTAATATTATAAACCAAAGGAATTGGTGAACCCAAGGGAATTGATTTAAATTATTTGTTTTGTTTAGGGAATGAAACATTTTAGAATAATTAGTATATATATATATATATTTAAAAATGAGAAATATGGTTTATAATTCTTCCATCAAAATATGTTATTGATTGAGCACAAAAGGAATTAGATATCTCTATCATATAGGTTTTTCTAATGCGTCTATTGGTCCAATAACGTTTTTAATTAAAATGAACTAAACATATGTAACTTTTTTTGTTCTCATTATAGTTGACATTATTTCTTAATTTAATGAATATTTTATTTTTATTTTAGGAAAGATGTGTCAAAGCTAGAGTAAGCATAAAAAAAATTACACATCTCATACACTTTTAATAAAAAAATAATAAAGATTGTATTACTTATACTACCAAATTTATATTTTTAAAGGTTTTTAATATTTTATTTTCCTAAATTAATATTTAAAACATATGATATAAAAAACTTAATTTTTTAAAGTAAACTTTAAGTTTTATTTATATTATTAATTTCATTTTTTTATTTTGATTATAAAAAAATTAATAATGATAATTAATAATAATGATTAGTGTTTATTAAAATTTATCCTGAAATTAAAAGAAATAGAATTCGTTTAAATTTTGTATGTTAAAAATAAAAAACACTCCAAATTATTATATAAAAAAATTAATAATAAAATTAATATTTCCTAAAAAAATCTAATATAAAAAATTATTTATTAAATTTATATTTATAATTTATTTGAATGACTTTCAAATGTAAAACTATATTTTATGGTTTTCAAATCATATGGTACGTTCGGGTTAGTGTGGTTTGTTCCAATCTATATTTTTTTAAATACATAGTTATTTAAAATGAGTTAATTTTTATAATAATAAAGTATTATTTTAAGAAAACAAAACTAAAAAAAACACAATCAACCTTGGCTTTTGTATTCAATTCATGATAAGTATTAAAATACTTAATTCATGATATTCACAATACCACGATTAAAAGGAATATAACCATGATAAACATAAAAAAAAATCTATCACAGTAGAATTCACATTGTCATGATTAAAACAACATAAAAATTAACGAAATTACAATTTTCTCAATCTAAGCTAAGTCAAAGAAAATCTTCTCAATATGCTATCACTGGCTTTTGTATTCAATTCATGATAAGTATTAAAATACTTAATTCATGATATTCACAATACCAAGATTAAAAGGAATATAACCATGATAAACATAAAAAAAAAATCTATCACAATAGAATTCACATTGTCATGATTAAAACAACATAAAAATTAATGAAATTACAATTTTCTCAATCTAAGCTAAGTCAAAGAAAATCTTCTCGATATGCTATCACTAGTTTAATGACAATGTTTATTTTTGTAGGACAATGTCTTTCAAATAGAATGAAATTATTTATAATTAAATTGTTCTTTCTTAGAAGGTAATGGGTCGAATTCTTTAAACAATTACAGTTATTTTTTTTAAAGAGGAAATCAAAGTATAGTATTATTTTATGCTTGGGACTGCAATGTCTAATAAAGAGAAAACACAACAATTATTTAAAACTTCCAACAACATAATTTTTTATCAACAAAATATAATTTGTAAGAATCTTTTTACCATAAAAAAATATAAACCTAATACTTTGTCTACATGTACATTATAATCCAAAACACCATTTATAAATAAAATATAGAAATAACATTTTCTTTTAATAAAAATTAATGTTTAAATCTAATACTTCATCCACATATGCATTATAATCTAAAACACCATTTCTAAATAAAATACAGAAATAACATTATTTTTTTAAATAAAAATGAATGTTTATCCACATGTGTATTATAATTCAAAATATATAAATACAGAAATAACATTATTTTTTTAAATAGAAATAAATATTTAAATTGAATACTACTCATTGAACTAGAATTATAATATTAAATACAGAAATAACATTATTCTTTTAAATAGAAATGAATGTTGAACTAGAATTAAATTTATATCATAATGGAGGTTAACTTCCACTAGTCCAGTAATCCAACGAGTGTGTTCTAATGATAGAGAAGTTTGTATGCTAATGATGGGAAGTTTTGTCTTACCTTTCTTGTGGTCCAATCCCATTTAAAACTATAAATTTTCTTCAATTGAAAAAAAAACTTTAACTCGTTCACTATGTCTCTATTATGTTGTGAAAAGACCTTAAAATTGTATGGGGAAGTTTTGTCTTACAATTCGTGTGGTCCAATCTCATATATAACAATGCATTTTTTTAATTGAAAAAAAACTTTAACTTGTTCACTACTGTGAAAGGACACTCGGAATCTCCACGATCTTATTTTTTAGTCAAGACCTTAAAATTGTTATAAAAATGAGTTTCTTACGGAGGCTCGTCATCTCATCGACAAGCTAGGCCAGTTGGAGATAATACAGGCAGATAAGAAAACGTGGAAATCATTAGAAATTGATTGGTTTAACTCCGACACTGCCTAAACATGACCTACAAATAGGAAGCTATGCCCATTGGAAGAAACCAGAACTTTCCGAAAGCCTGGCGAGACTCGGTATTGAGGTGTTGAGCATCATAAAACCAAAGAAAAAATGGATGCACTGCCTCTGTTCAATGTTCCCATGTCGACTCTAAGATCTTTGGGGAGTGACAAGCAATTAATCCAAGTTGGCTTTAGCCCTTTACATGGTTTCCCCAGTAACTTTTCAAGGAAGATCCACGTACAATCCTCAGACGATTTTAAAGAAATGGTTTTGAGGAAGAGAAGAAACCAGTGCAAAAGCTTTGCTTTCAACTTAAGAAATATCTTTGCAAAAGACGGCTCTCCTGAAGAGGGCACCGAACAAACCATTCATGGCGAAGTGATATTGTAAAAGGTGTCTGTTTTCAACATTACCGATTACGCTGCAACTCTGACTGATGATGTATCTGAGTTGATGGGAAATAGAGTTTATTTTCAGCTGGTCAGCAGTGACCAGGTTGATCCAGGTAAGTAAATAATTAGTTGATTTATTATAATTTCCTCCACTGGTTTTGTTTAGACAGCTTCCATGGCGTTTTTTATGTAAATAGTTACCTTAGTTTCTAATGTTATGCATGGTATAAAGTGGAATGGGAAAAACGGCAATGCTAACCTTGGTTCCATCCGTAGGGATTGAAGTAGAGCGTTTTTCCATCTGGGTTAACGCGAAAAGGTCCGAGTTCCTCCAGTGCTCCAATTCCGAGTGACGAACATCCAGGCCCTGCGCGTATAGCTGTTTGTGAGGACCAGGAAAAGTGCGCAATACAGTTGATATTGGAAGCAAAAGAAAAAAAAAACAAATATTAAAGTGAATTTGCCGCCATTAAGCCAGAGAACCAGCGGCTGCTTTGAGGGGTCTAGAACGGCCTCCGCGAAATAATAGAAAAGTGCTCTGCCTGCATGGGCGTTAACTGTTACATACCCTGAGTATTGTTTAAACTTGATTCCCTCTGGCTGTCCGGGGAGGCCATGGGGGAGATAATCGGCTTCTTGGAGGTGTCCATCTTCTGACTCTGTCAAATAATCGGAATCATTCCTAAAGTTTAACAGGGGGCTATCAAGCTCCCACTCTGCAGTTTGTGAGCTATGGCTATTGTGTCTTCTACTTCTTCTCCACAAGCGTAGTGCGTCGCCTTGCGTAGAATGAGAGTGCGCAATAGCTACGCTCAAGATCACGAAAAAAATCAAGAATTTAACTGCCAGAATTCTCCCCATCTTTAGCCGAAACAACGAAGGAAACAAGCGGAGAAAGTTACAAATACAGATAGTCGCTGCGTGGGCTGCGTTATTTGTAGTTGGTGTTACAGACTTCACACAGAGAGCAAGCTAATAATTCATGGAGGAACGGGAAGAGCCAGACGAGGGCGTTTCCGGATCTTCACCGTTTTTAATGGTGGTGCCACGTTGCAGACAAATCACCACATGGTTGCACCCACAACGTTTCCTCTCACGATGTGTCCTTGTCCGCCGGCGCCTTCAAACACCTTGCATAACCGTTTCAGACACTTGGACAAGGGTTAATCTTTCAGTTTCATTCAAAATGTTAATCTTGATAGGTGGCAATTAATAAATGGCACAGTAAATTTTTAATCAAGATTTGTAAAAAATTAATTTAAGTACGGTTTAAACATGTGATTTAGATATGCAAGGAAGTTAGTGGGGTAGATTTGATCCGTCGATTGAGTGGCGACGACCAGAATATACCGGCATCTTTCAATCTAGACCATCAAATCAAAAAGATTAATTAGCCTAATCACAAAACATGCTCCTTCCGATAGGGGGATACGCCTATCGGCGTAATGAGTCCAACAAAAAAATTATTCCCAGGTTCCCTTCCGTCTCCCTTCCACTGCTTCCTCTGGTCTAGAAAACAAATTGGGAAAGCTTTCTCGGGTCTAA
Organism: Pinus albicaulis; assembly: GCA_034641835.2. Lineage (NCBI taxonomy): Eukaryota > Viridiplantae > Streptophyta > Pinopsida > Pinales > Pinaceae > Pinus > Pinus albicaulis. The sequence goes on from CM076576.1 coordinate 285,072,666, forward strand.
CAAACGGCAACAACATGCATCTAGTCTCACTTGCTACTTAGAATTCCACCTCCTGCCGAATAGATTATGGACGCAGAAAACAGGCCAAGTGCCCAACACACAAATATGCCATGGCCACTTCATTGGAATTTACATTTTGAACATGCTCAACCTCTTACCAGTGCACAGCAACACCTACACTCTAAAGAACTATCCTTATCCCTTCAGCACCTGCATCACAATCCAATCCAGTAGATATGGTCTTTTGGTTCCACAGACAGGTTATCATAGGCAATAATGGCAATGCCCTTGGCAATGACTCGTTAACGTGAACTTGACAAGTTATGATAGTCGTGCATGCAGCTAATGAAAGATATATGAAACGTGGCATCATGGTTCAAATTTAAATTTCGTAAAATATGTTTCTTCCGTGGCGTTCATGCATGAATATGAGATGTGGCATCATGCTTACCTACAACTAAATCTATCATTGCGTCGAATTCATACATTGCCAAGATGGTTCCAATTAAATTTATCAATCTATTAAGTCAAACAACAACATCGACTTCGTGGCATCGTGGAAAATGTGAAAACCATACTTAAGCTATGATTAAGCTATATAATTCAGTCACTATGGTTGGGCAATCATATCAATTCCATCAAAATTTTCTTTGAAATAATTTAGCTATGTTGGTGTAACTAACAATATACACTAAAGATTTATATAATTAAAACTGGAAATTTGTAAGTCAGAATGGAAAGTAATATTTAAGCAACTCATTTATGGTAAACAAAATTTGCCATGAATAAAATTTTGACAACAACCCAAACTACCCCTCCTTAGGTTTAGATTTATATAATTAAAATTGGAAATTTATAAGTCGGAATAGAAAGTAATCTTTAAACAACTCATTTATAGTAAACAAAATTTACCATGAATAGAATTTTGACAACAACCCAAATTACCCCTCCTTATGTTTAAGCAACCATATCATTTGCATTAAAATTTCAGTTGAAAAAATTAGGTATATTGGTGTAAGTGATTCTTCATTAAGATTTAATTAATTTAACAAAAGCACGTACCATGATTTATTCCTCAAAGAGTGTAAATAATTGTATAACTATAACAATTTCCATCTAATTATTTGATAACATTATTCTACCCATCGATTAATATGAAATTTAATGTTTGATGTTATTGTCAGACCTAGCCATCCTGCTCAAGGCAAGGACTAGCTGCGACGTAACCTTTTTTTGGTTAATAATTTGATACCATATTGAAAATCTGAACATAACTCCCATTTCCAATTTGATAGGAGAACTCCGAAATTAAATCTATATTGTGACAAATATAATGTTATATTGTGACAAACAAGATTTTATATTGTGACAAATAAGATGTTATATCTTATATATATAGTATTTTTAACAACTAACAAGATTAATATAAGTATAATATTTAGTAACTAAGATATCTTAGATTTAACATTTTTAATAATAATTTTAGATTATTGCATTTAATATTTATAATAATTAATATACTTAATAATTTCAATAAAATAGTATTTTGGGGAATTTTATTTTGTAAGTTTCTGAAAATGTAAAGTAAAAGTGAGTATAAGACTTATATTTAAATCTATGTGATGTAAATAAGTGGTTTACTTCTAGGTTTATGAGGACCTATCTAGGGGTTAGTGGTAGTAGTTAGCATCAATGCACCTTGTAACATGTCACTAGCATAAATTCTATTACCAAATCCCCTAAAAATGAAGAAAAACAAATATAACTTAAATATTTCAGATTATTAAGTAATAAAAGATAATTGTAAGATAGAGAATAATAAAGAAATTGAATAAACTAAGATATGAAATTAAGAATAATTAAGGTTACATTATTTTTTCATTAAAATACTTTCTTTTAAACAAATCAACAATCACAAATTGTAATTTTTTTCAATTTAATAAATGTAGTTGATTTATTGTTGTAACACATGTAGAATTAATGAAAGCAAGATTAAAAATAATTCAAAAAAATAAGAACAAAAGAATGATTAAAGAAAGTTCACTTGATTGTAGGAGTTTACAATTTAATTTTACTAATTCTAACTTTATCTACATTAGTCAAACATTTTAACTTATTTTACCTTCTAAAATTGGGATAGACCAAATTTGGTATCGATGGATGTTATCATCTTCATCATCTTATTAATGTGTATTTATTTATTATTATTATTACTTTTTAATTCTTATAATTCAACATTAATCATTGAGGTAATACATCTCCCATGTTAAATTATAAAACACCCCTTAATGGAAAATATAATTTAATTAACTTAATTTTAATTCTAAATGTATGAAGAAATAAGCACCTTACAACTTATCTAATTTTTATTCAACAAAATATATTTATTATTTTATGAAAATCTTATTTTATGCTTAGAAATTCACACTTTCTCATAGACCATATTTGCTCCAAGAGTTGCTTATGTAATGTAATGTAATGTTATTTTGACTCAATCAAATTATTTAAAATAAAATAAAAATAATAATTACTACTTAGATATAGTTAGGTTTGGGTAAATTGGAATGTCAAGCTAACCTCATTTTAAGAGTTATAGGTTTAATGTAGCCTATTTAAAGGCCAAAAAAATCCATGTTAATTTTCCTTCGTAAACAAGTGTGTATTTAGACACCACCATTTGTCTCCATATTTGTGATCTTAACAACATTGCATGATCATTTTCGAGGATTTTTCCATAATATTTGGTGTCTATTTAGTTTTCCATTTTTGTTCAATTCAAAATTTAGTGAATTACAAATCATACACAACAACTTTATTGTGTAATATTTTTCTAAATTATTTAATATATTTAACTAACTCAAAAGTGTGATTTGCTTATATTTCCATATACTCATCATTCATCACAAAAAAAATGAAATTTTGTTAGTTCAAAGGATACACAACTCTCGAATATGTCTGTCTTACTCAATTATACAATTGGTATAGTGTAGTTATTGAGATTGTAAGAAAATTGTATAGTTAGTATGTTGTAGTTGTTGAGTTTGTAAGAAATAGTAAAAGTATTTCATATGCAATATATTCTTATACGAGAATATTCCAACTTAAACTTAGTTTGATTTAATGTAATATTCCAACCTAAACTCTGATACGCTCATTTTCAAGTTGGTATCAGAGCCATGAAATTAAATCTATCTTCTGATTTTCAAGTTGGTATCTAGCATTCCGGTGTTATATATCATCAGGTGTTATATCTGATATATAGTATTCTCAACAATCAACTAACAACAACGTGTAATATTTAGTAAACTCAGATATAATCATATTTAATAGCAAGACTATATTTAACATTTTCAGTAACAAACCTTTTCAATAAACTCAGATATATCATATTTAATAGCAACACTATATATATCATTTTCAGTAACAAACCTATTCAGTAAACTCGGATATATCATATTTAATAGCATAACTATATTTAACATTTTCAGTAACAAACTTATTCAATAGTCTTTATTAATAATTTGATACCATATTGCAAATCTGAACATAACTCTCATTTCCAACTTGGTAGGAGAACTCCGAAATTAAATCTATATTATGAAAAATATGATGTTACATTGTGACAAATAAGATGTTATATCTGATATATAGTATTCTTAACAACGAACAAGCTTAATATAAGCGTAACTAAGATATCTTATATTTTAATAGCAGTATTATATTTAATTTTTTAATAATAATTTTATATTATTGTATTTAATATTTATAATAATTAATATACTTAATAATTTCAATAAAGTAGTATTTTGGGAATTTATTTTGTAAGTTTATAAAAATGTAAAGTAAAAATGAGTATAAGATTTATATTTAAATCTATCTCAAGTAAATAAGTGGTTTAGTTTTAGGTTTATGAGAACCCATTTAGGGGTTAGTGGTACTAGTTAGCATCAATACACCTTGTACCATGTCACTAGCATAAACTCTATTACCAAATCCCCTAAAAATGAAGAAAAACAAATATTAATTTAAATATTTCAGATTATTAAGTAATAAAAGATAATTGTAAGATAGAGAATAATAAAGCAATTGAATAAACTAAGATATGAAATTAAGGACAATTAAGGTTACATTATTTTTTCATTAATTTTTTTTTTTTTAAATCAACAATCACAAGTTGTAATTTTTTTCAATTTAATAAATGTAGTTGATTTATTGTTGTACCACATGTAGAATTAATGAAAGTATAATTAAAAAGAATTCAAAAAAATAGGAACAAAAGCAAGATTAAAGAAAGTTCACTTGATTGTAGGAGTTTACAATTTAACTTTACTAATTCTAACTCTATCTACATTAATCAAACATTTTAACTTATCTTACCTTCTAAAGTTGGGATAGAACAAATTTGGTATCAAGATGTTATCATCTTCATCATCTTATTAATGTGTATTTATTTTTTATTATTATTACTTTTTAATTCTTATAATTCGACATTGATCATTGAGGTAACAAATCTCCCACGTTAAGTTATAAAACACTCCTCATTTTTCTAATGAAAAAATAATTTAATTAACTTAATTTTAAGTCTAAATGTATGAAGAAATAAGCACCTTACAACCTATCTAATTTTTATTCAAAAAAGTATATTTATAATTTTATGAAGATCTTATTTTATGCTTAGAAATTCACACCTTCTCATACACATATTTGCTCCAAGAGTTGCTTATGTAATGTAATGTAATGCTATTTTAACTCAATCAAATTATTTAAAATAAAACTAAAATTAAAAAAAATAATAATAATAATTCTACTTAGATATAATTAGGTTTGTGTAAATTGGAATGTCAAGGTACCCTCATTTTAAGAGTTATAGATTTAATGTAACTTATTTAAAGACCAAAATAATCTATGTTAATTTCCTTTGTGAACAAGTGTGTATTTAGACACCACCATTTGTCTCCATATTTGTGATCTTAACAACATTGTATAATTATTTTCGAGGATTTTTCCATAATATTTTGTCTATTTAGTTTTCATTTTTTTTCAAAATTTAATGAATTCCAAATCATACACCAACAACTTTATTGTGTAATATTTTTCTAAATTATTTAATGTATTTAACTAACTCAAAAGTGTGATATTTCCATATACTCATCATTCATCACATAAAAATTAAATTTTGTTAGTTCAAAGGATATACAACTCTCGAATATCTCTTACTTAGTCAATTATACAATTAGTATGTTGTAGTTATTGAGAGGGTAAGAAAATTGTATAGTTAGTATGTTGTAGTTGTTGAGTTTATAAGAAGATGTTGTAGTGGTTGAGTTGGTAAGAAATAGTAAAATAATTTCAGATGCAATATCTTCTTGAACGAGCATATTCCAACTTAAACTTAATTTGACTTAATGTAATATTCCAATCTAAATTTACTAACTTTCATTATAATATTATTATTTTTTAAATAATAAATAATAATTAAAATAAACAAAAAAATTATCTGTAATATGGACCTACCATTAAAATTTAATAAAATAAAAATAAAAATAAAAAAAATAAAACAATTTCATTATATTTTAAAGTTAAAATTTGTTATATTATGTAAAAAGAATTTTCCAATTGAAAAATTCAATATCGATAGTAGTTGTAGTATTGTAGTTATTGAGATTGTAACTTGTAAGAAAAGTATTGACATGAAGTAACTATTGCATATGTAATATCTTTTAGAATGGGAATATGCTAATCTAAATGTACTTTGACCATTTTTTAATAATGATTTAATTGGTCCCCAATGGGGTGATATTAAGGATCCCAAACGAGGCAGTAGCATCATTGATATGCTTAACATTCAAATGGTGAATGGGATGGAAGACCTGGGTTCGAGAGTTATGATCTACATTTGTCTTGGTTTCATCCATATGTTACATCCTTACCATCCTCACCATCAAGATGACCTACCCTTGTCATGTCGTTTTAAATGTGGGTGAATCATAGCAGCTAGGTTTCAGTATGAAATTCCTTTTTTTAACTCGCTCTGTCCCTCATAGACTATTATAGCTCATCTCTCTCATGGAGGATTGATTACTGGAGGAAGTGACCCAGACACACATAATGATCAGGAGATTATGTCTAAATTTTAAAAAATGACCAAAAATGAGAGTTCTCAGAGATGTTTGCAACCTGAACGACCATAAAGGTCTCGTCGCTTCGATTCTGGCGCCGTGAACAGTTCTCAAAACTGAGGTTGTATGAAAAATTTATTGAGGTTTGAAAATGCCCAATAAACTCCAAAAATGAGTTGACCAAGTTTGACTTTGTTAAATTTGGAAAAATTATAAAAATAGTATTCTCTGGAATATTTCTTTCAGGCATATCATATGTTGACAAGTGGCAGATTTTTATTTCAGGTTGGTTTAACTTTATGTTTATTGGCCTATCACACGCTACCACGTGGCAGGCCCGAAGGCTGCCATGTGACCCCATGCTGAGGAGGGGTTTTCCTATGTAAAAGTTTTTTCAAGTCACAGGTTTTGAACACTGGTCTCCTCTATGCTAACATAAAGACCTGACCGAACGGGCTACTGGATGGACGTTGAAAGTCAAAGGCGACAAAACATATTTGTCTTTTTTAATTGATAAAGGAAAAAAGGGAAAAGGGCTAGCCCTGATCGCATAGGAACACGTTGCAAGGACCCGGGGGTTAAACACTAACCATGTAGCTAAATCGACAGTTGTGGCGAGGGTCACATGTGACCCCACCCAACTTAATATTAAATGCCATCTTTTGCTGGTAGTGAAACCGTTTCTTTTGGCAGTTAACCCATAAATCGTTCACATGCATTCCTCTTAACATTTATTACAACTACTAAAACGCCGATGGTTTCTACTGGTGGTTCTGCCAAATTTGGGGAATATGCCATTTTTGGAGCGCTAACTGGAGTTCCTCCAGTTTTGGAGGAGGATTTTGGGGGACATTGGGAAAATCTTGTTTCTGCCATAACACTCTCATTATTGAACCAAATTGAGTGCAAAAATAGGAAATTTTGGATCTTTTCGACATTATGAGTAGTTTGACATAGGTTTCAAGTTGAACGGAGGTCACATTCAGAGGTTTTAACTTCAAGGAAGATGAAGGAGCCATCAGGGCCATCATGGAGAAGGCAGTGTATTAGGCTTTATTTATCTGTTTTAGGTAAATGAATAGTCATATTTGGCTAATTCATACATTATAAATCTGATGATATGGTTTGAAGAGCCTATAGAGAACTTTAGAAAGCCGAAAATCTTCAGTATATTTCCAAGGGCCATTAGTGTCATCTTTTTCCAGCAGTAGTGCAGGGCCTATCTAGGGGAGCTAGAGGTCATTCACAGCGAACTAGTAGTCATTCTTGACTTTAAACATGATTCTAAATCTAATGATAGAGGTTTCAGAAATTTTTGAGGACTTATAGAGGTCGAAAACTGAGCAGAGAAGTTTTCAGTGATCCTAGTGCCAAGGGGTGCCGACAGGAGTTGGAGGCGAAACCAGAGCAACCAGAGGCCATTCTGATGAATGAATAGTCTAAATTGACTATTTCATACATTTTGGAACCAATTGAAGTGGTTTCAAAAAATTTTGAGAACTTATAGAACTCGAGAAGCTGATGTGAAGTTTTGGGCAGCCCTAGGCAAACCGTGGAGGATAGCCTAGTTTGGGGATTCAGTAGTTGATTTGAGAAATTTATCAGTTGATATTTTGTGTATGATGTTTTTTGGATACATTAGTAGTGGTTTCAGTTATAGAAATAGAATTCTGAGGGAGTTTGTGTCATTTGGAAGCTTAGAGTAGCTTAGAGCACCGACAGAAGGAATCGTGTCAACGAGAGCCTAAAGTTGTTTAAAGAATTTGTACAGCCATTAGAGGGATATATATGGTATTTTCAGCCCTTTGGATCATTTTAGTATTTAGTATTCATTGGATTTAATTTCGGAACTTCTAAAAAAAACCTTGCCATAATCCCAAAGAGTCGAGTCATGATGACAAAGCTCAAAGGAGGCGTAGCCCACGAGATTCGGGATTAATTTTGCTGTTGTGTTTAAATTTTTTACTGCTGCATTATGTTTATGTTATACATGTGAAATTTTAGCAAGAACAAATGAACTTAAGACACATAAACAGTAAACAAAATAATACACCACTTTCAAGCATAAATTCCGCAAATTGTCAAGTACAATCTAGATCATTTAAATGTTAAATTGAGTGGGAGGTTCTTGAAATACATACAAGTTATCCAGACCATTTTCAGATCACATAAGGCACAAATCATTCAAGAACACATAATTTGGGATTTTAATGAGCCTAGTAAAGCATGTCCCATGTTATACACTTGTCCTTCAGTGTTTTTTGCACATTTTGGTATTCTCTCCCATTCATTAGATCCTTTCACGTCTTCACACCATTATACATATATGGGAAACCTCTTAGGGTGGCAGATTCTTTGATTTTTTCATTTGAATGTGGAATGGTTCCAACCATCACACTGCTCCTACATGTAAGGTTGCACTCTCCATTTTCTAAGGATGGTCTATCTTTATATTGCTCTACACCACAATTTGGTTATTGTTTTATCATATTTCAGTTTACTTGTGGTATATCACCTTTTTATTTTATCTGGTCTTTGTAGTAGTCAATTTTCTTCATATTTTTCTCCACAACATAGGGGAAGGTTCCTCTTTTGAATTGGTCATTATTCTACCCACCTTGTCACCCCAAATCTTAGACTCCGTGGGAAAAAAAAATTCTTGTCCCTTACTAGTCTATAGAGTGTGGTATCCTTGTAATTCTCTATTTGGTTTTGATATCGTAAATGATTAGGTTATTGATAAAGCTACCTTAATTTTTATGGGCTCATTTTATCCTTATCCTTCACAAAAACTATTTTTTGGGGATGTAGGGTTGTCACGTTGACTTAAGCTCCATCGTTTTGTGTTTTATCCTCCACTGAAACAAAGTTATTTCTTAATTTCATTGTCAATGATGTCTTCATTATCCCCAGGGTTGCGGCTTGAGTAATGTTATCTGTCCACCATCTTATCTTGTTAGTCTCTCTATATTTTTCCCATTATCCTTGGTTTTATCTATCCATGGCCCCTAGGAAATGACTGCCCAACCATCATGGTGGAACATCAGGGTCATCATCATCTTGTTTTCAAAATCTCTTTGGTTGGGTTTCAATGGCTAATGACTTCGATTCAGTTCCCTATGAAGTGAGGAATTAAATTCTTCATCTGAAGGTAAAGGAGTTTTGGCATTGTTTATATTTCTCTAACTCTGAGATTAGTGACAACCACCTCAGGAGGATTCCTGACCCAAGTAAATTCAGAAAGAGGTGGCTACACTTCCTTCGTTCATTGTTTATGCATTTTCAACTATAAACATTTCTCCATATGGACATTTGTGATAAACAAGTTGACAACTACAAGCTATTTGTAGGGAAAGGGGAAATCAAGATAATTATCTGGGATATTTGCTATAATTTGGATGGTATCGTGGCTAGGCCAACAAGGGTACAATGTTTCATTGTGTCTGACTCAAATATTGAGTATGATGCACAAATTGAAGTGCCAGGAGTCATCAATGCTCCAACTAGGATTTATCCCCAAGGAAACTCTACTCCACTCTACCTCATCGTCATTTCAAATTAACAATTTTTTATGGAGATTAAACTTATTTTGGAGATGGTCACTATAGGTTTTTGTTCTAGTTTGTCATAACCGGTCGATGACATGTCACTTTGAAACACTGGGTATCATCTTTTGTATGTTTTACTCATATTAAAATTGATGCACTGTCATTGTAAATAGGTAGCTGGCACAATACTATTCAAGTTCTATCATTCTAGTACTAACTTCTTTATGTTTTGTAAAAGTCTTTAGGTAGTTAAATTATGCAAGTTCTTTCATTCTAGTACTAACTTCTTTATGTTTTGTAAAAGTCTCTAGATAGTTAAATTATGGTACCTTAGGACTTCACTGTGAGTAATATTAACACTTTGGTCAACACATGTTGAAAATATGGAATCCCATAGTACTATCAATGTAATATCAGTTATCAACAATAAAATATATTTACGAAACTTATAAAAAAATAATGATTTAGTTTTAAAATTTTAAAAATATGATATGAATTTAAATATTTTAAAATATCATAATATTAGTATGAATGCAATTTAAATTTTACCTATTGAGAAATTTTTACAGGAATATTATTTAAAAATAAATAAATAAAATGAAAAAACTATACTTGTAATATACATTGAAAAAATCAACGTGTTAAAAAAAATAAAATAATTCTATTAACCTTTTAGGTATTTTTTTTGGTTTATATTATGTAAAATAATTTGTCATGTTGCAATTGACTAAAAAATACCATACCTATATTTATAGTGTTGTAGTTGACATAAAGCAACTACGACATATGCAATATCATATCTTCTTGAATGGGAATATGCCAATCTAAACCTAGTTTGACCATTTTTGAATGACGATTTAATTGGTTCAAAATTTATAGAATATTATAATAGGAATATGGATGTAATTTGAGTTTCAAAAATTGAGAAACTTTCATTGTAATATTATTTTAAAAAATTAAAATTTTATCTTATTAGTTAAGAAAAACAATTTGATTATTTTTTTATATATATCTAATTGGTAAACCAAAAAAAATTGATTATTTTTTTATGTAATTTTTTTTATTATATAAAAAAATTATTATTTTGTAAGTAAATGTTTTTTTAATTTTATTTAAAATTTTATATATATATATATATATATATATATATATATATATATATATATATATATTCAAATTTATATTCATAGATTTAAAAAAATTGCATCCAGTCCAAAATGCAAGTAGTCTTACTCTGGCCAAGTTTTTTGACGGTTGCCAAAATCATATCACAATGAAAAAAAGATAAAGAGAGACACAATTCATAATTTCAAAGGTCATAGGCCCCAGTAAACAAACAATACAAATAAAACACTTGTATACATGCTAGTCGTAAGAGGTGATGGAGGTTGGGTTGTCTGGAGTTGTACCAGGAGGCAGTAGAGGGAAAAGGAGCATTGAAGATGCTCCTCGAAATGGGCCATCCATCTCTCTAGTTTCTCAACCTTTTCTGAAAGAAGGTTTTGGCGGTGCCAAACCACCACAACGTGCTCCTAGGTATGGCATTAAAAATATTGTATTTTGTTTAGTGTAGATATCAATTCTGCATACTCCTCTTCGCGGACCCATTCTGAGTGGTCCATGCATTCCAACACAGATTTAATCACCTCTCGGCAGTGGCCCATGCAACAGCTTTGTTGTGGGCCATGACCATCCTAGCGCATTGACATGTGAGGCCCCAAACTATCTCAACGGGCCAAGCCCCCTCTCAACTGAATTGATGCAACATGGCGACCCCAACTTCTAGGAAAACCCCCTTATTTGCTTCCATGAGTAGAATACCCCACACTTATCCCCCCATGAGCACCACAACCTCTACTCCCAGGGACCCCTGAAGATTCCCACCCTCTAGACTATCGTCACCCTTGCCAAATACAAGTGCAATTCCAGCTCGATACTTAACCACAACAGACCCTTCAAAACTTGGCCACACCTGAGCGAAAGACCTCCCAACGCACAGATTCTGCCTCATGCTAGAACCCTCGACACTACCGAGCTGCAATGAATACCACCCTTTTAGAATTTCCCACACAAAGCCCATAGGGGTTAAGACCTCCTTCGACGAAGCATGGCGCCCCCCATTCTCAAAGCAATTACCCACCATAACCCAAAAAAATCCACAATTGGCACCCCAAAGGCACCACCACTCAATCCTATACCCTATATTAAGACGCGGGAGGAAAATTAATATGCTCCCTCTCCAACAAAGTCTAATACTCTACCACCCCGGCCTAAAACTGCCTCCATCAATCTAGAAACATTTGCAAACCAACTTCGTCAATCTCACAAGTGCCACCCTCCTAGCATACATTCCCTTCCTCGATTCAATCCACCAGAATGAAGCTCTCCTTACCCACCAGCAAACGTGAAAACATATGTGTCTACGCTGACCTTTCGACTGACCTAGAGAGCTCTTGTAACACCCACCTCCTAGCTCAACACTCCCCACACCAGCTCCCAAACACTCCTCACTGCAGAATTTCCCTTGCTTCTTTTCGCCACCCCCCATATCGTTTAAACCTTCGCTACCTTCCGCTATCCCCAATGTGAAATGAAATTTCTCATCCACGTCGTTAATGACCTTCATATGCAAGGTGATGTGGGTCAGTGGTGAGGCTAGCCCACCTGTTTTCCTCCACTTGTTATTCATGTGCATCCCCACGTTCACACGGGAACTTACTCTCCCTCGTTCCTCACCCTCATCAAGGGATATATATATATATATATATATATATATATATATATATATATATATATAATTTGTTGTATCTATATAATATAAATGTAGTAAGAATTTTCTAAATGTTAAATCTATTTTTATATTTGAAAATCAAATTTAAATAATATAATATTGCGAATGCACTGAAATAATAAAATAAATAAATAAATCTAGATCCATTTTAATTATGGATTTATTAACAACCAAGAGAGATCAAATCTCTTGAGGTGTAAACCTTTCTTCATGTTTTGCACTCAAAAAATATATTTTCAACTTGAGAGATTTGATCCCTCTAGGATTTAATAGATCCCAACTTCAAATGAATCTAGACTAGCTTAGTAGTAATTTACATATAATGTAAATCGATGAAATAAGTTTATGACTACTCTTACCACCTTTTTGGAGCTTGCCTTCCAACTAGGTGAGAGAAGTGCCATTCAATTGAAGGGATGCTAGTTGGATATTGGCTTCATACTCTTTGATTCTTTGTATGTGACAATATACCTCTACCTATCTAATCTATTTTTCTAGATTTTATGCATTATATTCTCCACTAAACACACGTAAATCAAATTTGATGTCCAACTTTAAAAAGGGATTTTTATGAGTTCTTCTACTTCTAGAATGAGAAGAGGATGAAAAATAATTTTCGATAGAATATGGAGAAGGAGGTTCAGGACGATATTTTACTCCTCCTTAATGATTCACTGAGGCATAATCATCTAGTTCTTTCTTCTCGGGCTTGATTGTCTTCTCATATTCTAAAAACAACTTGTCAAATTTCTCTTCCACGGTGAAGAATATCTTGCAATAATTTCGCTCTTCCTCCACTCGAGCTTCTTCATTGACCATTTTCCTTATTTGTGTTGCATGCCCCACTTATAGATCAAAGGAAATCATTTTTCCTTCACATGTTTGGAACTTTCCCCTGGTTATCATACACTTGCAGTTCTCATCAATAAAAAACCTGCTCTCATACCAAACTTGATCCCATTTTTTTCTACTTCAAAGATGCCTACAAAATTTTACGTAAAATAGCATGTAACCATGAAAACATATCACATTAAATAAGGAGAAATGAAAGGAAACCATGAGAATAAAAACAATAAATATTGGTAACGGATTTCACCCACTATGGGCTACATCTCGAGGCTCTGCTCAAAGTGGGGATGACACTTTCATCAATATTCAACAAAATCAAATTACGTGTATGTAAAAAAAGGCACCTTATACCTCCACTACCAGGGATGGCCTAAAAATGCACGCCTCTACTAGAGAAATGGACTACACCATTTAATTCCTCGCGCGAAATTGTGAAAAATGACTATAAAGTTGACCCTGTCTAGACTTGGTCAAAATCTGGACCCTCGAGAATCTCAAAGATTCCCCAAAATATTCCTTCTCACTCGTTGACTAGAATTATGATGCTCAAATGAAAAATCTAACTTCACCATTGCGCTCCTTGCAAAATTTTGAGAAAAATGAGTATAAACTTGGGCCATTTCTGAAATTGTGAAAATTTGGCCCGAAGGGAATCTTTTAGATTCATCAAGACTCCCAAAAGATTCATCCATGCAAGTTGAATAAAGATATACTACTCAGATGAGGAAAATAATTACACCATCACATTACTTATGGAAAACTAAGAAAAATGAGTATGAAGTTGATGTGTTTCTAACTTTGTAAAAAATCAGCCTCCAAGGAAATTTAAAGATTCCTCCACATTCTGCAAGGAGGAATATTCCCTCGAATATTCCTTAGAGGAATATTCACACCTCAGAAATCTTGCCCCGCCTAGGCTAGGTTTTGTGTGCAATGTTCTCCTCTCTCCGAGCAAATGAGTGATTTAGGAATTTATTAAAATTTTTGGGCAATACAAACAATGTAGGGCCACTTGGGTCGTTGGTGGCAACTTAAATTGGCACTAGGGTGGTCAGAGGTTCCAACCCCGTCGACCACCCTTGGGAATTTCCGCATTTTTTAATCACATGTTTGTTTTGTATTTGTGGAGCCGCCCATTGAGAAGGGTCGGCCAACTCGACTGGGCGGGTTCAAACCATGCCAACTGCATGGTAATATATGGTAATGACTCGTTTAAGTGGGGTTGTGCATGGACAAGCCATCTGGTAAGCCGAGCGAGATCGAATCCCACTGGTCCCATCATGTGCCACTATTTATGATGCTCATCCATGAGTCGTTGGGTGCCGAGATCGCCAATGGTGGCAACGCACCAACCCATTTTAAACATGTAAAAAATTTTGTTCAAATATTTTCGACTGAATTTTGGATTTACCATGAAAATTAAAGAGGTAACAAAATCACCCATTCCAACCGTCGAAATCCTTTGCATGTAACTTCCAAATTGTGGCCACCACTAGGCCTAGTTTGACCAAAACTTTCACTGGTCATAACTTTCACATAAGATGTCAGTTTGAGGTGTCATTTGTGTTGTTGGAATTCTTGCAACGATATCTTCGATCTGAACCTTGCTTCACTTAAATCCAACAAATTTTATTTTTTGATATTTTCCAAAGCCACTTCTATTTCTGGAGCCACTTGGATCAATCTATCACACTCAGTACTTCTGAGGTAGCATATACTTTATATAGCTTGGCGATTTGTGAAGAAATATGGTTTTGGAAGTTACTCGTGATACTGTTTGATCATGTTCTCAAGCTAATTATGATATATTATGATAAACAATGTTGTGTGAAGGTAACATAGAATCATCTGTTCCATAACACGTTGAAGCATGTTGAGATCAAGTTCCACTTAGTCCGTGACATTGTGCACAAGGGAGAAGTGAAGCTCTAGTATGTTTCCCTTGATGATAATATTACAAATATTTTTATGAAGCATTTGTCTCATGCGAAGTTTGTATACTTCAAAGACAAGCTTGGACTTGTGGATAATTCCTCTTTCATTGAGATGGAGTGATGATGACATAACATCATAGACTAATGTTCTCCCTATGCCAAGTACTATGACCTATATTATGGAAATTAACCATGTGTTAAGTATTGTGACTCAAATGAGAGATAATGATCCATAGGTACTGACATTCTTCCTATGTCATGTATGACCAAAATTAGGAATAATTGTCCTAGAGCATCAAGTTCATTTATCATCAAGCCCTGAATTACTCTGAAAATAGTGTGGCCTTTGGTGATTCACCATGTGTCAAGATGCTGACATGAATTATGGTGAACCAAGACTAGTATGGATTCCATGTGTCAGCTATTGACCCGAATTACGATGACTAGTTAATATTAAACGATGTACCATGTGTATGAAGTACCAACATGTATTATGGTGAAGAGATACCATATATTTTTGGTATTGACCCAAATGATGGTATCGTGATGATGGTTTTGAGTTACCATGTGTCAAAATAATTTGACTAATTATGGTATATGGTAGATGTTATTGGATTTCCATGTGTCACATTTTTTACTCAATTTCCGCGGTGAATTTTTATATCCTTTTCTTAGAGGAATTTGTTCATGAGAAGATATATCCATTCATTATGAATACCTCCATAGCTAAGAGGTAGTGATAAATTTTTGTAATTATGGTCATTTTTCATAATTATGTTTTTTTCATAATATGAAAAGAGTTTGTAGTGCATGTTATTAAGGTAATTTTGATTATTTAGACCTTGAAATATTTATTTTAACACATGTTCTTCATGTCATATTTAAAATATATTTTTGAAATTTGAAATTTGTATTTTTTGCTCCAAGTTAGTCAAGTGGCCCTCCCTCAAGTCAAATTTTCCCCAGTAAAGAGACACACCAATTAGTGGAGGTGGAACATCTATATAAAGGCATTAGCGAAGGTGGAACATCGCAAGAATAAATTTTCTAGAATCTAAGCAAAGGAAAAAGCAGAAAAAGGATGAACAGAAGGATGGATATATCTCTCCCTTGAGCTCACATCTCTCTCTCTCTCTCTAAAAGTTGCACATGTGAAATTTTTTTAGTATTAATTTTTGGGTAGGACGAATTTCGAGACAGTTATTGCGAATGATATTCTGGGTAGGCCAAAATTCTAGAAGGCCGCATTTTCTAGGCATATTTTGGAGGTCAAATTTAGGCTTAGGGATGATCTAATCAAAGCAGGTTATCAGAGGCTTGACTTGAGGGTTTTCGACCAAGTTTGACTATCATTATAGTTTTTGACTAATCACATTAGATGTATCTCTTGTTGAAGTGAAGAATTTCTCTAAGGAAAATGTCGTTGGGATTTTCCCCCAAGTAGGTTTTCCTAGGGTAGATATTGCGTTCTCTATTTGCGCATTTTGATCTCTACTGTATTTATCATTTATGGATGAATTTATAAATGTAATTTATTAATGGTAAACTGAAATTGTTAAAAGAAGAACTATGTCATTTGAAGTACTTACCAATAGTTCAGAATGAGTGTGCTTGAATATATTGCTGTTAAAAAATAAACACTATTTTTATTGTAGATATATCTCCTAGTTTTAAAATTGTAGGTGTGTAATGAATATTTCCTATTTGGACATAATCCATTGGACTTTTTTTTATGATATCAATTATAGTTCCTAAATATATTAAAGTGTTGGAAATATGATTATACTCGATGGGGGTGAATCAATATAATGGCCAATATTAACCAATCAAAATATTTTAATGAACATATAAAGTCGATCATATCAACAAAAATAGATACACCACAAAAACACACACACACACTTCATAGAGGAACCCTCTTAACTTATCCTCTTACCTATTCTATGAGCACACATCCTCTATAGACCTCATGCCACAGAATTATTCCACACCTTTCATGCCACAAAACCATAACACATGAAAAACCAGCTCTAGCTTCCTTGACCAAATACTTCACACAACTTCCAAACATCTTTGACATATTTATACTAGATTAGATCCGCAATTACTAGGGCTGACATCAATAATGACTTATTTACTTATGGAAATATGATCCATATGACCTTAGATCATTGGCTCTTTGGCTCTTAGGGGCTTAAATTTAGTTCTCTGAAACCACATGATATGACCACAAATTTGGATAATTCATATCACTGAAGCCCCTCTGAGACTATCCAAAATTTAAAAAGGGGGGGGGGGGGGGGGGGGTTGCCGGGTGGGGTGTGCGGTATTTTGCAATCTTTCACTTAATATATGTGGTATTTGTCATTCAATTTTTTCATCTAGGGGGGTGCGGTGGTACATAATCTTTCACTTAACATATGTCATATTTGACATTCAATTTTTTCATATGTGCTCAAGCTCCAATTTTCATCCATTTCTCATTACTATATAGAACGGTGGGGGGGGGGGGCGTTCTTATTTCTCACTTAATGTATGTGGTATTTTAAATTCAATTTTTTCATCTCATAATCAAGCTCAAACCATCATCAACCGCTCACCACTAGATGTAACCCTCTTCGATGGTGTTGCACTTGATGGAAAAATCTTTGTTTTTCGCTCATCTATCATCACTGGAAAAATCTTTGTTTGTCGCTCACCTATCATCACTGCATGGAAATGCTTCTTTTCATGCCAATGGACATTGGGTAGTATTTTATGGCTACCAGGTCCATTTCTTTACCAAATTATATTAATAATATTAAACTCTACCAAAAAAACACCTCGCATGAATCCCAAGGCTCATGTTGTGTCGCTACCTTGTGTGTTCTAAAAAAGGAGCCACTTGGATACCCAAATAAACCAAATCGACCTGCCACATGTCCTCATTTCAGGGTACCGCATCATCATTATATATGTGACTACCACTTGTCATCATCTCATTGGTGCCACATCATTAGTCCTCCATCTTTCATGTCTGAAGTGAGTTGACATGTGTCAGCCTGCCACTCTCCACTTGCCACTATGTCAACCATGTTTACTATTTTTGATAGCACCTTTGGTTGAGTATTTTGATAAGAACCTGGGTTCTTATGCTAATTTTCCTATGACCAAGAGTTGTGATCAGGGGCCTTTCTTCCCTATTTTGCAGTGACCATCAGACTTCCTTCTTAGAATTTAAATTATGCTTCTAGCATCAAGATAATGATGGGCTTGCTATCCATTCTTAAGCATGCACGAAACCATGAATTATTTAGAGGCTTGATTGAACTTTCAAATTGATTTTTCTCTTCATTCTTGGGTATTTAGGCTAAGTTCTATATACCATTGGAAAGATATTTTTAAGGCCTATCTATCTAAATACTTTTCATGTTCATTTGATCAATATAATTGAAGGAAATATGCTTGCAACCTTTCACTCCAATAATGGATTTTCAACAAGCTCTTTCACAACAATCTCTTACATAAATGACATCAAGGACTATGTAACAGATTTAACAATATCTCATGTTATTGAGCTTTGAAATCAATGACACTGCAAATTACATCAACGAATATACATGCAAAACATAAAGTGTAGGAATTGTAATTTTATTTATGTGAATTTTAACAATGGGACTATCTAAATCAAGATATCTTTAAATATATATTTTTATCATCATTAAATCTTCCAATTTTCCAATAAATTGTATGTATGTGGGTCATTTTTCTTCCTTCCTAATTTCATTAAACACAATTACTTTAATGTTTTTGCATAATTTCAAGTGTCTTTAATTTATTGCAGTGAAAAAATTCTAATACATACATTCTTCAATTAATCTAATAAATCATCTTGAGATTATATTATTTATCTACATTCAACCT
This sequence comes from Pinus albicaulis, assembly GCA_034641835.2. Classification (NCBI taxonomy): domain Eukaryota; kingdom Viridiplantae; phylum Streptophyta; class Pinopsida; order Pinales; family Pinaceae; genus Pinus; species Pinus albicaulis. The sequence goes on from CM076576.1 coordinate 285,091,810, forward strand.
TTCCAAAAGGAAGAATTGGATATGTTGATGTTTGATTTATTTGAGGATAAGAAGATGCTTGTTTTATTACTATATTATTGTTTAAATTATTTCTCCTCAATTTGTTCTTCAATAATAATAGAAGAATCTTTATGGGGTACGTTCCCTAATTTAATAGCAATATCATTTAAATCAAGAAAAGTAATCATATAAGCTAGAAAATTGTGTAACTCCACAAGGTAAGTGCGTTGAGATACTTTAATGTTGAGGTTTGGAATGGGTTTGGTTTGGAATGGTTTTTGATGAGGTTGATTTGATGGCAATTTAATTCTTGTGATTGAGGAAGTAGTGGTTGTGGAGACTGTTTGGGATAACGTTGTTGCAATTGTGGAGGATATTGCAAAAATTGTTGTTGTGGATACTGTGAATATTGTAAGTATCAGTAGTTTTACATATTTTGATAATTGTATCCTTTTGATGCAGGAGCATCCAGCTTCGAGGAGACAGGAGATGGTTGACCGTCTCAGTTGATTGTTTTTATTCACGAGTTTATGGACAGGTTGTTAATCCTGTGTTTATTTCTGTTATTAGTTAGTTTAGCTTTGACAGTTGGACAAAAATTGTAAGACTAGGAACATATACTGTCTTTTTTTTAGTTAGTTAGAAATAATTTTCTTTTAAACAAGAGTACATTGAAACTGGGCATGTGGTAGTTTATTTTCAGTTGACAGGATAACCGCAAATAGAAAACGGTTTGATGCCTACTGTTATTTAAACGAGAAGAACTGATAGGTAGGGGTTCAGAGTTTTTTTCAAGAAGAGAAAAGAATAGTGAAAAAGCATTATACTCTGCAACCAGTATTAAATTCTACCAGAAGTGCAAATACATGAATGTGCATTTCAAACTCAGAAGTATTTTATTTCCTATTAAATGATATGTAATCACTGAATGTGTTTTTATGCAAACGAAATAAATTTCCAGACTTTGAAATTGAGAAAATATGTGCTGTGTGTGAGGGAAGCAAATAGTTGTGTCTTTTATATCATGCATTAACAGGACACAGGAACAGAAGTGACACAGACACAGTCACACGGAGCATACAATATCTCTGTTCATCAAGACAAACAAATGGAGGAGCAACCTACAGTGAAATAGGTGAGACTCATACATTCAAACACTGAAGCATTTAATTTGAGAAACTTTACAGAGAATCATTTTACTTTCATATACCAGTCATCTTTAAAATAATTCCATCAAAATTTCCGACTCAGTCAAATAGTATAGCGAGCCAGCACAGTCCAAACAAGGGTTTGAAACCCGAAATTTATCGCTTCAGTCATAAAAGGAAAAGCAACCGTATAAGCCTAGCAAGGGTTTGAAACCAGAATTTGACACAGTCATAAACGAACGCACAGTTTCAGCGTTTTCCAGACCGACAGAGGATTACATCCAGAAACTTGCCAACCAACAGGGTTCGGCTATAGAACAAGAAGTACCAGAAAGAAAAACAAGTCTTGAGAACAGCTAACCACGAGATTTAAAAGGAGTGACCCTACCGGAGGGTTTGAAACGCCGAGGGAACGGACCGGGGTTTCGCCAGGAGAAACCTGCACATGGAAATTGACCACCATAACTCGAGTTAGAACGTGTTCCAGAGATAAGCATCCATACAAGACTACAGAAAACAAAAAAATGAAACACAGTCAGAAGAAAACCTTACCAGGGTTTTGGGTTTGGACAGAGGTAAGCCGACAGGGTTTCCACCGGAGTAGCAATCACTGATACACGAAGGAGCCGAGGGGTTAGGGTTACGAAAAACAGCGGCGTAGAGTAAAATCGGAGGGAATAAGTTACCTGTTGTTACCACTGATGCCGGAAGTAACCTTGGTGATTTTACCCTGTCGCACCTGCAAGATGGGTTCGATAGCAAATTGACATTAACAGGAAACGAAAGAAGAGGGAAGATTAACCTGTTTGCAAACCAAAAAAAATCGACAGGGAACAAAGAGTTACCGACAGTAAGTTACCGGGAAACAGCCCACAACAGCCCGACAGTTGGCGCCATTGAAGAAACTGGAGGAAGCTTAGTAACCCGTAGAGGTTACCCACAGGGAAAACGCACAGACTTGTGGAGAGTATTTGCGAAAACCAGAGGCCAGCAAAGGGCCGAAGAAACCTCCCTTCTCGAACCCTCGTTTGACGAAAAACAACAACAATAAAACCATCGTTCACAGTTGAAAGGGTATAGCACAGAACTCGGTGCACAGTAAATGTGCCAAGGACGTGACCAATGGTGTACTAAAAGCGACATGAATCATCACAGGAATCCATTAAACCAATATACATTCCGAGTTAAATACGAATGATGACGTGTAAAGCACAGTCACATATCCATTGTTGAAACCATAGTCCGGAGGGAGTTATATTGTCAAACAAAATCACAAATATCACATCAAAGTTTGGTGTTTGGTTTATTATATTATTAATTAAGCCACATGGTTGAACTGGGACATCACACACGGAGGTTAGACCTTCGTCATTTTTTGTATCAGAGCAAGGGTTTACAGAACAGGAAAATGGAGGTTGGCAGAAGAGGAAGAGGTAGAGGGAGAGCAGTCCTAAGAGTGGCAGAAGAGGGACTGCGAGAAGAGATACGAATTTTGAATCAAAGATTGGCAGCAGTAGAAGCTGGGGGAAGGAGAGACCCAACAGATGACAGTGATGAATATGCGGCAGAACCAGAAGATGAGTTCGAAGGGGTGACACCTGAACTCAGGTTGTTGAAGTCAGTTTTGCTGTCCAGTCATAAGCCAAAGCATGAGCTTTCCAATTATGACGGAAGTATGTCGGCAGAGGTGTTATTAGATTGGCTGAGTGAAGTAAACAAATACTTTGAGTTTGAGGAAACCAGTGAAGACAAGCAAGTGAAATTTGCTGCCACCAAGTTGAAAGGAAATGCGTCCTTATGGTGGGACAGCGTTCAGGAAGAAAGGAAAAGGCTACATAAACAGCCTATAAGGAAGTGGGCCAGAATGGAGGCAAAACTGAAAGAGAAGTTTCTGCCTAAGGACTATCAGATCATGCTGTACAAGAAAGTACAGAATTTAAGACAACGGGGAATGACAGTCAAGGAATATACCGAGGAATTCTATAAGTTGAATTTGAGGGCAGGGTATATGGAGGATACCCCAGAGAAAACAGCTAGATTCGTGAATGGGATGAGAGGGGAAATACTGGATGAAATTGGTATCCTCTCACCCAGAAGTTTGGATGAAGCATACCAGTTTTCTTTGAAGGCAGAGGAGAAAATAAACAGGAAGCAAAATGCCAGAAGAGGAGGTGGATCTGGCAGAGGAAAGGGGAAGGCCTTTGGTAAAGGCAGAGGAACAGGTTCCAATGAGGAGAGCAGCAGTTCAAAATCTGCAGGAACAGTAGAAAACGACAACAGCACTAGAGGAGGACAACCAGCCCAGCGAGGGAGAGGAAATGGTCGGGGCAGAGGAACTGTCCAGTGCTACAGGTGCCACAAGTGGGGGCACAAATCGTATGAATGTCCTGAAGGCGAACCAACAGGTGGGAGAGGAGCTTATGTTGCTCAGCCTGAGGAAGCGGAAGCACCGCCTCGGGAAGTGGAAAATGCACCAGAGACAGGGGAAGCCTTGGTGCTGAACAAGGTGTTGTTAAAACTAGCAAAGGAGATTATGGACCCAGATCAAAGGAAGGCTTTGTTCCGGACAGTTTGCAAATCACATGGAAAGTGCTGCAAACTGATTATTGACAGCGGGAGCACTGACAATTTGGTGGCCACGGAAATGGTGGAGAAATTGGGATTGAAGAAGCTGAAACATCCCACTCCATACAAAGTGTCGTGGCTGCAGAAAGGACATCAACTGTTAGTTGATGAACAGTGTGAGGTGGAGTTCCAGATAGGCAGATATAAAGAGAAGATTGTCTGCGATGTTATGCCAATGGATGTCTGTCATATACTGTTAGGAAGGCCCTGGCAATTTGATAAAAAAGTGGTTCATGACGGAAGAACGAACTGTTACAAGTTTGTTAAAGATGGAGTCAAGCACACACTTGTACCCATCAAAGAGGAAGCTACAGCAGAAGCTAGTGGAGTAAAAGCACTGCTGATGGGTGGAAAAGAATTCTTGAAACAGATTGAAGACAATGATGTGAATTTTGCTATTGTGCGGAGACCGAAGACAGTGGTACTGCACACAAATATTTCAGACTTACCCGAGGAGATCCAGGATATGTTGCAGGATTTCGGAGATATCGTAGTGGATGATCTTCCGGATGAACTGCCCCCCAAGAGAGGTATCAGTCACTGTATTGACTTTATACCGGGAGCTAGTTTACCAAATAAAGCAGCCTATCGCATGAGTCCTAAGGAAAACGAGGAGATTAGGAAACAGGTACAGGAGTTGCTGGATAAAGGGCCGATTAGAGAAAGCATGAGCCCCTGTGCAGTCCCAATAGTTTTGGCTCCAAAGAAGGGAGGCGAATGGCGGATGTGTACAGATTCAAGGGCCATTAATAAAATTACTATTCGGTACAGGTTTCCATTTCCAAGAATGGACGATATGATGGACTGTTTGAGTGGGGCAGCTTATTTTTCAAAGATTGACTTGAAGGGTGGATACCACCAGATCCGGATTCGGGAGGGAGACGAATGGAAAACATCTTTCAAGACGAATGAAGGGTTGTACGAGTGGATGGTAATGCCATTTGGACTAAGTAATGCCCCCAGTACTTTTATGCGCCTAATGAACGAAGTGCTGAAAGAGTTCATTGGGAAGTTTGTAATTGTTTATTTAGATGATATACTGATTTTCAGCAAAACCAGAGAAGAACATTTCAGGCATGTTCGAAGTGTGATGAGGAAGCTGCAGCAAAACAAGCTGCTGATTAATCTGAAGAAGTGTACTTTTTTTCAGCGGGAGTTAATATATTTGGGGTTTGTAATAGCAGAAAATGAGTTGAAGATGGATCCAGAAAGGATTGCAGCTATAGTTAGCTGGCCATCCCCAAAGATTTTGTTTGAAGTCCGAAGATTTCACGGACTAGCAAGTTTTTACAGGAAATTCATCAGGAATTTCAGTGGGATCTGCGCACCTATGTTGGATACGATCAAGAAGGCAAATCAATCTTTTTGATGGACAGAGGCAACGGAGAAGAGTTTTCAGAATTTAAAATTAAAGATCACAGAAAGGCCGATATTAAGGCTGCCTGACTTCAACAAACTTTTCCAAGTTCGTTGTGATGCCAGTGGTACAGCCATTGGGGCAGTACTTAGTCAGGAAGATAGACCGGTTGCATATTTCAGTGAAAAACTGAATGAGAGCAGACAGAAGTACTCAACTTATGACAAGGAATTCTATGCAGTTGTTCAAGCGTTAAAGCATTGGAGACATTACCTATTGGGTAATGAGTTCGTTTTGTTTTCAGATAATTCTGCGTTACAGTACATTATGCAGCAGCATAAACTGAACCAGAAACATGCAGAATGGGTTGAGTATCTGCAAAGTTTTACTTTTGTGTTGAAACATATCAGTGGGCAAGCCAACAAGGTGGCAGATGCTTTGAGTAGGAGGAGTTTACTTTTACAGGAAAGTACAATGCAGGTGCTGGGTTTTGAACACCTGAGGAACTGTATCAGACAGATGCAGACTTTAAGGAGGCCTATGAGGCCTGCCAAAACCCTCTGTTAAGAAATAGTAGTCCATGGTTGGACTATAATTTACAGGAGGGATTGTTGTTCAAGGGAGGATAGTTGTGCATTCCCGACTGTTCAATGTGGGAGAACATCATTCGGGAGAAGCATAGTGGAGGTCTAGCCGGACATTTCGGTATAGACAAAACTTTTTCATAGGTTGAACACTTTTATTTTTGGCCAAGGTTGCGCCGAGACGTGCAGAGATATGTGAGCAGGTGCAAAACGTGTCAATTGGAAAAGGGTCATAGTCAAAATGCAGGGCTTTATATGCCACTACCCATTCCGAGCAGACCATGGGACTCAGTCAGCTTGGACTTTGTCTTGGGTTTGCCTAAGACACAGCGAGGTTTCGATTCAGTAATGGTGGTAGTGGATCGATTTTCAAAAATGGCACATTTTATACCCTGCAGGAAGACCAGTGATGCTACTCACGTAGCGCACTTGTTTTTCACAGAGATCGTTAGACTGCATGGTCTACCAAGATCCATCGTTTCCGACAGGGATGTGAAGTTCACCGGGCATTTTTGGCGAACCCTATGGAAAAAGTTGGATACTCAGTTACAGTTCAGCTCTGCTTACCACCCTCAGACTGACGGGCAGACTGAAGTGGTGAACAGGAGTCTGGGAAATCTTCTGTGGAGTCTAATAGGAGAAAATTCGTGAATGTGGGACCATGTAATTGCTCAGGCGGAGTTCGCGTATAACGATTCGCTGAATCGCAGCACAGGTTACAGTCCTTTCCAAATCTTGTATGGCATGCATCCTCGCGGAGTGCATGAACTGCGAGACATGGGAAAACTTGAAAAACGGAGTGCAGATGGGGAAGATTTTGCCCAAGAAATGAGCGACTTACATGAACAAGTGAAACTGAAATTGCAGGACAACAGTCAGAAATATAAGCAGAGGACAGATTTGAAACGAAGGGAAGTTCAGTTTAATGTGGGGGATGAAGTCCTTGCACACCTGCGCAAGGAACATTTTCCGAAACGGGACTATAACAAGCTGAAATTCAAGAAAATTGGCCCTTGCAAGATCATTCGCAAGTTTTCTGAAAACGCATATGAGTTGCAGTTGCCGCCAGGGATAGGGATTTCACCCATCTTTAACGTGGCAGACCTATTTCCTTACGTTTCTGATCCTGAAGATAACGCAACAGGAAGGCCAACACGGGACACCAAGTTTGATGAGGATTCTTCGATGAGACAGTTGCCCACGGAACAGCCCCCTGAGATTGAGAGTATTCTCAACACACAGGTAGCCAAACGCACACGTAGGAAGGAATATCTGCAATACTTAGTCAAGTGGAAGAACCGTCCAATTGAGGACAGTTCATGGCTCGACGCGACGCAGATACAGAAAGCAGGCTACTCCGTCGATGATCTCATGGAGCGGAGCCATCACTTTTTGCCACCCCGGGAACCTGATGTAGGAGCATCCAGCTCCGAGGAGACAGGAGATGGTTGACCGTCTCAGTTGATTGTTTTTATTCATGAGTTTATGGACAGGTTGTTAAGCCTGTGTTTATTTCTATTATTAGTTAGTTTAGCTTTGACAGTTGGACAAAAACTGTAAGACTAGGAACATAAACTGTCTTTTTTTTAGTTAGTTAGAAATTGTTTTCTTTTAAACAAGAGTACATTGAAACTGGCCATGTGGTATTTTATTTTCAGTTGACAGGATAACCGCAAACAGAAAACGGTTTGATGCCTACTGTTATTTAAACGAGAAGAACTGATAGGTAGGGGTTCGGAGTTATTTTCAAGAAGAGAAAAGAATAGTGAAAAAGCATTATACTCTGCAACCAGTATTAAATTCTGCCAGAAGTGCAAATACATGAATGTGCATTTCAAACTCAGAAGTATTTTATTTCCTGTTAAATGATATGTAATCACTGAATGTGTTTTTATGCAAACGAAATAAATTTCCAGACTTTGAAATTGAGCAAATATGTGTTGTGTGTGAGGGAAGCAAATAGTTGTGTCTTTTATATCTGCATTAACAGGACACAGGAACAGAAGTGACACAGACACAATCACACGGAGCATACAATATCTCTGTTCGTCAAGACAAACAAACGGAGGAGCAACCTACAGCGAAACAGGTGAGACTCATACATTCAAAAACTGAAGCATTTAATTCGAGAAACTTTACAGAGAATCATTTTACTTTCATATACCGGTCATCTTTAAAATAAGTCCATCAAAATTTCCGACTCAGTCAAATAGTATAGCGAGCCAGCACAGTCCAAACAAGGGTTTGAAACCCGAAATTTATCACTTCAGTCATAAAAGGAAAAGCAATCGTATAACCCTAGCAAGGGTTTGAAACCAGAAGTTGACACAATCATAAAAGAATGCACAGTTTCAACGTTTTCCAGACCGACAGAGGATTACATCCAGAAACTTGCCAACCAACAGGGTTTGGCTATAGAACAAGAAGTACCAGAAAGAGAAACAAGTCTTGAGAACAGCTAACCACGAGATTTAAAAGGAGTGACCCTACCGGAGGGTTTGAAACGCCGAGGGAACGGACTGGGGTTTTGCCAGGAGAAACCTGCACATGGAAATTGACCACCATAACTTGAGTTAGAACGTGTTCCAGAGATAAGCATCCATACAAGACTACAAAAAACAAAAAAACGAAACACAGTCAGAAGAAAACCTTACCAGGGTTTTGGGTTTGGACAGAGGTAAGCCGACAGGGTTTCCACCGGAGTAGCAATCACTGATACACGAAGGAGCCGAGGGGTTAGGGTTACGAAAAACAGCGGTGCAGAGTAAAATCGGAGGGAATAAGTTACCTGTTGTCCCCACTGATGCCGGAAGTAACCTTGGTGATTTTACCCTGTCGCACCTGCAAGATGGGTTCGATAGAAAATTGACATTAACAGGAAACGAAAGGAGAGGGAAGATTAACCTGTTTGCAAACCAACAATAATCGACAGGGAACAAAGATTTACCGACAGTAAGTTACCGGGAAACAGCCCACAACAGCCCGACAGTTGGCGCCATTGAAGAAACTGGAGGAAGCTTAGTAACCCGCAGAGGTTACCCACAGGGAAAATGCGCAGACTTGTGGAGAGTATTTGCGAAAACCAGAGGCCAGCAAAGGGCCGAAGAAACCTCCCTTCTCGAACCCTCGTTTGATGAAAAACAACAACAATAAAACCATCGTTCACAGTTGAAAGGGTATAGCACAGAACTCGGTGCACAGTAAATGCACCAAGGACGTGACCAATGGTGTATTAAAAGCGACATGAATCAGCACTGGAATCCATTAAACCAATATACATTCTGAGTTAAATACGAATGATGACGTGTAAAGCACAGTCACATATACATTGTTGAAACCATAGTCCGGAGGGAGTTATATTATCAAACAAAATCACAAATATCACATCAATGTTTGGTGTTTGGTTTATTATATTATTAATTAAGCCACGTGGTTGAACTGGGACATCACACACGGAGGTTAGACCTTCGTCACCTTTCCATCCTTGTTTCAAAGTTATTTTTTTGGGTTTTTTTGTATGGATTGTGTTTGCTAAGGAACAAGGGTATTCCAGTTATGTTAAGAATATTGTCGATAAGAATAAATTTGATGTGTGTGGTCTTCAGAAATACCTATTGGTCATGGCTACCAAGGTCTTCTTGGTGCAAAGTTGCAAAGTTTTGCTATATATCTTCATTTTCTCCTTCAACAATTGCTTTGAGTCCTTGTACTATTGGGAAATTTATTGTTTTATGGTCTTATGCACATATAGCACAAAATTCAATAATACTCAAATAACATTTACAAAAAGGATGCTTATTTCTACATTTTGGACAAAAAGAATAGATAAAGTTTCATTTTCTACTTTTTGTTTTTGTCGGATCTTTAAAGTACCTATTTGCTTACTAACATTACTAAGAATTTCTATTTTAAAATATTCCAACAATTACCAATTTAAACTATATTTACCCTACTAAAAATTGATTTACTAATCCTAAATATAGCATCTTTAGATCCTTTACTATATTTAACCTTTCCTTAATAATTTTTCTTACATAATTCACACATTTATTTATAACTTACTTGAGGTGAACCTCCCTTTCCCATAAGATTGAGTTAATCTATACATTCATATCTATTTCCTTGAAGTTGAATAATTTTAGAAGTATCCAAAATTTTATTGTGTATCCCTCTTAACACCATAATGTAATTTTTGTAAGTAATATTCAAGGGCCACACCCTCATTTTATGATATTTTAAATAATTCCTCTCACAAATATTACTCTACATAGTTGTCTTTGTATTTATAAAGAAATTTTGACACATATTATCCAAAATTTTGATATTATTTGTTCCTAATCCCATAAACCAATGGAAAATTCCATCCTTAAGGATAGATAGAAACAACTTATATTTTGGGGCATCAAGAGTGTTCATAACTATGACATAATATATCAAATTAAAAAATAAAAGTTTTAGGATATTTTTTTCTAATACCATGAGAATTAGAAAGTATTGATGATGAAAATTTTTCATGTTAACATTTGATGTTGGATCTAGAATAGAAAATACAAACTCTTATTCAAAATTTTCTATTGTTCAAGATGTTTTTCCTATTTATTGTTCTTAGTGCTTAACCATATTATTTTTCAATATTTTGTTGGTGAAATATTGTATTTTGGTTCTTTTACAAGCTTATCAATGAATGGTAACTATGACTCTTCACTAGTCAATTCTTATTTTATTGTGATGAGAGTAGAGTGTAATTGCTTGTTGCGGAATTGATATATCTATGGTTTCCTCTCCTTCTTCTTATTTTATACTTCCCATTTTCTCATGGAGCCAAAATTTTATATAAGTGTCCTCCTCTAGTAATTCTACCTGCATATGACGTGGCTCTTACTGCGCCATGATTTCGGTTCAATGCAGCAATGACTTCTCAAGTGGTTAGAACAATTATAGCTTAACAAATCTACTTTTATAATCTCTTTGTGTATTCATGCATTCTAATTACTATGATTTAATCTATAATATTTTCTAAATACATTTATAGCTATGTCTGTGTGTTTCTATCTAATTTTTTTTAAAGGTAAAAAATGTTAAGCAATTCAATTATTTTTAAAATCCTTTCATTTAATTATATATCCATAATCATAATGTGCAAGATTTACTTATTTGTAAACAAAAGCTACTAAAATATAACCATCTAAATTAATAAATATTATGTGATATCAACTTATCACATCTATGATTTATAAATGACTTATTGTGACATTCCATTGCAATCCTTAACCATGCGTTGTAAATGATGGCTTCTATAGTAATAGTTCAGTAATTTCTCAAATTATAAAGCAAATGTTAGTAAAGCATAAAGCCTATTGAAATTTAAAATTTGTAAATATGCATAAAGCAATACTTGAATAGTAAATTGAATAAATGGTGAACTAGAAATTAAAACAAAATCTACAGCATGAATTTTAAACTAAGTCCAAATTTAAATAGCAATGGATACCCTTTAATAATGGGTCATCATAGTTAAGTGGTAAGGTGTTTTAAGAAAGGCTACTCTAAGTGCCACTTTGCATCATTTTCACTTTTATATTTAATGTTAGACTATTGAATAGTCAATTAATAGTTAATAGTAATTTAAGTTAATAATGAGTTAATAGTTAATAATAACTACTTCTTAAAACCCATATGACCAAAAAAATTGCTCTAATATTGGGAGAAACATTCTCTAAGTTTTTAAATCGTTTCCAGTGATAAGAATAGGTGTAGATTCGATTCTGTGACATGGAATCAGGAGTAGTCAATAAGTACAGGATGAGGTGAAAAATTGGCAACGGTTAACTAATTTTTAGGGTGGGGTGAATTAACCAAACAAACGAAAAAGTCAACCATTAAACAAGTAAGTTGGTAAGTTCTTCGCATCAAAAGTTAAAATTGAAATTTGGGAATGGAGGTCAAATTAAAGTGGGGGAGCGGAATTGGATGGAACGAGACAATTACCTCCAATTAGTGTTGATCTAATATCTTTCCTAAATAACAAAGGGATATTTTATCTAAGTCAGATTATGGATTGGGAGGGGAAATATCCTCAATGGTATTTGAGTAATAGAATGGGTATACCGAATGAGATGGCTGCGAATTGGGAATAGTACAAGGATTCGTTAAGGAATCTGGGTCTATATAAGCGTAGCCAGGGAGATAGCATTAAGTGGGGAGGATGTCTCAATATAGGTCAGATTGCTATAAAGGATTTATATCATGACATGATGAAATTGAAAGTACAGGAAGGGACTCTAGGAAGGATTAGGGAGGTATGGAAGATGAAGGCACAAAAGAAGTAGGTTATCTTCTTCTAGCTTACATGGTAGGATAAAAACCTTACATGGAACAACCTACAGCAGAGAGGGTTTAATGGACCGGCTATCTGCAGTTTATGCAGGAATGCAGCTAAAGACAACAAACATTTATTGTATAACTTCTTATTATCTAAAAATATTCTCAGTGATATTTGCAATAAAATCAATCTCGAGGTGTTTTCATATGAAAAAGAAGAAGACTGTTTCGATTGGTGGTATAGGAAAGGTAAGTATTTCAGAATTTTGCCTATAATTTTTCATTAGAATATCTAGTGTTGTAGGAATAGAAGGATCTTTGATAATATAATAAGCACGCCAGATAAAATATGCAATCAAGTGATCATGATATTGGAGAGTGATAAGATGAAAAAAATATCCCCTATGGGTTTGCCTATAAGAGATAGACCATGTGAGCTTAACCTTCCAGTGAGATATTTCGACGGAGCTCCACAAAATCAAAAGTGTGGATGCAGTGTTTTATTGATATTAAGCCCAAGATGCCAATATAAGCTGCACTCGTATGGAGGACATGGGTCGAACATGAGGGTGGACTTTATGGCACTGTGGGATGTATTATGGTTTGTGCAGCACCTTTGTGTGGACCAGTTAACAATCTATGGGGATTCAAAGGTCTTGATAGACCACATGAATTAGGGAACAAACCTCAATCCTGATACAGCTTGAATGGGTTGAATTGAGAATATGAGGAATAAGTTCTCATCCCTCACTTTCTGCCATATATATAGAGAAAGAAACAAGCAGGCGGATAGATTGTCAAAGATGGGTCTTGTTGGCATATTTGGAGAAATTTAGTACAAACTGATTAATGGAACAATCAACAGAGGTAGCGGCTCTGTATTTTTTTTCTGACCCTTTTGCTTATTATGTAGGTTATGAAAGTAGAGAAGAGACGAGGGTGATAATAGGTTTGTGCAGTTTATATTATTGTTTACATTTCTGTTTTCATTGTAGTTATCAAACAAGTAAAATAAATACTTAAATTATAAAAATAAAATTCAAATTCATTATTTATTTTTTAAAACTTAATTTTCCATAATTAATTATTTGAAATTTACATGATTTTAATTATTTGCATGTATCTAAGAGAGATTTTATCATCTACCGTTCCATTTAAAAATACTAAAATAATATTTATATCAACAAATTAAAATATATTATTAACAGAAATATCAATGTCTCCCTTAAATAAAATAGATCAATTTTCTTATTAAGTTTACATCAAACTCTATAATGAGAAATAAACTAATTGAAATTAAAAAATATTATTTTACTTGTGTTTTCATCAAGGAGATGTCTAATTTGTTCTTGACAATTGGCATGTAACAAAAATAATATTATCGATAATGTGTAATCTATTCCATGTTCATATATATATATATATATATATATATATATATATATATATATATATATATATATATCACAAAATAATATTTTACTATGTATTATAAATAAAATAATTTTATTTCAACTAAAATAAATAAAATTATTATATTTCACTTTCTATTATGAGGGATATGTCTAATTAATTACATTCTTAATTGGAGTTCATATCAAGTTTAATGTGAATTATAAATAAGATATTTCAATGTGTATCTTCAGTAAAATATTTCGATATCATATATTCTTTCTAATTCAAAGTATTATAGAGATTTGTATTTCCTTTAATGTTCAATATTTTAAAAAGTAGAGAGAGAAAGAATTAATAACAAAAATAATTCTATAAATTAAATTTATTATTATTAGTGTGTTTTTCAAAACTAACATAGATTCATCTTCCAAGAGACAAGATGAATAAAATCTCTCGGGGGAAAACTTTTCTTCATTACATCCTTCTCTGTAGCTAACATTTCCTCAAGTTTTGTACTCAAAAATAGGTTTGCATCTTGACAGATTAGATCCCTTTCAACACTTGGTAGATATAGGGGTAAGACATATATATTATGGTTAAAAAGAAGGGAAATCATGTTATTATTGACTAACAACATTATCCCTATAATTTAAAATAATTAATGTTAACTAATAATTAATTTTATTAATAAAATTAATTAATAAATTAAGTAATAATTATTGATGTTAATAATAATAATAATAATAATAATTAATACAATTAACTATTATTAATGTATAATAATTAAGTATTAATTGCATCGTAAGTCATTCCTTTAGGAAGAACATTGTTGAGTTGTCACTGTGCATCGTCAGGTACCATTCAATCTATTATTAGACAATTAAAACCTTTTCGGTTATTGGATCCCACCACTTGTCAACCATATTATTCGATCTCCTGAACTGTGAGTCAATTCATTTATTCCACTATCTACCTTCCTTCCATTGCACCGAAATTCTCAGTGTGGAGCTTCTTGCTTTAAGTGGAAGAGGCTTCTGGGTTCTATGGTTTTAGTTCTAGTTTTGTGGCTTTATTTCTCCAACAATGGAGGTAGGGGTGTTGTTGAGTATCGGCATGAAAATGATGGGCTAGAACCTATCCCTCAAGATTTTAGGTAAAAGCTTCTCGATATCAGTCTATAATCACACAAGTCGTGTGGATGAAACCCTGGAGCAACGGGAAAGGTATATAGGTTACTGAGAAAGGTTTGTTGTTTTTGGGAATGGGGTCTTTGGCGATGAGGAGGGGCTCACCATGGCTCGATGCTCGACGATACCATCGAGGCTTACAAGTTTGTGAAAGCATCTCGCCACAACTCATTATAAGAAATAAAGAAAGTATTTTTAACGTCCATGAGGCTAAAAATAGCCTATGGGGCAAATTTATTCTCCTTTTGGCTCTTATATTCAACCCTTTTCCCATGGAGTTCTACAATAAATCCTCGCATCTTCTCAAAAAACTCTTCGCTCAATAGATTATCCCAAGAGCTAGCCACGAGAATACCTACATAATTTTCCCTAGTGTCTTTGAAGGTCTTGCATTCAAAAATGAAATTTTCTTTTGTTTCCACTTTTTCTGAAGAGCAAAAAATACATACTCTTTCCTCCCACATTTATTTTTTCCTTTTCTAGCGCCCTATTTCACAATGGAGTTGATGAGAATTAATCCTTAATTAAGCAATAAGAATTTTAAATATCCAATAAATATTGGCCCCTATGTACGATTTTTATTGATGATTAGTGGGGTTAAACTTTTCAATGTAGTACTTCTTCTTTCTCCCTAGCTCTTTCTCCCAAGTACGTTTATGAAAATTATCCATAAAATTTTTTTTATCTCTTCAGTGTTTTTAGGACACATGCTCAATAAAATACCCTTTTTACCAAACCATTTTTATTTTTTTGCATCCAAGTATTCTTTATTTTTCACAATCCTTCATTAAACACAACCTTAGGATATATACCCTCTTCCATTTGCTCAATTTTTTTCAAATACCTTATGACTCGCACCATAGCCATTGCTTCAATAGGATCAGCCCATGTTTCACTTAACAATATAGAATAAGGAACTGCACTTTTAATTTTGAATTTGTTATGTAACTCAGTTTCTATTCACATGGCCATGAAGCCATCATCGTCCTCCTCCTCTTGGTGGAGGTGAAAGCCTTAATATGCGATTGTACTTTTCTTGTGTTGAGGTCCATTTGGTTATTTCTTAGGCCCTATTTGTTATAGGATAAACACACTCAAATTATTTTCCCAGATGGTGAAATACATGGAAATGATGGATGCAGTTATAAGGATTGTTACCG
This sequence comes from Pinus albicaulis, assembly GCA_034641835.2. Lineage (NCBI taxonomy): Eukaryota > Viridiplantae > Streptophyta > Pinopsida > Pinales > Pinaceae > Pinus > Pinus albicaulis. The sequence continues at coordinate 285,107,587 of CM076576.1, forward strand.
TGAGCTCTAGGTGCCATTTTTTTAGGGTTTAAAGGATGGCATTTGTATTATTTCACAAATGGTGCATGTAGTGCAACATTTAATCTGCTTTACCTTCTAAATATTTGGATCAGGAAGGTCATGAATAAATCTACAACCTTAGTCAATTTTTTTGGTGTATGCTTTATTCTTAAGTTTTTGATTATGTAAATTTCATGTTGTAAATAGTTTTTGCGGTGTGAGGTTGTTGTATGTGGATGTTTTTGTAGTTGTACCAATCAAAAAAATTATTTCCATGGGACACAATGTGTAAATTTCTCAAAGCATGTGCATAGGAGCCTAATATCAAAGAAAAATGCATAGTTGTAAATTGTTCTTTAAATATGTAATATTCCTAAATTAGCTTCAGCTAATAGGAATATTAATTTTGCCTTTTTTATTTTACATTTCATGATTGATGAATAAATTGTGAAGGAGGACATGTAAAACTCCTGAAAACTAAGAATAAATCAATGCTTATGTGAATAGATACATATCAGGGCTATTTAAATAAACTCCTGCAGGTGTGAATGGGTCTAAATCACAAGAGTGGGCCATCTTTCACCAAGTCAACAATGCAGTCTAGATGCATTGAACCTCTTTGAGGGACAACACAGCTCTAGAAGGAGGATCTAATGTGAAAAGTGTTAAGTGATTCAAGGTGGTTTAGGGTTTGGCAAGAATCCTATCTTATAAAAGGAAGGGGAGGGCAGCAAGGAAAATGTTGTTGAAGGTCATTATTTCTAAAGGTCTGTCTGCTTAGACATCCCTTGTTGGGACTTCCTGTTCAGGAATCCCACCCCCTCCCTTGAGTAGCTCTTGGAGGAGAATTGTTCACTTGTCGATTATCAGACTTGGGCCAAGCTTCACCTTACATTTATAGCGTTGCTCCTGTTGTGGGTTGAGTTGTCCTTGTGAGTTGCAGCAAGTGGAGATCTATATCTACTCAGATCTAGATGATAGCAGTGGCTCTTCTCAATGAGTGTGTCTTTTAAGCTCCTGGAAGAGTTCATTTTCTGATTGTGCTTCAGACCTACACCTTGGCATCAGGCCATTCCATTCTCAAAGGCTACAACACTATTTCCTTCCCTGTACTATTTTTAGATCTACAGTTGCAGGGTGTTTTTCCTGCATTTTGGAGGAGAGATCTCCAGTGTTGGGATTCTTCCTTTCACTGTGGTAATCCATGGATTGACTATCCAATCCATGTTGGTTTCAGATCTGATCTACTATACCAATGTAATATTCAGAAATTTCTAAATCATTCTGCAGATCTGCATTCTTAGATCTCAGATCTACTTCCAGTGCTTCATGTTTTGAGCAAAACCCCAAGGGGAATGTATAGATCAGCCTTTCTTGTACATCGATCTGTATTGGATCTAAATTTTTATGTATATACATGATCTAGATTTGAATAATTAATAAACTATTGCTTTAGCCCTAAAAATAACGTTGTCATGGTTATGCAGTCTTTATCATGGTTGTAGCACCTTATTTTTTAGGATTTCTCCTGTATTGTCTCATTCTTTCTTCTGTAAAATGTATGAGCTATGTCACTAATCTGATTTATCAATTTTAAGACATTATTGCAGCTAAACCCTTCAGTAAATTACGCTCTTGTGCTTCAGTAAATTTTTTCATACTCCAGGTCATGGGAAATCGGGGTTTTCTAGCCGAGTTTGGAAGGGAGGAACTATTTAACATACTAAAATGCTTTTTTTTTGCTGAAATTTGACATGGGAGTCCCTCATAACCCTAGATATCATATCCAACCACTTTCCCATATTATTTTTAAGCAGATATATGAATACATTCATTTTAGGGCCTAAATCATCACTTATCCCCACCTTTTGGTTTATAAAACGCTGTATAAAGTTGTTGCTGCATATTTTATTGAAGGATATATCATTCTACATCAGTTATAATGCATATTGTTGCATCTCCAACTCTCGAATACCTTAGGGTATTCTCATTGTTGTAGAAATTCCAGATTTGGAACATTACAAAATACCCCTTTAGTCCTTATGTAGGTTAGGTTTTCTCAATCATTGAAATAATATCTTGCCACCGATCGATGCAATGTAATATTTTTTTCTTCAAAGAAACCAGCATAGTGTGGTATTCATGTTCATTTAATCCCCAGTCTTATTAGTGGATTTTCATTGATGTTGTTTTTCAATCATTTTTCTTCTGATATTCAAGGTGAGATTGCTTGGTGTTGTGCAAATTGTTAAAAATACATGTTCAATAAGTGGAAAGAAAGCGAAGGACATTGTTTAGGAAATGCAAATGGAGAAAAAGTGTGTTGTGAATAGGATATCTCTCGCAAATATTTCATGGTAGCTCACTTTGTCTTACTTCCTTTTTCATTGTAAAAAAGTACTAATTGCAATCAGAGGAGCTCTCGCAACCATTGCATGGTAGCTCACTTTGCCTTACACCATTTTCCTTGAAATTGTTTGATTGTTGAAACTATCTAATTGTTTGAATGCTTAAATATTCTAAACATATGTAAATATATGGTATATTGTAATATCAAAATGATCCTCGATAGCTTTCATAATTGCAGGTCTACAAAACATAATATTTGTAATGAGTTTTTCTTGTGCAATGGAATCCTTTCCTGGGTTGTGCTACAATATTTGCATATTTTTAATTGATATTTTACGATTTTTTAAGAAGGGTATATTAAGGTATGTTCTAATTTCATAATCATATATTTTCATCCATGCTTCTTTTGGATATTCCCATTTTATTTTTTAGCGACAAAGGAAGATTTCCATGCTAATGAAATTAAAATTGAAAATTATAGCAGATGAGCCATTAGTTAGAGGGAGGTTGATGTTGGTGGACATGTGTGGCTCATAACACATGAGACAATTTTGGATATGGGTAGAGGCAAATATGCAGGTTATCAGTGCTCACTCTTTCTCTCTCACTTCTAAACACACATACACACATTCATGCATCTCATATAATAGCTATATGGCTAAAAATAGAATTTGTAGTTTCATCTTGTTGATCATCTAGGTAAAATAAATCAAGGAAATGGGGCATTGAATAGGCTTTTCAAGGCTACAACAAATGGGGATTGTTACATTCACTCAATTCAACATGGGTGCAAAACCATAGAACAAATAAATCTCTTGATGTGGATTGGACAAGCGGGATGTCATTGAAAGGTTGGTTTTATGTCATACCTTAAACTTATTTTGAAGGTGAAGAGGATTATGAAACCTGTATTGATGTATCTAAAGTAGATGAAAAAGGCAATGGGAAAAAGGGAAATTTTGAGAAAGAGGATCATGTGATGGAGAATATGTTTGAAATTTTGAAAAGTGAATCTAGTAATTTGAAATCTATAGTGGAAAATTTTGATAAAAATCCTACCAATACAAGTTGTCACCTAACAAAAGAGGGCGAGTATTTTACCTTTCATCCTATACGTGGAAAAATATAATGCCTCCAACTCAAATTTATCTTATATAAGAGATCTAAGAAAAGAAGATAAAGATCATCAATCTCAATATCCTCCAACTCAACTTTCTCTTATATAAGAGATCTAACAAAATAAGATAAAGATCATCAATCTCAATATCTCCAAAGGGAAGATAGTGATAACTATATCTTCATCTACACGAAAAAATACAGTAGTACAAGGGATGCCTTTAATGTGTCTCTACATTATCATCGAACTAGTGTTTTCATATATATGTGATTGTCACCTTCAAACTACATAAAAAATTGCATTAGTACAGGGGTTTCATTTAATATATCTTTGCATTATCAGGGAATTGGTGATTTAATATAAATGTGATTATAACCTTGAAATACTTTGGTTAATTATATCATCTTAAGGAGGGAGGCCACGAGGTTTTGAACCAATGTCATTATCATTGAAACATTATAGGTTGCCTCAAAATCACAACCTGCCAGACAACTCAGGTACATAAATCATGTCTTAATGATAAGGTGGTTAAAATACTCATTGTAGAACTCAATTTACTTTAGCATGTGTTTTATGCACAAGTTGTATTTGGTCTACCCCGGTCTGCATTGTTTTTGGTATATTTGGTTTATTATTGCAGGGGTAAAATATGGTGCTTGTCGAGAATTTTTTTCAAGTTAAATTTTCATAGTGTAGCTTTGTAAATTATCTATTTTGAATTTTATATCTATTCAATGTTAAGCTCATCAAATTCCCTTGAAAAAAAATTGGAAAGTTAGATTTAAGATTTATATTTTATGCATACATTAATAGTTACATAGGGAAAGTTTATTTTGATATGACAATGAAATGGAATGTAATCTTTGAAGGGACAACCAACACCACAACAAACTTCATAAGTAAGGTCAACTCTTAAGTTTGAATCTACATTTCATGGACATCAAGTCAAATCATCTCCTCAGATTTTGATTCAGACTTGAACCATACCTGCAATTTTAACTTACAAGTCAAATGCCAGTCATTTTCATTCAATGAATCTATTACTATGATTTCCATTTATTCACGAATTTGATTTTTGGTGGGTTTTTTCTATGTCCAAACTTGCATATGTATTTAGGATTGAAACTCTCTAAACCTAATATTAAGGAATGATAGTTGAAATAAAGAAAAAATTACAAGAATTTTTATGTATTTAAGAGTGGTTTCAACATGGGGTATTCAGGAGTAGGGTTGATGGTTTAAATACAAAATATTCCAGAGCTTAACTCTCCTCCCCAAAGGATTTACGTTACGAGAAAGAAAAGAAAGGAAGAAACAAGCCTATATTATAGGGATTAAGTATTTTGTCACTATGCCTCCCTTGTACCCGTGAATTTCATGTCTCAAAAAGGTCTTAGCATCGTGGAATTCAACATCGTGATCGAAACTAAGTTATATTTTCTCTAGTAACCTAAGGCCCAATAAAATTTGAGAATTATTTTCACACTTACTATTTGTTTGCATTACATCCTGCTAAGCCAATGATATAGTTCATAACCCATATTTTTGGTCACGTGAAATAAATAGACTTATTTGGAAACAAAGAAGATATTGTTTTAAGAAGATAATACAAAGCAATGCAACTTACATTACCATGACTCTAAAAAATCAAATGATCTCAAAATAATGGTTAATTCTCAATATCCACAAATGGAAGATGATGATAATTATAAACAAAATCAAACTAAAGAATATAGAAAATATGCAAAGAGGCTTAAATATGGGAGAAAGGCACATACTAGAACGCAAAATATTTCCTTAGAGTAGAGCAATAATCTAAAACTATTCTACTGGTATTGTTGTCTTCTAGACCTATGCATTTATTCATTTCCAATAAGATGATTTTCATAAAGTTCTCTTCTTTTTCAAGATTTTTTCGAAGTGGTTCAAACAATTCAACATGGGTGCAAAACCCTAGAACAAATAAATCTCTTGATGTGGATTGGACATGCAAGACGTCATTGAAAGGGTGGGTGTATGTCATACTCTAAACTTATTTAGAAGGTGAAGAGGATTGTGAAACCTGCATTGATGGATCTAAAGGAGATGAAGAAGGTAATGGGAAAAAGGGAAATGTTGAGAAGGAGGATCCTTTGATGGAAAATATGTATGAGAATTTGAAAATTAAAGCTAATAATTTTAATTCTATAGTGGATAAATTTGATAAAGATCCCAGCAATATAGGTTGTCTCCTACCAAATGAGGGGGATTCTTGTACCTTCATCTTATGAAGAAACAAACAATGCCTCCAACACAGACTGCTCTTATATAAGAAATCCAAGAAAAAAAGATAAATATCATCAGTCTCAATATCTGAAAATGGAATATGATGATAATTATAACTTCACCTACACAGAAAACTGCATTAGTACAAGGGATGGCTTTAATGTGTCTATGCATTATCATGCAACTATTGTTTTCATATAAATGTGATTATCACCTTGAAACTGCATAGAAAACTATATTCGTACGAGGGTTTCCTTTAATATATCTTTGCATTATCATGGAATTGGTGTTTTCATATAAATGTGATTGTCGCCTTGAAAGACTTTGGTTAATTTTTCATCTTAAGGAGCTTGGCCACGAGGTTTTGAACCAATTTCATTATGATTGAAACATTCTAGGTTGCCTCGAGATCACAACCTTCCGCATAACTTGTGTGCATAAGTCATGTATTAATTCTCAGGTGGATAAAATCCACAAGGAGAAACTATGTTTACTCTAGCATGCATTTTATGCACAACTTGGATATGGTCTAACCTTGTCTGAATTTTGGTTGGGGAGATTTGGCTTATTATTGCAGGGGTGAAATACAGTGCATGTCAGGAATTTGTTTCAAGTTAAATTTTGGCAAAGTAGGTTTGCAAATTCTATATTTTGAATTTTATAGCTATTCAATGTTAAGCTCATGGAGTTGATAAAAAAATTTAAAGTTAGATTTAAATATTAGAGTTTATGCATACATAAAGAGTAGGTATGTGTATATTTCCACAAATAAGATGGACACTAAGTTCTTCAAACCCCTCACAAGTACCTACAAGCTTCACCTTTTGGATGAATTCAATGGCCTCTCAGCTTAGAATAGTGAATGGTATAATAAGAGATTAGCTGTGAGCAATGGATTTACAAATCCTTTTTGCAAGGTTTTGTCCATTCATTTTGCATTAAATTTCTTTTAAAAGGGAAAAATTTAATCCAAACAAGCAAGTTCATTTTCTGTTATGGGTAGGATATGTAGCATTGTGCCTAATTTCACTGTTATTTTTGTTATTGTCTTGTGATAAGTATTCCATTCATCATATATTACTTCCAAGTATATTCACAAATGATGCTAGTCTTGAAAAAGTATTTGGTAGAAAAACTTTAGAAGTTTTAATAAGTTTTAGTTCAAAATAAATATACAAATCAATGGTAAAACTAAAATTATTTATTACTTTTTGATAGAGGAAGTAATTTATGTGGCAAAGTAAATAGAGTAGCCCACATCTAGATCATATAACATATCACATCTTCTTTGTATATATTATTCTTAGTTTTGAAACATGTGGTGCAATTTCTAGTTTGTAGAAATGTTATAATACTAATTTAACTTTCAGTACACCACCCTCAATGTTGAAACATGTGTAAGACACAAATCACTAGTTTTATATTAGCTCAAGAAAACAGAGTAAGGAGTATATCAAAATGGTTTCTTTGAAAATACAACCTTGCAAGTATCCCCTCCAATATTTTACAAGCCTCCTTATATACTGACCTCACCTATCCTCTTGCTTCTAGGAATTGGTTGTTGAACATATGTTAATCTCCAACTCATGGTTCTTTTTTTATATCTGCAACCATATAGACTATGATTTTTAAATGGTCTCAACATGTATATAAAAGGTGTGATTATTTTAATCTTTATTTAAATTTTTATTAACAAGTTTTTAAGTGGTTGACAACTTCCTTACAACACAAGTACAATTTTTCCCCAAATATTCTATGTGAATTTTCATCCTCTACATGTTATTGTTCCTATTCATTTTTGTCATATGCATTTTGCCAATTTATTCCCTATATTAAAAAAATTAATGATAACTCATTACAATGTGTACTCACATTAAACTTTGGATTGGGTTTTCATTCTTATAATGTCAATGTTTTTACAATAATCATTTTATGCATTTTTTACCTCTTAATTTTGAAAATTAATTTAAAAATAAAAAAATAAAAAAATAAAATAAAAAAACTAACCATAAAATTTTATACATACTAAGACTAAATATTTAACTTTCACATTTCATTGCAAAACAATATCATGTTGCCTCCAAGATTTCATTTTTCAACTAAATCAATAGTTTAATTGCATTATTTACAAATATATATCTGAATGTAATGAAAGTGATTTTGAACATGGTATCACAAGTTAGGAAAATTTTAGGGGCTAGATTTTGTCAGCCGTTAATGTTCCATGTTTCTATTTAAAAGAAACCATAAATTTTCATTTTTGATATTAAACTTAATTTCAAAAGTTCAAATTTTTTAGAAACTGAATTTTATATAGAATATTTTTCTTACTTTCCTTAAAATTTTATAAAACTATATAAAATTCTTACAAATTTAAATTTTATTTTATTTTTTAAATTAAATATTAGGTTAAATTTTTAAAAATAATAAATCTCACCCATGATTTTACATTTTCTCACATAACTTATTAGGTAAACAATATCTAATCTAATACAAAACAACTTGTTCACATGGCTTGCTGCATGAACATTATCTAATTTGATAGAGGCTTGACTGATCACATAAGTACTATATAGTTTGGTACAGGCCATCATATAATTCATATTTCCTTTAACATATTTGGATATAACATTCTATTAATTTATTCTTTTTTCTCATTTCTAGTATTATTTATACCATTGTAATTTTTTAAGCTAAGATTTTTCTTGCATTATAATATATTTTTTTCAAAACGTTTTCTCACCTAACTTATTAGGTAAATGTAATATCTTGTTTTTGGGATATCTCTAAAACACAAGAAAACTCCAACCAGAGATAGACTCGGAGGGCATTTACCGGATATGTTGCCTCTAAAGAGGACGAGATCTGGAGGCTACCTGGCCCTTTCCAGACTCTGTCTAAGAGTGAAAGATAACACACCAAGTGGTATAGAACTAGAATGTTCAAAAAAAAAAATAGACATACAATAGAAAGAGTATACGGCAACCACGGCATCAACGGAAACTACGACAACTCATCCAGAAAAAATATAGAATAAATGTTGAGCCATTTTATTAATCTGAGAAATGTAATGGAGTACAATAGGCTAATCTTGCACAAGGCAAGTGAGAAAACACTCTCAGAGAATACCGGAAATGGCTACTCTAGGAATTTCATCCTAGCTGCTAGAAACTGCTGAGTAGCTGCAACTGTTGGAATGGGCTGAAGACTAGGGGCTAATCCCCTTGGAGGAATGAGCTAAAAATCGCCAAACCTCCTCTCCTCAACAACCCGGACAATATCCACAAACCATTCCAAGAATGGTCAACCCTAGAAAACACCAGAAACTGCCTCCCCAGTGAATTATGCTAGCCTCCAAGGTACAGCGTAGTAGCTGGATAGAAACAGCTGAAATACTACCACAAACTCTGCCAAAAACCTCCGACGGGCAAACGTTGACCCTGTGCTCAAAATCCCGGCAAAATGGTCTGCAGAAACACCAATCCGGAGCTCCTCCATAATGGATTGCGTCCTCTCCCCTAGTGACTGCGTAGTATCTATCAGCTCTAGCTCCGCAACAAACCCAAAAAATGAAACGACTCACAAAATACAAGGAAACAAACCTTGCCCGAGCAGGCACTCAAAGTCCCCCGGGGCTAAGGGTGAGATCTCTGCACGGAGACAGTAGGTGCACTAAATAGTGTTGTAGACAGACTAAATAGCCAGCGTGCTAAAGAAGACCAAAGTCTCTCTCTAAAATCAACAAATCCAGAATGATCCAAATGAGGAGGCTCCTCCATCTTTTATAGCATTGGTTTCCCTCCAAAACCCGTCGTAGCCTCTCTCTCCTCCACATCCTCATCCTTATCTGCACAGAAGCTTCTAGAGTGCATGTAGGCACCCCTCCACTACGTGGTGTGTGGCCCCCCTTGACCCCCCCCTTGAGTCACAACGTTGTGCTACTAGGTGGATGTCTTATTCTACTAAAGTGAGTTAGACCCTCTCTTCTCACTTTTTATTTATTTACAAACCATAAACGGAAAAACTATACAAATTTGAATATTCCAATTAGCTGTTGCTAATTAGGAATATTAAAGTCCCCCCTGGCAAAATGTTGCTTGCCCTCAAGCAACTGAAGTGATGGATGTTGCAAAATATTTTCTCTCTCCCAAGTGGCATCCTCATCCGGCAAATTCTTCCACTGCACCAAGAATTCCCGGACCGTCCTACTCTGTAACCGCCTCTCCCTGGTATCAATAATGGCCTCCGGCTACAACACCAAGTGCCCCTCATCATATGTCGGCGGTAGCTCCTCTGTCACTGTCACTTGTTGTCCCAGCACCTTCTTCAGGCATGATACATGGAAAATGTTGTGGACCTTGCTGCCTTGGGGCAGCTCCAACTCATATGCAACCTTCCCAATCCTGCGTATCACCCTGTATAGCCCGTAGAAACGTGACTTGAGCTTCTTAGCTCCCTTCTGCTTCAGCGATGACTGTCGGTATTGCTGTAAGCGTAGGTAGACCAAGTCCCCTACCTTAAACTGTCGCTCCACCCAACCTCTATCGGCATCCAACTTCTGTTGGTTCTGCGATGTAGCCATGTTGTCCTTGAGATCTTGGAGGATATCCTGACTCTCTTGGATCCACATCTTGGCTCTAGGAGCCTTACTCACACTGAACATCACATCAACAAATGATAAAGAATGGTACCCATACAAAGCATAAAATGGTGACATACCAATAGACATGTGATGTGTCGAGTTGTAGCAATACTCCCCCAAATGCAACCACCTCAACCATGCTCGCTGCTGCCCACTGACATAGTTACGCAAGTAGCCCTCCAGCCACTTGTTAACTATCTTCGTCTGTCCATCCATCTGTGGGTGGTAACTAGTACTCGGTTTCAACTCCGTCCCCACTAACCGGAAAAGCTCCTGCCAAAATCTGCCCATGAAGCGGTTGTCCCTATCACTGATGGTGGTCTTAGGAAGACCATGCAACCTGAAAATCTCTCGAAAGAACAGCTCGGCCACCTATGCTGCTATGTAATGCACGGATATGGAAAAAAAGTGTGCATGCTTTGTCAATTGATCAAGGACGACAAAGATACAATCCTTTCCCTGCACCATGGGCAACCCTATGATGAAATCCATCGATATGCTCTCCCATTTCCCTTTCGGAATGGGAAGAGGTTGCAATAGTCCTACGGGATGTCTCATCTCCCCCTTGTTCCTCTGACAAACATCGCACTCTGTGATGTTCTGGAGTACATCCTCCTTGAGGCCCCTCCATGAGAACCTCTCTCTAATGACCCTATAGGTTTTGGTAAACCCCTGATGGCCTGCCAATGGAGAATCATGTGATGCATGGAGCATCTTCTTCTTAAGTTGAGATCCCTAAGTCAAGAAGATCTTGTCCCTATAATAGATGATCTCATCGACCACCTTGTACTGGTCATCCGCCACCTGTCCATCCAGCACCTCACATTCAAACATGTCCTTGGAGTACTCAACTAAAATTCGAGCCCTCCAAACTACATCCAAGCTCATAATAGATAACGTGGCTAGTCTACGTGAAAGGGAATCTGCTACCACGTTATTCTTACCCTTGACATACTCAATGTCAAAGTCATATTCTTGGATCTTACTGATCCACTTCTGTTGCCTCTCATGTAGCTGCTTTTGCTCCAAAAATAACCTGAGGTTGTTGTGGTCAGTCCTCACCCTGAATCTATTCCCTACCAGATACTGCCATAATTTGGCCAATGCATGTATGATTGCCAACATCTCCTTGTCGTAAATAGGATACAACCTCTCATGCGGAAGGAGTTTCCAGCTCTCAAAAGCTATAGGGTGTCCCCCATGCATCAATACTGTGTCGATCCCCTCTCCTGACACATCACACTCCAAGACAAATGGCTGCATAAAATCTGGAAACACAAGCACTGGGCAGCTACTCATCACCTCCTTAAGCCTATCAAAGGCTTGCTGCGTTGTATCTGTCCAACCAAATGCCCATTTCTTCGTCAAATCTGTAAGGGGTGCAGCAAGCTGTGAGAACCCTTTGACGAACTTCTTGTAATAGGCACATATCCCAATGAACCCTCGAAGTTCCATCACATTCTTCGGCTCCAAACAATCTCTAATGGCTCTAATCTTCTCCTCGTGGACCCTCACTCCGTCCACTCCAATGATGTGACCCAAATACAGCATCTCTATCATCCTGAACTCACACTTGGAGAGCTTAGCATAGAACTGTTTCTCTTCCAAGATGCGTAGCACTGCCTCTATATGCTGGAGATGCTCCTCCCACGTCCTGTTGTATATAAGTATGTCGTCAAAGAAAACCAATACAAACTTCCTCAGATGACTGTGGAAGATATGGTTCATATAGGACTGAAAAGTAGCTGGCGCATTGGTCAACCCAAAAGGCATAACAAAAAACTCAAAGTGCCCATAATGACACCTGAAAGTGGTCTTGGGAATATCCTGTTCCCTCACGCGAATCTGATGGTACACTGATCTCAAATCAATCTTTGAGAAGAACTTAGCTCCTCTCAACTCATCCATCAGTTCATCGATCCTGGGTATAGGGTACCTATTCTTCAGAGTCTTCTTGTTTAGGGCCATGTAGTCAATGCACATCCTCAAAGTTCTATCCTTCTTCTTCACCAACACTAGAAAAGAAGCAAAGGGACTCATGCTCGGTCTGATGTGTCCAAGAGCCAACAACTCCTGGATGGCCCACTCTATCTCATCCCGATAGGCTTTGGGATGCCTATAGGGTGTAGTGATCACCGCCTGGATACCCTACTCTAGCTCGATGGTATGATCAAACACTCTATCTGGTGGTATAGCCCCAAACACTACCTCATGTCTGTCAAGGATAGCCTGTATCTCTGGATGAACTGCTCGACCAGTGGTCTCTGCCTGTGATGCCCGCAACTCAACCGCCCACTCTATGTTTCCCTTCCGGAAGTCCGCCTCCATCCGGTGTGCCGAAACTGTCTGAGGTGGGTAAGTATGCATCCCGCGGATCTTCTCATACTTCCCGGTCTTCTTGTCATCCCACTCCATCTCTAAGGCCTCCCAATCTGTGGTGACCTTCCCCAGCGTAATCAGCCACTGAACACCCAGTACCACATTGGTATCTGGTATGTTGACCATGAAAAAGTGATCAGTCATGGTGTAAGTACCCATCGTCACTGCTAACTCTGGAACATACTGGGCACACTGCATCGTCTAGGCTCCTGGGACCAAAACTAAAAAACTCGTCAAAACTCTCGGTCGGTATACCTCTCTGCTCGACCATCTATGCATCAATGAAATTTTGGGTTGCCCCACTGTCAACCAAGACTGATACTCACTGGCCACGTACTTTCCCACGTACGCGCAGTGTCAAATACTTAGGAACTCCTCGCAAAGTTGCAAGGGCCCCTCCTGTGGGTGCAAAGGTTGCACCTCCTATCCCTGGAGGTGGAGGCAGCAACTGATCCTGGGTCATCTGACTATCTCCTGCCTCCTCATCATCCTCCTCATCCTCTTCCCCGATGTCATCGGATAAGGCCTCCATGAAGTGTGCTTTGCCAGCAGCACACATATGCCCTGGTGCCCACGGCTCCTGACATGTCAAGCATAGCCGCTTCTTCCTCAACTCCCTCCTGGCCTCATCATCTACCTGTGCCCATCTTGGATTCCCCTTTGGAGGAGGAACCCTCACATCCTTCCCCTTGGGCTGGAAACCCTGTCTCTGGGGGTAAGATGTTCACGTCCTAGGCAATGCATCATGCAAATTGTTACACAGTAATTTGTCACCATCCCTGCAATTCCCATCTCGCCCATTGGAGGGTCGTTTCTGTGACCAATAAGCAGTGTCATGCCTTGCAAATACCATCATTGTATCCCTTTCCATGAGGACAACATTCCTTTTCCGTCGTATCATTTCCCCGAAAGCACTTAAAAACACTTTTTTCCTTGGCGCTGTAGCCCGTTATGTACTGCTGCCTAATGGGGGAAAATTATCACTGAGCCCGCGCCAATTGGCGCTCTGTCCCAGTGTTGTACCCGCGCCACTCTGTTTATGGAAAGTTTTTAAAAAAAAAAGAGGCGAAGTTTCGATTACAACAACTTCGTGGATGAGTCATCAGGAGTGGTTTCGCCTGAATAACCACGGCCTTCCTCCTTTGGCCTCTTGTTTCCACCATATGGGGAACCTCCCAAAGGATAAGGCCTCCCTTCCACTATTGTAGGGATCCCAACCTCCTCCTCTCCTCTATAAATATAGCCTTCATCCATTGATGAAGGGGGGGAAAGGCTGAAAGGCTGATAGTCTTGAAGTGCTGAAGCTTTGCATCTCCATATTCCCAAGTGCCTTTGTGCTGTAAAGAATCCTCTCTCTCCCTTAAGGCCAACTCAAGTAAGGAGACCATTGTCACGAGACTCTGGAGAGGTTTTCCCTTTCCTTGGCGCGCTTTGCGAGACGTGGACTACTGGAAACCCGTCCGAAGGAGACCGCGACGTCAGAACTTGGTTGTAATCTTTCTTCGCTGGTTATTTGATAGATGATTATGATTATGGTTCCACTCCGTTTTCCATCATGTTAATGCGAGTAATGTCCTTTCTGACTGATGTTTAGTTACGTATGCTGGTTTCTATGCTTGTATCTGTTCGTTTCTTCTATGTGCAGGTGTTCATCCGCGGAGATCGTGGAGGGATTGTGATCTGCCGAGGCTGAGGAACGGGGAAGCTTCTTCTTCAGATCCTAGCTTTGGAATCTAGGTAGGCTTCTATCTCTAGCCTTTTCATTCGTAATTAGGAACCTGCGTCATGACATTGTTTGTTTGTTGCTAGACCCCTGCTGGGCTAGTAGGGATCGCCTCTATCCGCAGAGGGGATTTACCTTCTCAACACAAATCCCTGGTCCTTTTGATAGCATCCTAGAGTGTAGCTGGTCTAGTGGATCTGACTAGACCTCGAAGTGGCTCTGATAATCCCTCCACAAACATATAGATCATTCGTGCCGCGGATAGATCTGGCACAATCACCGAAACCCTCAAGAAATCTGCAATGTATGTCTCCAGGCTCCCTGTCTGTTTGAGCTTTGTCAGCTCAACAAAATTTTGTTCCGAATCCCTCCGGTCAAAACGCTCTATCAATCTCCTAGTGAACTCGGCATATGTCATAACTGTGGAATGCCTGAGTGTCACCATCCCATGGAACCACTAGTCCTGGGCCTCACCATCCAAATGTAATTTTGCCACCTTGATGGCCTTCGTCTCTGACATCTGGTTAAGCTGGAAATAAATATCCAACTTCTCCACCCAAGACTTTGACGAATTTTTTGATGATCCATCAAACGTAGGCAAATGAAATCTACTAGAGGCATGGTGGGAATCTCCATCATGGTAATGTCAGTGCCCTCTATGATGGTCGCGGGGTCTACTATCCTGCTGGAGTTGCACAAAATATTTGAATGTGAGAGCATCCCTGAACTCCTACCCGTAGGATTGATACTCTACAAAGTACTCATCTAAGTGCCCGGGATCTACCTCATGGTGGGCTTCTGCCCCTGTATCAGCTCCCAAGAAAGTGGGCATGGTAGAGCGGGTAGGTGCACAAGAAGCCGTCGGCTAACGAGTATCACGTTGAGTAGCACCCTACTTCGGCGAATGGTGGGATGCACCTGATCACTCTCTGACCTCGAAAACCCATGGAGTCTCACGCTGCCTAGCCTCCATAGCTGTGAACCTCTGGTCCATCACCTCAATCTGTCGGGCTAAATCCTGCACCGACTTGAGGAGTGCCTCTCCAAACTGTTTGGCCTCTGTGTCATCTGCGATCAGCGCTTCCTGCCTCAAATCTACTACAAGCTCTACCTCCTCTGCATCTTTCATAGGCTCTCTCTCCTGATCTGCGTTTTCTACCTGGGCACAGTCTTCCTCTTCGTAGGTGGCCTCCAACCTATGCTCATGGTATCTATACTTCCTGCCTCTGTACGGTCTCTTTCCTGATGTCATAGACCACAGGCTGAGCCAGAACTATGCTCTGATACCATTGTAATATCTTGTTTCGAGGATATCTCTAAAACACAAGAAAACTCCAACCAGAGATAGACTGGGAGGGAATTTACTAGATATGTCGCCTCTAAAGAGGACGAGATCCAGAGGCTACCTGGCCCTTTCTAGACTTTGTCTAAGAGTGAAAGATAACACACCAAGTGGTATAGAACTAGAATGCTCAAAAACAATAATAGACATACAATAGAAAGAGTATACGGCAACCACGACAACAACAACAACTACGAAAACTCATCCAAAAAACATATAGAAGAAATGCTGAGCCATTTTATTAATATGAGAAATGTAATGAAGTACAATAGGCTAATCTTGCACAAGGAAAGTGAGAAAACACTCTCAGAGAATACCGGAAATGGCTGCTCTAGGAGATGCGTCCTAGCTGTTGGAAACTGCTGAGTAGCTGCAACAGCTGGAATGGGCTGAAGACTAGGGGCTAATCCCCTTGCCAGAATGAGCTGAAAATCGGCAAACCTCCTCTCCTCAACAACCCGGACAAGATCCACAAACCATTCCAAGAATGGTCAACCCCCGAAAGCACCAGAAACTGCCTCCCTAGTGCATTACGTTGGCCTCCAAGGTACAGCACAGTAGCTAGATAGAAATAGCTGAAATACTACCACAAACTCCGCCAAAAACCTCCGACGGGCAAAGGCTGACCCTCTGCTCGAAATCCCGGCGAAATCGTCTACAGAAACACCAATCCGAAGCTACGCCACAATGGACTGCATCAGCTCTAGCTCCGCAACAAACCCAAACAATGAAACGACTCACAAAATACAAGGAAACAAACCTTGCCCGAGCAGGCACTCGAAGTCCCCCGGGGCTAAGGGTGAGATCTCTGCACGGAGACACTTGGTGCACTAAACAGTGCTGCAAACAGGCTAAATAGCCAGCATGCTAAAGAAGACCAAAGTCTCACTCTAAAATCAACAAATCCAGAATGATCCAAATGAGGAGGCTCCTCCATCTTTTATAGCATTGGTTTCCCTCCAAAACCCGTCATAGCCTCTCTCTCCTCCACATCCTCATCCTTATCTGTGCAGAAGCTTCTAGAGTGCACATAGGCTCCCCTCCACTACGTGGTGTGTGGCCCCCTTGACCTCCCCCACCCCCCCCTCGTTGAGCCACAACGTTGTGCTACTAGGCGGATGTCTTATTCTACTAAAGTGAGTTAGACCCTCTGTTCTCACTTTTTATTTATTTACAAACCATAAATGGAAAAACTATACAAAGTCGAATATTCCAATTAGCTGTCGCTAATTAATAATATTATAGTAAACACTGTCTAATTTAATACAAAACAACTTGTTCACATGGGTTGCTACATGAACATTATCTAATTTGATACAAAGGCATGACTCATCACATAAGAACTATATAGTTTGGTACAGGCCATCATATAATTCATATTACCTTTAACATATTTGGATATAGCATCCTATTAGTTGATTTTTGTTTTCTCATTTCTGGTATTATTTATACCATTTCACTTTAACTTATACCATTGTCATTTTTTTTTAAAGCTGAGATCTTTGAACAAAACACAGATAGAATAACTATCCCATTGCAAAGTTTGGATATAACATTCTATTAATTGATTTTTTTTCTCATTTATAGTATTATTTAGACCATTTCACTTTAACTTATACCACTGTATTTTATTTTAAGCTGAGATCTTTGAACAAAACACAGATAGAATAACTATCCCATTGGCAAGTCAGAAGAAAAATGCTCAAATCACATCACTCCTATTGCATTCATCTCGTCTAAAGTGTGTGCTGGAATTAGAGATACACCAACTCAGGTATAAAATAATGAGACACTCGCTCTTTTCCCAATCAACCCAATCTGTTCCAAACACCTCTATACAGCTTTCATACCATTGTTTCTCTGTTGCATGAGCTGCCACTTAAAAACTGTGCGCGGCGTTTTATTGGTGCACAAAAATATGAATAAGTTGGTCCGGAGTAAACTCTGTACATAGAATATTAGCTATCAGATCACAACGATCCAAACATTGCTTCAAAGCGTACATGCACTGAAAGGGTCACTGCAACGAGAAACTCGAGGCCTCCAATGTCGATCGTCCAGATCATTTTGATGAGGGTTTTCAGTAAACCCTGCTAAAACGACATGCCCAGATATTTTTTTAAAACCAAACTTCAAAACACAGAAGCACATTAACTCTGAGATGGAATGTTAGTAAATCCAACTATTTTTCGGAATACAGTTTATATATATATAATACCGTAAATCTTAGTGCGCTACTACAAAATTCATATCAAAGTCTTCCTTATTGCGGAGAGGTATTGAGGAATTAAAAGCCAGAGAGAGTATCTTGGCGGTAAAGGGACAAGAGATTCAATTTCATGGCTCTGATACCATATTGCAAATCAAAATATAACTCTGATTTCCAACTTGGTATCAGAGCCACGAAATTAAATCTTATGATAAATTTGGCATTTCAGCGTTATATCTGATTTATAGTATTCTCAACAACCAACAACGTGTAATATTTAGTAAACTAAGATATATCATAATATTTAGTAAACTAAGATATATCATATTTAATAGCAGCACTATATTTAATATTGAAATTAAATCTTATGATAAATTTGGCATTTCAGCGTTATATCTGATATATAGTATTCTCAACAACCAACAACGTGCAATATTTAGTAAACTAAGATATATCATATTTAATAGCAGCATTATATTTAATATTTTTAGTAACAAACATAATCTTTATTTATAATTTGATACCATGTTGCAAATCTGAGTATAACTCTGAAATTAAATCTATATTGTGACCAATATGATGTTATATTTTTTATATATTCGGAAATTAAATCTACATTGTGACAAATATGATGTTATATCTTTTATATATAGTATTCCTAACCACCAATAAGCTTAATATTTAGTAACTGAGATATCTTATATTTAATTGCAGCACTATATTTAACATTTTTATTAATAATTTTATATTATTGTATTTAATATTTATAATAATTAATCAGGTTACAAGTATAAATTTTACTACATAATCTTTTAAAATATGAAAAAACATATATTAATTGAAATATTTCTGGTTATTAAATAATAAAATATAATTGTAAGATGGAAAATAATTAAGCAATTGAATAAAGTAAGATATGAAATTAAGGATAATTAAAGTTACATTATTTCTTTATTAAAATATGGTTTCTAAGCAAATTAACAATCATAATATTTTTTTAATTTAATAAATGTAGTTGATTTGTTGTTGTAATACATGTAGAGTTAATGAAAGCAATATTAAAAAGAAGAATTTAAAAAAATAAGAACAAAAATTAAGATTGAAGAAAGTTCACTTGATAGTAAGGGGCTACAATTTAATTTTAGTGATTTTCAATATCCATATTAATCAAACATTTTAAGTTGATAATATCTTACCTTCTTAAGTTGGGATAGACCAAATTTTGTCTCGATGGATGTTATCATCTTCATCATATTAATGTTCTTTTGTTTTTATTATTATTACCTTTTAATTCTTATAATTCAACATTGACAGCTGAGCTAACACATCTCACATGTGAGATTATAAAACACACCTCATTTTTCTAATGCAAAAACTAATTTAATTAACTTAATTTTAAGTCTAAATTAATAAAGAAATGAGTAACTTACAACCTATCTAATTGTTATTCAACAAATTATATTTGTTTTATGAAGATCTTATTTTATGCTTAGAAATGCAAACTTTCTCATATACCATCTTTGCTCCAAGAGTTTGCATTACAACCCAACCTAGTATGGCAATAATATTGTAAAACATTATGTAACGTAATGTAGTTCTATGTTGACTCAATCAAATTATTTAAAATAAAATCAAAATAAAAAAAAATAAAAATTACTACTTAGATATAGTTAGGTTTAGCTAAACTTGAATGTCAAACTACTCTAGTTTTAAGAGCTCTAGGTTTATGAGAATCCATGATTTTTTTCATCACTATCTTCTCTAACATAACCTTTCCAAAGACCAAAAAAATCCATGTTAATTTCCCCTGTAAACAATTATGTATTTAGACCACCATTTGTCTCCATCTTTTTAATGCTAACAACATTGTATTATCATTTTCAAGAATCTTTCCATGTCTATTTAGTTTTCTATTCTTAATCCATTCAAAATTCTGTGATTCCAAATCATAAACCAGTAACTCTATTATCTAATGTTTTCCTAAATTATTTAGTGTGTTTAACTAACGCAAGAATGTGGTTTGCTTAGATTTCCATGTACTCATCATTCATCACATAAAAATGGACTTTTGTTTGCTCAACGGATATACAGATATGTGCCTTTTGTCTGCTCAACGGATATACAGATCTGGAATATGTCATACATAGTCAATTGTACAATTACAACGGATATACAGATCTGGAATGTGTCATACATAGTCAATTGAACAATTACTATGTTGTAGTTGTTGAGATTGTAAGCAAATTGTACACTGTAGTTGTTGAAATTATAAGCAGCAGTAAAAATATTTCATATGAAATATCCTCTTGAAGTGAGATATGTCAATTTAAAATTAATTTGATTTCATAAAATATGCACCTAAATTGAGTAACTTTAACTAGAATATTATTTTTTAAAAATAATAAATAAAAAATTATTTTTAATATGTACAAATAAAAAAAACATAAAACAATTTTATTAATTTTTAAGGTAAAATTTTGTTATATTATGTAAAAAGAATCATGTTTACTGAAAAAGCAAATAACTATAGTTACATTGTTGTAGTTATTGAGAATGTAAGATGTAGGAAAGGTATTGACATGAAGTAACTATTTCATATGTAGTATATTTTAGAATGGGAATATGTTAACCTAAATGTAATTTGACCATTTTTTGATGTTAAGGGTCCTAAACTAGGCAGGTAGCATGATTGACATGCTTGACATTTGAATCGTGAACGGGATGGCAAGCCTGGGTTCGAAAGTTATGCTCTCCATCCATCTCGGTAAGCCTGGGTTCGAAAGTTATGCTCTCCATCCATCTCGGTCCCATCCATACGTGGCGTCCTCACCATCCTCACCATCAGGATCACCTACCCTCATCATGTCGTTTTAAATGTGGGTGAATGGTAGCAATTGGGTTTCAGTATGGAATTCCTTTTGTTAAATGGCTTCGTCCTTCAGAGACTATTATGGGTAGCCTCTCTCATGGAGGATTGGTTAGTGGAGGAAGTGACCCTGACACACACAAGGAACAACTCATTCATGAACACATACTTTTGGATTTTAATGAGCCTGTTTTAAAGCATGTCCCATGTTATACACTTTTCCTTGAGTGGTTTATTCACATTCTGCTATTCTCTCCCATTCGCTCGATAATTTCACATCTTCTCCCCATTATACATATATGGGAAACGTCTTAGGGTGGCAACTTCTTTGAGTTTTTCGTTTGAATGAAGAATGGTTCTAACCGTTGCATTGCTATTGCTCTTGGATGTCAAGGTTGGACTCTCTATATTCTAAGGAAGGTTTGTCTCTGTATTTCTCTGCACCACAATTTGGTTCTTGTTTATCATCTTTCAATTTACTTGTAGTATATCACCTTTGTAGTTTTTCTAGTCTTTACATGAGTCAATTTTCTTCATGTTGTTTCTCCACAACATACGGATGGTTCCCTCTTTTGAATTGGTCATTGTGCTACCCACCTCATCACCCCAAATCTTAGACACTGCAAGCATTTTGTTTTCCTCTCCCGTACTAGTATATGGAGTATGGTATCCTGGTACATTCTCTATTTGGTTATGATATCATAAAGAGTCAGGTTATTGACAAAGCTACCTTAATTTTTATGGGCTCATTTTATCCTTCTCCTTCACAAAAAGTATATTTTTGGGATGTAGGGTTGTCAAGTTGGCTCGAGATACAATGTTTTGTGTTGTATCCTCCACCGAAACAAAGTTATTTCTTCCTTTTCATGTTCAATGATGTCTTCATTATCCTCGGGGTCACATCTCCAATAATGTTTCCTGTCCATTGTTGTCCCTTGTCGATCTCGCTATCTTTTTCCCATTATCCTAGGTTCTATCTATCCATGTCCCCTATGTAGTGTCCGCCCAACTGTTGTTGTGGCACATCAGGGTTATCATCATCTCATTGTCAACGTATCTTTGGATGGGTTTTAGTGGCTAATCACTTCGATTCAGTTCCCTCTGAAGTGAGGAATTAAATTCTTCATCTCGCGGTAAAGGAGTTTGGGAACTGTTTATATTTTTATAACTTTGAGATTAGAGGCAGCCACCTCAAGTGGATTCCTGACCTAGGTAAATTTAGAAATAGGAGGCTCCAATTCCTTCATTCATTGGCTACGCATTGTCAACTATAAACATTGCTCCATATGGAAATTTGCGATAAACAAGTCAAAAACTACAAGCTATTTGTGGGGCAAGAGGAAATCAAGAGGGAGGGAGAGGGAAGTATTAATGTAGAACGAAATTCACACAAACCGGAAATATTTGGTATAATTTGGATAATATCATGGCGAGGCTAACAAGGCTACACTGTTTCGTGGTGTTTGACTCAGATTTGGAGTGATGCACAACTTCAAGTATCAACAGTGATCAATGCTCCAACTAGGATTTCACCCCAAGGCAAGTCTACTCCAGTATCCTGATCATCATTTCAGATTAACAATTGCTTATGGATCTTACACTTATTTTGGATTTGGTCACTATAGGTCTTTTTTTAGTTTTTCATATTGGGTTGATGACATGTCACTTTGAAACATTGAGTATCATCTTTTTGTATGTTTTACTCATAGTAAAATGGATGCATTCTCACTGTAAATGGGTAATTGACACAATATTGCTCATACTATTTCTACAAGTTCCTTCATGTTTTGTAAAAGTTCTTAGGTAGTTAAATTATGTTACCTTAGTACTTCAGTGTCACTAATGTTGAATTATCGGCTAACACATGTTGAAAATATAAGAAAAGTTCCTTTTTTTATGAAAAAAGATATAAATATAAAATCAATTATCAATAATAAAATATATTAACTAAGTTTATAAAAAATATGATTCAATTGATTTTAAAATTTTAAAATATCATGATATGAATATGAATGCAATTTAAATTTTAAATATTAAATGTTCTTACAAGAACATTTTTTTTTTTTTTTAAATATCATGATATGAATATGAATGCAATTTAAATTTTAAATATTAAATGTTTTTACAAGAACATTATTTTTTTTAAATTAAAAATAAATAAATAAAATGAAAAACCTTTCATTATAATATACATAGAAAAATTCAACCTCTTTTTTTAAAAAAAAAAATTATTAACTTTTTATGTAAATTTTAGTTTATATTATGTAAAAAGAATTTGTCATGTTGAAATTGACCAAAAAAGACTCAACCTATAGTTATGGTGTTGTAGTTGACATACGCAATATCTTCTTTAATGGAAATATGCTAATCTAAACTTAGTTTGGTAATTTTGTAATGATGATTTAATTGGTTCAAAATTCATAAAATATTATAATATGAATATGGATGTAATTTGAGTTTCAGAAATTGAGAAACTTTAATAAATATTTTATTTTTGAAAAAATAAAATAAATAAATAAAATTTTATCTCTAAAAAATCTAATTAGTTAAAAAACTTAAATTTTGTTATTAAATTATGTAAAAAAAGTTGTATTTTGTAAGTAAATGTTATATATATATATATATATATATATATATATATATATATATATATATTTGTATTTATATAATATAAATGTAATAATAATTTTTTAAATACTAAATTTATTTTTATATTTGAAAATCAAATTTAAATAATATAATATTGTGAGGTCATTGAAATAATAAAATAAATAAATGAGTCTAAATTTATTTTAATTATGGATTTATTAATAGTTAAGAGAGATCGATATAAACTTTTTCTCAAATTTTACACTTAAAAAATGATTTACAACTTAAGAAATTTAATTCTTATAAAGTTTTATAATAGATGTTCACTTCAAATGAATCTACACACGCTTAAATTAATAATAATTTGATTAATTCAATTTCTTAATTTATTAATTCTTTGAAAAATATTAAATATATCGATACTAATGCATCTTCCATGCAGTTAAAATATAGTATATAACTGTTTAAATTATTTCTCTTTTCTTCTTTTTACTAAAAAATAATTTCCATACAAACTGAACATTATGATAAAGTTGCTTCACGTTAAGGTCCATATAATGCTGAATTGACCATGAGGGAGGTAAGATTTTTTATTCCAATAATAGGTTTTTATATCGTACGCATTTAATTTAGGCAACTTCAACGTGTAGATTAACAATAAGATTCTATAAGCATTGGCTTAAAGGTAAATTCTTAATCAAGATGCAAAAAAAACAATAGACTATAAATTAAAGGTTTAGTACATTAGACATGAAAACACAAGTTAATAATATATTTCAAATTTTTAAGATTAAAATAAATCATAAAAATTAATTAAATTATTTTTTTTATTTATAATTATTATTATTAATTATAAAATATATATATGTGAACTAAATATGTGCAAACACACATATATTAAAAAAATAAAAATATATCGTAGGATTCATAACTTTTTAGATTCAACCTTTTTTTATTTTGGAGATTTTTAAACTGTAAATAAGTTTTGTTATAATAACATAGCTTAATAACATGACATACCTAAAAAACCATAACTCATGTTCATGTGACATTTTTTATTAATCAATTTAATTATAACTACATAACTACTTTTACTATAAATCTCAATCTTTAATCTATAACTACTACTAAAAATATTCTACAACATTCCATAGATTTTAATAATTAAATTAAAATTATTAAAACCTTATTCCAAAATAAACATATCTATCAACACAATGAATATTGATTAAAGAAAACATGACATCCTACTTAAAACATTCATCATAATCATACAACATCAAAATACAAACCGAGTTTTAGAAAAGAAACTATAACATCGTCTTTTCTATTCCATTTCATTAGATTAATGCATGATTTTTTCTTATAACTCATTAATATCCACATAGAATTTCAAACTCTTATTCCTTTTTCATTCATACATTCATGAATACAAAAATTTTATCTAATATTAACATACAAAATCCAACCCCAACTCTCTTATTTATATTATAAGACTTTATATTAGCGTAAAGTCATTACAAACACATCTAATTCAATTACAACTATCTACAATCTCAATCAATGAAAAAACAAGTGGGTGGACATATTTTAAAGTCATTACAATCACTTCTAACTCAATTACAATTAATGTACAACATCTATCGATGAAAAAACAAGTGGGGCCACTGATTTGATAGTGCACTAATTAAATTGGGCATACTCACACAAATTGTGCCTACATATCTAAAATATAGAGAATAGGGTACCAACAAACTCCAACACTATGGTTGTTTTTCCCTTGAAATGATAAAACTTGTTTCTACAAAATAAGATCCAATGAAGGAATCCCTTCATTTGCTTAATAAAACGCCTCCAACAAAGAATTTATTTTAACGGGTTTAAATTTTTTAGATGCTTGAATTTCTTTTGTGGATAATCATTGTACTTCTTTCAAATTGGTATACCATTTCTTTGCTTAATGTTGAAATTGTTCCAACTAAGTAATAATTTGTTGGTACCCAATGCAATAAATTATTTGTTGACTATGATCATATTGTCTTTTCACACAATTCAAACTTACTAGAAAACCTTTAAGAACTTATGGTTTTCATATTTCCCATTGTGTAATAAGATTGTCTTCCTTTCATACCTCAGTAACTTTTTGTAAATGGTTCTATATTTGAAAACTAGATTCCACTAAGCTAGAAAGACCAACCATGTTATCCTTCACTTGCTCAAACATGTCCTTGGAAACATGCAAGTAGTGATTAAGTTGATCCACTTTTAGTATTGACACCTACTAAACTTGTGTCTCCAATTGCGTAATTTTTCCTTTCAAAATTAAAAATAATTTTCTTAATTGTGATATTTTTTCAATGGTAAATGTAGGTGAGGATTCATCTTCTAAGGTAGCTAAAGTTTCATAATAGAGTTCCTTGACTTTGTTAGCTATATTTTCATTTTTGGCCACCATATGTGCATGTATTATAACAGGTTATGGAAAATGTTATATTTTGATCTTATAATATTGTCATCATCTTTCCAATGTAGCAAATTAGATCTATGTCAAATATTTATTTATTTATTTTTAATTCCATTCATTTAATGTTAACTAAGAGTTTGAAATCATAATATTGTGAAGTGGATACACCCTATATGCATGATTTAGTTATTTGTAAACAAAATCTATTGAATTATAACTTTCTAAATTAAATAAATAACATGTTACAAGAACTAATGAGATCTAAGATTTGTAAATTACTTAGTGTAACATTTCATTGCAATGTTTAACCATGCATTTTATTGGGTGTGTGTTATGTTCTTTGCATGAATTATATGCACCACAAACATAGGGTGTTCGAGGTGGGGCTTGGTAGCACCTCATGGTTGGGAGGTCTGCAAGGGGTTTTAACCCCCTGAACAAGGTTTGGGGTAGTGCCTTGAAAGAAATTTGTTGGGTGATTTTTCCCATGGTTTTGCATATGGTTTTGTGCATGGTTTTATGGATGGTGTTTTTTCCAATGGTTTTGCACATGGTTTTATGCATGACGGTTTTTCTCGTGATTTTACCCATGATTTTGTGCATTTTTTACACATGGTGGTTTTTCCCATGTTTTTTATAGATATGATCAAAGGAACTATAGTTATATTCTAATCCAAGGTTAATGGATTGGGGGTTTATGAATGCTTTGGAATATATATGCTTTCTTGTAACATTGAAAGGAATATAATGAAAAATCAATCTCGTTTTTTGGCTTTGGGTTCCATTCAAAAAATATCTGTGTATATTTTGTGTTCTTTCCATTGTATATTTTTTAGTTTTTTTAAAATTCATTTTTAGGTATCATCTATACACAGTTAAAACCTTCACAGTGTAAATGATGGCTTCTACAATAATAGTGTGGTAATTTCTCAAATTATAAATAAGATGTTATTTTTCCTATAGCTCTATTGAAAGAATGAAAATATATTGAAATTAACACTCTATAAATATGCATACAAGAAAAATATAATAGTGAATTGAATAACAGTAAAATAGAAATTAAAATGAAAAAGACAACATGAACTAAGAACTAAAACAAGATCTAACTAGTAGTGAATACCCTTACATTATGGGCCCTCCTTGTTTAGGTTTTTTTTGTAAGAATGTTACAATACTAACTTAACTTAGTTGATACACCACTCTTAATGATGAGTCCCAGTATTGCAACAAAGATGTTGTAACTTATATCTCTACCATATTTAATTTATCAATCTGGAGTCTGTACACACTTAGGAGGTGACAATGTTATATGCATAATAAGAAAGATTTCTACCTATACTTCTCTGAAACAATGGATTAAACTGAAATGTACAGAAACCATTTTTCATAATTCTAAGTAAGGAAACTAATGAACTTAAATTTACAAGAAACAATCAATTGAAAATTTATGTGTCTTGCTACATCAAGGAAACCCTAATCTATTCGCAGAAAATGAAATGTTGGAAAATAAAACCCTAATTCTATTTTGTAGAAATTAAATGATAGGAATGTAACCCTAGACTAGTTGCGTGGAATCAAATGCAAGAAAGAAAATCTCTACCATTGCAATAACCATCATGTGCTGAAAATGAATCAATGCAAAATATTCTTATGTTATTTAAAACAATAAACACTAATTTCATATTTAAAGCTACAATGAAAAACATATGAGTTTCAAAAGGTATTTGGTTCCTTCCAATTCGATTCCAAGGCTTAGGGGATGTTGCTAAGTAATGAAAAGAAAAAAATAGGCTTAATAGGAAACTCTAGAAAAGTTTTGATCAATTTTATGAAGTTTTATAAGATGTTATAGATTTATCCATGATTCTACAGGATGCCTTGTATTGCAATAGCATTGCATCAGAAAGAATTTGAAGGACTTCTAGAAGAAATATAAAGGTGGGGGAAGATGATGGAATGTTGTATAAGAGTGGAATGGACCTTTCCAATCTTATATATAATTAATATCCCATCTTGAAAAAGGGGCAAAAAAGAAAACTAATGGTCTCTTGTAGCCATGTACTGTAATTTTTATGCACAAACAGTTTGGAGGAACAAGTGGAATTGCCAAGAATGGTGTTGACAGAGATGGTGTTAGTGGTGGAGAAATTATGTTACTCTACCTTTTTAACCAGTAGGTGTCACCTGCACAAAATATGTTATTCTACTAGAAAAAACATCATGACTAAAGGATTGCTAAAAGCTAATTGTAGAAAACCAAAAGTTCATAGGAAAGGATGAGTTGAATTTAAACTAGATCCTAACTATTTTACAAAAGAAAAGAAACTATATTTTTTGTATGTGTAGAAATTTTAACACAATTATGTATTGCTTGGATTCTCCTGATCTAACAATTATATGCCACTATTAAATACAGAATCCTTCTACTTAAATCTTTTCAGAAATTTAATCACCAATTGCAAACACATGGAGAAAGATCAATCACACATAACACATATGGTTTTACAGGGAAAGCATAAATATAAAAACCCCACTATTATATATTATGTATATATCATGGATCATGAAACAATCTCATACAAAAATCTAATCCAAGAGCTCCCAGTACAATATACAATCATCTCACACTGTCATAAAAAAATTGGCATAAACATGCACCAATTTAC
This sequence comes from Pinus albicaulis, assembly GCA_034641835.2. NCBI lineage: Eukaryota > Viridiplantae > Streptophyta > Pinopsida > Pinales > Pinaceae > Pinus > Pinus albicaulis. Next base: position 285,136,198 of record CM076576.1, read on the forward strand.
TACCTCTTAACAACCTGCCTCCACTGCGCAATCCCTATTGATCACAATCCATGAATGAATTTGATCTTGTCTTTCCTTGACTAGGCAATCCTCATTGGCATCTCCAATGTGTGTTTGGTTGCAAGTGTGCACCCACTATAGTCACAAATGATATTCAAACTGTCCCTTTCACCTATCTCTCAACTGGGTCTCCACTGGATCTGACATGCATGTAGTTAACAGTGGTAGATCTTCATTTGCATGTGATATAACTCCATGTGAATTAATTTAATATTTAATTCACTGATATCTCACTAGTGTATGTTTAGTTACAACTAGCACAACTGAGTTTAACTCACTTAACTGAGTTAAACTACTTTACAACTCACATAACTACACATCCAAATTTGCTAAAATTTTGTATCACTCTGTTACAAAAAAGTCCACTATAATTTCCCGCCAACCAACCTTTGAACTCGAAATTCCTTCAGTTAGCTAGTTTGCCACATCAGCAAACTGAAATCAAGTGCTTCAAGAGAATAGATTATTATTTATTGTCTAATTGTTGTTAAGAGATAACAATAATCGACATGCATTCTATTTTTAGACATGCATTCCACGAAACAACTTCACACATGAATTCCAAAAATAGATGCCCATCCATCCATATAATTTTCTCAACCATCTATAAATAGATTACTGCTAAAAATAGACTTTAATCCAAATTCTAAAAATAGACATATCACCTAAAAATAGCATGCGGGCCCCACCTAGTGTAGGTGCTTAATTTTCACTAGGATCATCATCTTGTTGAATCTCAACACTCCCTCTCGACAAGAAAGGGATTATCCTTCACCCTGATCCTATCTCTATGGTATTCGAAATTTCTCCTAGTCCACTGAGAGAGCAAGGATGGTCCGTATGGAAGAATACCGTGCGACAGGTGCATAGGTTTCTTCATAGTCAATCCCCTCGATCTGTGAGAAGTCGCAAGCAAAAAATATTGCCTTATACTTCTCGACACTCCCATCAATAGCTTGCTTTACCTTGTAGATCCATCTTGATCGTACAACTAATTTTCCCACCGGCCTTGGAACAATCTCCCAAGCACTGTTTCTGACAATGGAGTCATACTCCTCCACCATGGCATCTACCCATGTGGGCTCCTTCATTGCTTCTTCGAAATAAAATGGCTCTGTCACGATACACTTTCTCATAAGAGCCATGTATCCAGTATATCGGTCAGGTGACTGTCTCTGTCTGCGCTGTGATGTAGGGACTCCTACATTCTATGCCGCATCAAACTTCAGTCTCTCAGCTTCTGTGGTACGCTTTCTGCCTTGTCTGATGTTTGGTTCTGCATGAGTGGACTCCTCCACTCCATGAATCTTCTCCTGTGGTTGATCGACATCCAGAGGTTCATCTTTGGGAACAAGAAGTTCCTCCTCCGCATGCAAGTGTAGCTCCCTTTCAAGCGACAACTTCATGGCTTTCACCTCATTGAATTTTATATCCCGTTGCACAACAGTCATCCAACTGTTTGGAAAATACACACGATAGTTATGGGGTTTTTCTATGTACCCCACAAATATCCCAACTTCTGCAGTCGGCTCTTGCTTCTTCCTCGCGTCCTTCATCACATGAATGTAAACAGGTGAGCCAAAAATCTTCAAATGAGAAATATCAAGCTTATTACCAGTAAAATATTCTTCAGGTGTACTCATGCCAAGTACTCTATGAGGACAAAGATTTTGCACATAAACCACATTGTTGCATGCTTCCGCCTGCAAGTGCATCGGTAGGACCTGGTCATGCAACACCCACGATTGTTCTGTTCTTTCTCTCCGTGACCCCATTCTGCTGTGGGTTATGGGGCACTATGAGTTCTCTTCGAATTCCTTCTTTGCTATAGAAATCTTTGAATTCGCCCGAGATGTATTCACCACCATTATCGCTCCATAGAGCTTTCACTTGCTTCCCCGAATCCTTCTCCACCAATGCCTTTAACTCACAAAAATTTGAGAACGTTTCACTCTTCTTCTGCATGAAGAAGATCCAGAATCTACGAGAGTAGTCATCAAAAAATATCACATAATACATGTGTTTTGCTGTTGAAGCAACCGAGAATGGTCCACACACGTCTGTGTGAATTCTCTCTAGGATCATTGAAGCACGGTTCTCCTTCTCATGAAAGGTGGTCTTCACAAACTTACCCATTGTACATCCTTTGCACCGACCGACCGCACAAGAGCAATTCTTTGGGAAGTCCAAGAGAAATTTATGGAAAATTCTCAAAGCGCCATGGCAGATGGCCCAATATCTTGTGCCACACCTCGCCCTCATCCCGGTCCTTCCGACTACTTCTTTTGCTTTTCCCCACTGGCTGCAAAGCAGCCATCTACCTCAATCACAGATTTGACTCCGGAACCCTATCTTCTTGGTTTGACCCGTTGTTTTATGTCGAAGGAAGGCTTTTCCCTCACTGAAAACAACATCATAACCTTTTTCTTCCAGCATTGCGACCGATACCATGTTCTTCTTCAGACCTGGAACATGCATGGCATTCTTCAACAAGAATGGATTACTGGACTCCCTCTCAAAGGTAATGGTCCCAATACCAGTTGCACTGTACCGACCATCGTCGCCCATCTCTATATGCATCTGGAGGTCCTTATCCTCCAAGTCACTAAAAAAATCTTTGTCTCCCGTCATATGGAAAGACACACCACTATCAAGATACCACACCGATCCCATGCAGCTTGAAACCAAGAATGCGATCAAGGAAAAATCCAACTCAAATTGTGAGGCTAAGGCCTCTCCAGCTGCAGATCCAGCAACCTGCTTATTCTTCTTCTTCTATGGATAGTTAGTGGCGAAATTTCCATGCTCGTGACAGTGAAAACACTTCACTTTGGAAAAATCCTGCTTCTTGCCTTTAGCACCGGATTTTGAATAAGATTTCTTCCCCTTCCCTTTCCTTGCTTTAGCAGCCAAAGCACAATTATCTTCATCTTCATTCTTTGATGAAGATCCATCCCTGGTACCCCGCCTTATCTCCTCCTGCACAAGATCTGACCAAAGTCGCTCCCATCCCGACAGTTTCTCCCGTCCATTGACAGAGTCTTCGTAGCTATGCCAACTCTTCGAAGCTTCAAGGAGACAAGCTCACCAAGTCTTCTTCTACATCAACAGTAACCCCCACACTTCCTAGTTCATCCTTGCAGTGGAAAAACTTCGTGAGGTATTTTGGAATACTGTCGCCTTTCTCCATTTTTATTTTCTGAGCTTGTCTTTAAGCGCCAACTTCCTCTGGTCACTTCTGCTTTGGAACAAGTTTGTCAAAGCCTTCCACATTAAGAATGGAGTTGATTTCCCATGAAGGCTGGACAAAATATGGTCCTTCACACCTTCCAACAGAATCCTCCTCATCTTTGCAGTCTTCTTTTGCCATGCATCAAGTAATGCAGCATCGCTAGATCCCGGCTTAGAAACATCGCTATTGATGAACTCCTTCAGCCCATTATCCTCCAGCACTTCCTCCATCCTGTCCTTCCAGGCTATGTAATTCGAACTCCCATCAAGGGCATACTCCAATCTCAACCCGTTGAAAGGCATTTCAATGTATACTCGATTTCTACACCAAGAATCTTCTGTAGCAAATTCGAATTGTCCACCAGCACAAACTCACTTCACAATTGCAATCTTCAATCACCAATGCTCCGATACCATGTAGAAATTATATGCACTAAGCATTCATATGTCCAAGATCCACCTAATCTCACACTATTTAACTTTATGAAAGATACTGAATCTATTCCACTTGTTAATATTTTTCAGAAAAATTAATTGCACGCACATGTGAAGCATAAACAAAAATAATCAATCACACATAACACATTTTTTAACCAGGAAAGCCTGAAGCTGAAAACCCCAAATATATATTATGTAACATGGAGATCATATGACAATCTCATACAAACATACAAAGCTTATCAAAATCTCTTAGTATAGTACAACCGTCATACACTAATCAGGACCAATCTGCAAATCCATGCACCGATATTTGCCCCCTACTCGCCTGCCCCCACTGCACAATCTCTGTTGAAGAATAGCTCTGAATGAATTCGAATTACTCCATCCTTGATTGTAAAATCCTCATTGGCATCTCCATTGTGTGTGTGATTCAATCAACGCATCACTATAGTCACAACAGATATTATATCTTGCCCTTTCACCTATCTCTCCACTGGTCTCCACTGAAACTACCATGCATTGTAGTTAACTGTTGTATTGTTCAGTTGATTAGTGAGTTATTAATTGTGAATTAATTAACTAATTAATTCACTCCACTCTCCCTAGTGTATCAATCAGTTACACTAGATACAACTAGCTCAACTGAGTCTAACTGAGTTAAACTGAATACAACTCCATAACTACTTCTTCCAACTGTGTCATAAATCTGCCACTTGAGTTCTAACTGAGTCCTCCATGCATTAACTCTAGTAAGCCCTTAGGAATAGCATAATTCCTTCTATCAGCTAATGTGCCACATCTGTGCACTGAACTGAAGTGCTCCAAGAGAATAAGTTGTTGTTTAGAGTATGATTATTATTAAGAGCTAATAATAATCGACAGGCATCTATTTTTAGATTGACAATCTATAAATAGACTTCGCCCAATATTCTAGAAATAGAATTTCATCTATTTTTCCAACTTGATCAACCATCCACAAATAGCATCCTACAACTTCTGAAATATGATCATCATGTCCAAAAATAGAAATAGTCTAAAAAATAGACTTGAGCCAAAAATAGCCTGCGGGCCCACTTAGTGAAGGCAACTCTTTTCACTAAGCTCATCATCTTGTTGAATCTCAACACATCCTGATCTTCCATAGGTATGTACTAAAGCAACATGATCTTTTGCTACATGATCTTCTACTGCACACAACTGCTGATATGATAATACCGAATATCTATATGCTTAGATCTATCATGGATTAATCGAGAATTTAATGCAACTATGATTATCACAATGAATCACTGTAGGATCTAAATGAGAACTGAAAAAACCGACCAGGATCTTTCTCATCCAGATAGCCTCACATGCAGCTTGACTTGCTGCCATGTATTCTGCTTCCACTGAACTAAGTGCTATGGATCTCTGTTTCTTGTTGTACCAAGAAAAAATTGTAGATTCGATACTAAAGACCCCTCCTGATGTGCTCGTTCTATTCGTTGGGCTACCTGCCCAATCTGCATCTGTGAAGCCATGCAACTTCACCTCATCCGTTTGTCTGTACCAGAAGCCATACTCAGATGTGCCCCTGAGATATCTTAGGACATGCTTGCCCGCATTCCAAAAGAGCTTGGTAGGCTTAACCATCGCTTGACTAAGCTGGTTCACCACATAACAAATGTCTGTTCTTGTATTAACTAAATACATGAGAGAACCCACCAACTGTCGGTAGACAGTAGCATCCACTATCTCTCCAGATGTAGCTTCTTCTTTCCTCGAGTTTCCTGGAAGAGGAGTATCCATGGGTTTGCAGCCTTCCATGTGAAACTTATCGAGTATCTCCCTTACATACTTTCCTTGAGACACAAATAGTTCACCTTCTCACTGCCATATTTCAAATCCAAGGAAATAGTGCAGGAGGCCCTTATCCTTCATCTCAAACTCTTTTGCAAGGTCATCCTTGCATCAGTGTATTAGCTGCTCATCACCAGTCATTATTAAATCATCAACATAAAGAAAAATGATTAAAATCTTACCCTCCACCACAATCTGGTATAGGTTTGCATCCGCCTCACTCTTGGTGAAGCCAATTCCAGTGAAATAGCTGTCAATATGAGTGTACCAAGCACGGGGTGCTTGCTTCAGGCCATACAGCACTCTTTTGAGTCTGCACACATGTGACTCACTACTAAAGATCTCAAATCCTTCAGGCTGCTCAATGTACACTTCTTCCTCAATGATCCCATTAAGGAATGTAGTCTTCACATCCATCTAATGAATGTTCCAACCCATCTACACTGAGAGAGCAAGGATGGTCCTTATGGAAGAATACCGTGCGACAGGTGCAAAGGTTTATTCATAATCAATCCCCTCGATTTGTGAGAAGCCCCAGGCCACAAATCTTGTCTTATACTTCTCAACACTCCCATCAAAAGCTTTCTTTACCTTGTATATCCATCTTGAACCTACCACTAATTTATCAACCGGCCTTAGAACAATTTCTCAAGCACTATTTCTAACAATGGAGTCATACTCCTCCACCATTGCATCTGCCCATGTGGGATCCTGCACTTCTTCCTGAAAGGAAGATGGATCTGTCACAATAAATTTTCTCATGAGATCCATGTATCTAGTGAATCGGTCAGGAGAGTGTCTTTATCTGCGTTGTGAAGTAGGGACTCCTACATTTTGCGCCGCATCAAGCTTCAGCCTCTAAGCTTCTATGGTACACCTATTGCCAGTTCTGATGTTTGGCTCTGTGTGAGTGGACTCCTCCACTCCATGAACCTCCTTGTGTGGCTGATCCACATCTAGAGACTCATCTTTGGGAACAAGCAGTTCCTCCTCTACATGCAAGTCTAGCTCCCTCTCAAGTGACAACTTCATGGCTTTCTCCTCATTGAATTTTATATCTCGTTGCACCATAGTCATTCGAAGGTTTGGAAAATACACACGATAGTTATGGGGTGTTTCCGTGTACACCACAAATATCCCAACTTCAGCAGTCGGCTTGAGCTTCTTCCTGGCGTTCTTGCTCACATGCAAATAAACAGATGAGCCAAAAATCTTAAAGTGAGAAAGATTTGGTTTCTTACCAGTAAAATATTCTTCAGGTGTACTCATGCCAAGTACTCTATGAGGACAACGGTTTTGCACATAAACCACAGTGTTGCATGCTTCATCCCACAAGCGCACTAGTAGGCCCTGATCATGCGCATAGCTCATGCAACACCCACGATCGTTCTTTTCTTCCTCTCCATGACCTCGTTCTGATGTGGGTTATGAGGCACTATGATTTCTCTTCGAATTCCTTATTTTCTACAGAATTCTTTGAATTTTTTCGAGATGAATTCGCCACCTCTTATCACTCCACAGAGCCTTCACTTGCTTCCCCGACTCTTTCTCCGCCAATGCTTTAAACTCACATAACTTTGAGAATGTTTGATCCTTCTTCTACATGAAAAAGATCCAGCATCTATGAGAATAGTCATAAAAAAAAATAACATAATACCTGTCTTTTTTTGTTGAAGCAACCGAGAATGGCCCACACACGTATGTGTGAACTCTTTCCAGGATCACCAAAGCATGATTCTCCTTTTCATTAAAGGTGGTCTTCACAAACTTACCCATAGTACATCCCTTGCACTGATCTAATTGTGCAAGTGTACCCTTTGGAAGTCCAGTAGAAATCCACTGCAAAATATCCAGGGTGTCATGGTGAAGATGGCCCAATCGCCTATGCCATAATTCGCCCTCATCTCAGCTCACCACTTCTTCTTCTTTTCCCACCATTGTAGAGCAGCCATCTACCTCCAGCTTGTAGATATTCTTGACTTGAATCCCTATCCTCTTGGTTTGACCCGTTGTTTTATGTCGTAGGAAATATTTTCCATCGCTGTAAACAACATCATAACCTCTGTCCTCCAACATTGTGACTGAGACAAGTTTTTCTTTAGACCTAGAACATGCATAAAATATTTCAACAGAAATGGTTTACCTGAATCCCTATCAAAGGTAATGGTACCAATGTCGGTTGCACTGTATCTTCCATCGTCGCCAATCTCTATATGCATTTCGAGATCTTTCTCCTCCAAGTCACTGAAAAGCTCCTTATCTCCCGTCATGTGGAAGGAAGCACCACTATCAATATACCACATCAATATAATTGTGCTTGAAACCAAGCATGAGATCAAAGAGAAATCAAGCTCAAATTATGAGGCAAAGGCCTCACCAGCTGCAGCTCCAACTACCTTCTTTTTCTTCTTTTTATGTGGGCAGTTAGTGGCAAGATTCCCATGTTCGTGACACTGAAAACACTTCACCTTGGACAAATCCAAATTCTTACCTTTACCCTCAAATTTTTAATGGTATTTCTTCCCCTTCCCCTTCCTTGCTTTGGCAGCTAAAGCACAATCCTCTTCATCATCATGCTTTGATGAAGATCCATCTCTGGTGTTTCGCTTGAACTCCTCCTGCACTAGATCCGACCACAATCATTCCCAATCCGGTAGTTTTTCCTGTTCGTTAATAGAGTCTTGATAACTGTTCCAACTCTTAGGAAGTACCAAGAGAGCCAAACTCACCAAATCATCATCAGCAACTGTGATTCCCACACTCCCCAGTTCATCCCGACATTCGACAAACTTTGTGAGATACTTAGGAATATTGTCACCCTTTTCCATCTTGATCTTTCTGAGTTTATCCTTCAGTGCCAATTTCCTATGGTCATTGTTTCTTTAGAAAAGATCCGTCAAAGCCTTCCACATTATAAATGGAGTGGCTTTCCCATGAAGGCTTGAGACAATATAGTCTCACACACCTTCCAATAAAATCCTTCTCGTCTTCGCTACTTTCTTTTTCCATGTGTCAAGTAATGTAGTATCCGTCGAAGTGGGCTTAGGAACATCACTGTCGATGAATTCCTTCAAGCCATTATCTTAAAGCACGGCTTCCATCCTATCCTTCCATGAAATGTAGATCGAGCTTCCCTTGAGTGCATACTCTAACCGCAAACCATTGAAAGCCATTCTGATGTTTACTCAACTGTCGCACCAAGAAATTCTTGCAGCAAATTCGAATTGTTTCCACCAACAAACTCAACTACTGCTTCAATATTGCAATCAAATTTTCTCTGATACCATGTATAAATTTAATAAAATTATGTATATCCTGGATTCTCCTATTCTAACAATTATATGCCACTATTATATACAGAATCCTTCTACTTAAATCTTTGCGAAAATTTAATCGCCAATTGCAAACACATGAAGAAAGATCAATCACACATAACACAGTTTTTTTTTTACCGGGAAAGCATAAAGCTAAAAACCCCACTATAATATATTATGTATATATCATGGATCATGAAACAATCTCATACAAAAATCTAATCCAAGAGCTCTCAGTACAATATACAATCATCTCACACTGTCATACAAAAATTGGCATAAACATGCACCAATTTGCTGCCTCATGACAGCCTGCCTCCACTGTGCAATCCCTATTGATCACAATCCCTGAATGAATTTGATCTTGCCTTGCCTTGACTGTGAAATCCTCATTGGCATCTCCAATGTGTGTTTGGTTGCAAGTGTGCACCCACTATAGTCACAACTGTTAGTCAAACTGTCCCTTTCACTTATCCCTCAACTATGTCTCCACTGGATCTGACATGCATGTAGTTAATAGTAGTAAATATTCAGTTGCATGTGATATCACTCCATGTGAATTAATTTAATATTTAATTCACTGATATCTCACTAGTGTATCTTTAGTTACAACTAGATACAACTAGCACAAATGAGTTTAACTAACTTAACTGAGTTAAACTACTTTACAACTCACATAACTACACATCAAACTCTGTTACAAATCTGTATCACTCAGTTACAACGAAGTCCACTAGCATGTTCCACCAACCAACCTTTGAACTCGAAATTCCTTCAGTTAAATGGTTGGCCACATCAGTTAACTGAAATCAAGTTCTTCAAGAGAATACATTACTATTTATTATCTAATTATTGTTAAGAGATAACAATAATCGACATGCATTCCATGAAAAAACTTCGCACATGCATTCCAAAAATAGACGCCCATCCATGCATATAATTTTCTCAACCATCTATAAATAGATTAATGCTAAAAATAGAACTTGATCAAAATTCTAAAAATAGACATATCACCTAAAACTAGCCTGCAGGCCCCACCTAGTGTAGGTGCTTAATTTTCACTAGGATCATCATCTTGTTAATCTCAACAGTATGTTCACACAAAATTTGTGATTAACCATCCCAAGGAAACTCACTCACTAACCTGTAGAAACAATAATTTTTCTTGTAAACCAAGTGTTGTTACTAATACAATACCCTCCAAATTTTGGAGACTTTCATTTATCATGTAAAATGTCGTTTCGAGTGTTTAGAGTGATTTAATACTTGTTCCCTATGTTTTCAAGTCCCTTTCTAAATAAATCCAAAGTGTCATCTTTTGTTAGGGGAAGTGTCGTTCTTTATGAAAGGCAGTTTTGGCACTTATTTAAGAGGCAAATCCAATGTGTTATTTTACATTAGTGGATCCTATATATCATAGGTACATGCATTGTACTCATTCCTATATATTTCGCACTTTCTCTCTGCAGTCAACACACGTTTCATAAAGGGTCATATCTTAAGTGTCACACTTGGAGGTAAATGTCGTTTTGTGGTCATGTCAATGAATACATGTTTATTTTGGGTACTTTGTATCTCTTTTTCATGTGGTTTATCATTTATGTGTGTGTGATCATGTTCAAGACTTGTTATATGATTTTACTCTTACTATCTTGACTCATTGATCTCACACTTAGTCATTTTTGGAGTTTTCTCTATCCTCACAATCTACTCAATCAATGACCATCCTTTCAGCCCTTAGCGACTGTGCACTACAAATTATTAAGCCACATTAATGATTACTCTACCTCCTTTAATTGTGCACTGCATAATCCTTGAGGAAAACCTCCCTCAACTATGCATTGAGAAATTGTAGTGCTTAGTCATTTAGTCTTGTTGGTTACACTTTCCCAATGCATAATTTTGATCATCCCTTCCTTTATTTGTGCACTTCACAATCTCAATGCATAGTGGAGCCTCTTATGCGCCCTTTCACTGGTCAACTATGTCGTCCCTTGAGCCTCTTTGTAATATTCCCAAAATTTAGACCTCATCTAAATGGAATATTATAGTTAATGTTATCTTTAGATAAATGAATAAATGGGTAGGGAGGCCCATTGACAGGAAGAATAACATTCCTTATGTGAAAAGAGGAAGAATAAGTAGCTAAAAGGAGCACATTTAGGTGTGAATAGGGAGGATATCATGTTGATTCAATCATCTTTGACCAAATCAACATATGCTTTCTAGATACATTGCATCTCCTTGATGAACATCGCAGATTTGGTGGAGGACAACTTGCATGAGCTTGGAGGAAAATGTGGATGGGACCCAATGAGGACAATTTCACTTGATATATATGGAGAGGGTGGAAGCCTTTGTTATTCATGTTGTCATATATTATTATTTGGTTTGTTTAGACTTTTGGCTTCCTCTCGCTGTTTTAGCACGGTTGCAGTGTTGTTGAGCACCGGGTGTTCCCGAGCAGGAATCCCACCTCTTCCCTTAAGAGGCCTCTTGGGAGAGTATTGTACTGATTTTTTCCACATCCAGGCTTGAGGCCAAGTAGAAATATTTAGCCCCAACATTATTTCTGTAGCAGTGTAATGTTGTGTTGTAGGGTGTTGCAGCGAAAGATTGATCATTTCACTCCTGGGTCTGTTTATCAGTAGAAGGTGCCTTCCTTCTCTTGAGAGATCAGAAAAGGAGATTTTTGAGCTCATTTCACAACTTGGAAGCAGGCCAAAGCACCTCTATACTCCTATAGTGCATCCCCTTGCAGGAACTGCTTCATTATCTAGAGAGTTGTTGCAGCAGGGTTTTTACCCTTGTTTTGGAGCTAATTTCCTAGGGAAAGGGCCAACACTTCTCCCGGAAAGCTAGAGGAAGGGATATTTATCCATATTTGCATTATTAATCCATATTCATATCATGTTGTAGTGAGACTGCGTTATTTTTTAGCTGAATAAATCTGATCTTCTCTTTTTGTACATGTGTCTCAAGAAACCCTTGTCAGGTTATCTCTCTAATGCAATGAGGCCAGATCTCTATTTTCTTAGCATATTGTGCCATCAATCTCTAGATATATGTTTTTCTATTATAATTTTTTAGAAACCCTCAAGTATTAACTTTGTACATGCTTCAGTATTTTCTGCATAATCAAATTTCATGGGATTTGGGTGTTTCTAAGACATTGTAAGGTCGGGAGACCTGTTTTACATATCAAAAGGGATTTATTTCTAATCCCCTTTTTTATGAAAGGTCCTTAGTATATATTCTAAGGGAGAAAACCATTATTTCCCCTGGTTATAACACAGTTACCTAGGAATAACGTTTTTGGGGTCTATTATGCTGCTTTTCCCCACTAGGAGACAATGTATAAAGGCATACTTTTGATGATATGTTCATAATCTGATAGAAGGGTGTTTAAAGACACATTTTAAGAAATAATTTGCTGCAGTACTTTATTTTTTCTCATGTATTGCTGATCTCCAACTTTAGAATATCTTAATATATTCTTATTGTTGTAGAATTTCCCTATTTTGGGATATTACACTCTCCCTTATTCATTGCGCACTCTGAAGTGATAGTGCCAATTTATAACTCCTTTCGTCCCAGGATTTCCCAATGCGTAATATCTGACTTTCATTCTCCCTTGCCACTGTGCACTGTGTAGCCATAGTGCTCAATCCCTCACTCATTGCCTCCTAACACTACACACTCTACCTAGGAAAGCTTCTCTCCTCAACCTTTACACATTGTCTCATCATTGTTATCATTTTTCATGAGAAGCAAGGTAGACTACGTAATTTTGAGACTGATATTGTACTATCATAAGTGAAATTGATTTGTAGGTAATATTATCTTAACATTCAAGGATGATTCTCAAGGAGGACATCAAGGATATGTTGGAAGAATACACTTTTGGAGGTGATACACAAATAGACCATCAAACAAAGAGACAAAGGGACACTAGACTACGAAAAATCAATGAAGATCGAGATGTGATGGTGTACTCTAATACTATAACAAACACCTTTGGAGAATGAATATCAAGTATTAGAAAGTCCTATCATGAATTTTTTAAAATAGAAACAAAGATAATAACTTGGCATTGATACACTACAATGAAGTCTTATGTTACAGTCGCCAAGTCATGGCTGCTCAAAGTGTCACTAGAAAATTCTTATGTCATCCATGTAATTTTCCAAAATTTGTGGAATGTAATTTATGATTGGAACTTTCAATTTAATAAAAGCTCAGAGTTGTCACATTTTAATGCATATGTTTTCAATAGAGTTGTCACATGTCATTTTGGTCACCATGACATTTAATTGTCAATATGGATCTATCACCATCCATACTCATGCTTCCTTAGAACTCAAAACATTTATATTCCTGAACAAAGTCTTGTAGACTGGGAAAAAGCTCTTAAAAACTCTTAAAGGTTGCCTACGCACTTTTTTTGGTCACTTCCTACGCATGCACTGATACTTCCTCCATTAGCTGTGGTGATCTCCGCTCTGTTCACCCATACAACCTACACACCCCCGTAAAATAAAGTAAACACGAAAAATTAACTTCTAGAAGCTTAGTTGGGCGAATATTATTCCAACCAAAAGCCTCTTGAGTCGCGTCAGTTCGAGCTATATCCCTCCACTCATGGAACTTATCCCCTTCGATAAAGGAACCCTAATTCCTTCATTAGAGGATCTCATCCCTCTATTGATGGATCTGAAACCTCCTTAATTTCTCCTATAAATTTTGAAGCTTCAGGGGTAGGCGTACATTTTAGAACTTTGTACTTCAGATCGTGTACATTGTATAAGAGTTCATTGAAGATAAATCTATCTTGGTCATTATAGAGAGGAAATCTTGTCAAACCAAGGAGCATGATTTTCAAGGCATACAAGACAAATATGTACAACATCAAGGCTTATGCTGTAATATTTCTCTTTACAATTCTTGATAATACATATGGATCTCTTTTTCTTATTGTGTTGTTTTTAGATTCATTAAAAGAATGAAAATTCTTAATCTCCTTGATCATTGAGTTAAACTGTTTTTTATTATTATATACTACAAGTGCTTTTGATTCTTTTCATGTTTGTGATTGCAATTTCTTCTCAGCATTGAATGACTTCTTTGGGATGAAAGACAAGTTCTACATCAAACATCTCCTTGAATGGTAGGAGCATAACCTCCTCATTTCTAAGTTTTAATAATCTGAATGTTAATATTTTAGGGAAAGAGGCATTCAAATGGTTGTTTGTTTCTAGTTATATGTTGGAATACTAGGGAGATCACTCTTGTCTGCAAGAGGGATTTATCCAGAAAACAAATTGGCGAGCATACTGGGGAACAAGCTTAGTTTTCTCTTGTTTTTTTTTTGTTTAGAATTCCAAATTTTCTAGTTTGAATTTTTCTGAGTGCGGTTGGGTTTATGATGTTTTAAATTCTCTTATTTAGAAAGCCTTGTGTTTGTTTCTTTGAAAAATTCTCTACCCTGCATTGTTTCCTATGATAAACAGAGTGCAAACCTCTGAAAGTTTTCAGTTTAGTTCAGTGTGCATGCGCACTAGTTTGTACTGACAAACTGCGCACCCCCTGAGAATTTTTGAAAAAAATAATATTATCTCTCTCAGAGCCAGATAACAGATTTCTAAAGGTTCAACCAAATTTATACCAACTCTCAGAGTATGTCTATGAACTCTTCATATTACCTTAGAGTCTTTTTGATAGATCATCCCTTTTTCACATTCATTAGGGGAATTTTGAGGTCTAAAATGGGCCTCCTAAGGAAATAATAAAATAATAGCTAAACCAATAAAATAATATTTATGAATTTTCAATTCACTTTTTGCACCACAATCCATATAACCATAGTTAAATTCAATTCAAAATTTGTACCAAAATAAAATTAATAAAAAAACTGTATTGATGTGACTATAAATAAGAATGAGTTTTTCAAGAAAAACTCATTATCATTGAACAATTAATGCATTTGTCCTTTGTACTTAAATAACTTAAAATAAAATATAAATATAAATTTATAAATTCTTAATTATATTATATGTTATTTATTAAAATTTATATTATTTAAATTGTATAATAACATGTAATTAATATACTATATAAATATAATATAATATAATATAATAAATGTATAGGGATATGCATTGTTTCTTTCAAAAAACATGAAATGACAATAATACATTTTTATTCAAAAAGTGTGAAATGACATTTATTATGAGCACTTTACCATGAGTTTTTATCCACCATTGAGAATGTGACAAGTAAGTACCTTTAACTCAAGAAATGCCACCTCAACCATTAGGGATGATGTCATCCCCTAAAATGTGATTGGTTTTCATAAAGTGAATTTTGATTGTGCATTTTCCTTGGGAGGCCCATTTTAGACCTCAAAATTCCCCTAATGCGGGTATGGTTTTCCCTGGTTTGATGAATTTCTTTTTTGGGGAAAATATATTCACTGCCTAGATCACTGGTTTTCTATCATTTCCCTCTAGAGATACCAGGTGTCTTTTCAACCTTTCTTGTTTGAGTGATTGTTTCTTTCTCATTTGAAAAAGGAAATCTTCTAGATTACCAAAGTGTGATTTGTCTCAAAAGTAGTCTTTTATGAAATTGTTTCTGCTAGTTAAAGTGAAAAAACAATTTATTTTGGGTTCAACTAAAAGAAATCATGAAAAGACACTCATGGGTATCTTAGTTAGGATTGTTAGTTAAGAGCTTTAACTTTTTGAATTTTTTACAGGGTTTTTCTAGTTGATTTTTGTTTTAAAACTGCTTGTTCATAAAATTGTATATTTTGGCTTTGTAATCAATGAGAATTTTCATCACAAAGTCGTATTGGTCATGCTTAAAAATGAAATTATTTTCTTGATGAAAAAGAACTGTATGGGATGTTTTAGGAAATTTTTACTTCTTTGAGTCCAAAAGTACTTCTACTTTCTCTTAGATAGAATTTAATTGAAACAAAGAATTGCATTTTCATTATTGATGCATTTCGAGTATTTTTTGAGTTGTTCACAACATCATTGAGTTCCATTTTGATACCCCTCTACGTAAACAACATCCAAATTAATACAATGCTTGATAAAATTTATTTAGATATTTTTTACAATTTCTAGGGCTCATTCCACCAATATAGCTTAGGACTAGTGCTTTGGAATAGAGATTAATTAACTTTCCAAAGCAGATAAAACAAATAAGTAGCATCTTGCGATAGGGTAAAACCCAATTGTTGCAATTGTGCTCTGTGAATCTCTTCTTAAAAGAGTCAAGCAAGAGGTCATGTCGGACCCAGTGGAGTAATCGTTCCCACTTCATTAGTGAAGATAGAATATGTGCACATAATACAAATGGTAAACCTCGGATTAACCATTTCCAAGGAGCCTAAGATCACTTATTAGTAAACCTTGTATTTACCATGTCAAGGTGATTTCAAAGGGACTGAGATTTGATACTCTACCCTTGCGTGTGTATCGAGCCACATATTGTTCCCCGAGGTTCAATTGTCTCAGTTGGTAACCTTAGTGGCCATAATATTTAGGATTTTTCCCATGGTGACGGGGGAGGGAAGGTCCCACTGTACCTGGTGTAGACATTGAATAGACCCACTTGGACTTTCCAGAGGTTAATATTCACTTCGAGATGGAATAGTGGAGTTACTTGCACCAGACTGATTCATTAAGAAGTTTTTTAGGGTAATTGTTCCAACCGCTATTTTTCCACATTAATCTCTGTGAGGTTGGATTTCATCACTGACTAGTGATTTTATTGTGGAAACATATTATGTGTGTGTGTGTTACCTCTTATAATTTTTAGTGTGTGTTCATTTGTTTGATTTTTAGAGGCCTTAGGTGTGATTCTTTTGAAAAGAATGTATTTTTTGTGTTAAAGCAATTAACCGTGGCTGAATTACCAAGATATTCACGTGGAATTTAGGGGAAACCCCTTGAATATACACCCATCCAATTGGAAAAAATAAAAACTGAAAGGGTTCAACCATCAGGAATCAGGTCTACTGAACAAGGAGATTCATCCATTGTAATACATCCTGATTTCGAAGTTAATCAACCTTAGATAATTGAAACATAACAAGATCAACCATAAATTTCTGAAGTAATTACAGTTGAATCTGTCACTAGCGAGTTTTTAGATAGAAAACTCACTGAAGCTAAAATTTCTAAGCTTGAGTCTAATTCCACTTCATTTGAGTCACCTTCGGATCTTATAGCCCTGACTCATGGTCATCCTCGTTCACCTTGAGTAAAATGTCTCATCACTGAGAATCTTCCTCCAGGCCTTATTAGCATTGGAGAAATTTATAAAAAAGAAGAAGAGATTAAGCTTCCCTCTCATCAAGAATATTTATATTTGAGGTTTAGTGAACCAATATACCCTTTTATTCATTTTCCACTAGATCCTTGGTATCACTAATTCACTGATTTTTTTTACATAACTCTGGTTACGGTCACCCACAACATTGAATCCCATTCTACTCTTTACATGGGTATAGTAAAATACTTCTGATAGCATGTCTACTGAGTCGTCTATGTTTTCTTCTTCACCAAAAAACTATTTGTATGATGGTCCTTCTATTCTTGTTGGGTACCAATCGCTTTCTGGAGCATTTTTAGGAGCATATCCTTTCTCTGAAACTTCTACTATGTCAACTTGTCTATTTGAGTCTACCACCCAACCTTTGACGTCAAAACATGTATATATGTTTTCCGAAAATATCCCTCAAGCTAGCTCACAAGATGGCTATATAGCGCCTGGGGGGAAGTAGCCTCTCCAAGGGAGGAAACCTCTTCACGGCCAACAACCTCTCCAAGGGAAACAACATTTTCAAGGGCAGCAACCTGTTGAGATACAACAAGAAGATCCTAGTGAAAATTATGCACCTACACTAGGATGGAGCCTTAGGCTATTTTTAGGTGGATGTATATTTATAGATGCATGATAAAATTATATTTATAGATGATGTCTATTTACATATGGTTGAGAAAAATCTATTTATATATCATGGTCTATTTATATATGTATGTGCAAGTTCTATTTATAGATCGCATGTCTATTTATAGATGCATGTAGACTATTATTATCCCTTAATAATATTGGACGATAAACAGTAATCTATTCTCAATGAGCACTTGGAGATAGTTAACTGAAGTGGAAAATTAGTTAGCTATAGGAAATTCGAGTTCAAAGGTTGGTTGGTGGGACATGCAAGTAGACTTAGTTGTACATGAGTGATTCGAAGTTGTAACAGAGTTGGATGTGTAGTTATGTGAGTTGTAAAGTGTTTTAACTCGGTTAAGTGAGTTAAACTCAGTTGTGCTAGTTGTAACTAAAGATACACTAGTGAGAGAACAGTGAATTAATTATTAATTAATTCAAAATCAATGGTCTCACATGCAACTGGAGATTTACTATTGTTAACTACATGCATGTCAGATCCAGTGGAGACCCAGTTGAGATGTAGGTGAAAGGTACAGTTTCACTATCAATTGTGACATTAGTGGGTGCACTCATGAAAACACACACACATTGGATGTTCCCATGAGGATTGTGCAGTCAAGGTAAGTAGGATTCCATTCATTCATGGATTGCTATCAGTTGGGATTGCACAGTGGAGGCAGGCTGTTTGGAGACAGTAAATTGGCACATGAATTTTCCAATTTTTGTATGACAGTGTGAGATGATTGTATATTGTACTGAGACCTCTTGGATTAGAGTTTTGTATGATATTTTTTCACGATACATGATATATACATAATATATGATAGTGTGGTTTTTAGCTTTATGCTTTTCCGGTAAAAACATATGTGTTATGTGTGATTGATCTTTCTTCTTGATATTGAAATTGGCGATTGTGTTTTAAATTCCGCAAGAATTTTTTTGTAGAAGTGATTCTGTCTTTAACATTGACATATAATTTTTAGATCATGAGAATCCAAGCAATACATAATTTGTATTAAAATTTCTACATGGTATCATAGCATAGAAGATTGCAATTTGGAAGCAGGAGCTGAGTTTGTTGGTGGAAATAATTCGAATTTGCAGAAAGATTTTCTTGGTGCTACAATTGAGTAAACATCCAAATGGCTTTCAATGGATTGTAGGTAGAGTATGCACTCAAGGGAAACTCTAAATACATTTCTTGGAAGGATAGGATGGAGGTGGTGCTCAAAGATAATGACTTGAAGGAATTCATCAACAGTGATGTTCCTAAGCCCACTTCGACAGATGCTGCATTACTTGATGCATGGCAAAAGAAAGTGGCAAAGGCAAGGAGGATTCTATTGGAAGGTGTAAGAAACCACATTATCTCAAGCCTTCATGGGAAAACCACACCATATGCGATGTGGAAGACTTTTACGAATATTTTCCAAAGCAGAAGCAACCATAGGAAATTGGCACTCAAAGACAAACTCAGGAAGATCAAGATGGAAAAGGGAGACAACATTCCAAAGTATCTCATGAAGTTTTTCCAATGTCGGGATGAACTGGGGACTGTGGGAATAACTGTTTATGATGATAATTTGGTGCGCTTGGCTCTCTTGGGACTTCCTAAGAGTTGGCACAATTATGAAGACTCTGTCAATGGACGGGAAAAAATGTCGGATTGGGAACAACTGTGGTTGGATCCAGTTCAGGAGGAGTTCAGGTGGAACACTAGAGATGGATCTTCATCAAAGAATGATGATGAAGAGGATTTTTCTTTGGTTTCCAAGGCAAGGAAAGGGAAGGGGAAGAAATTCCATTCAAAATTCATGTCTAAAGGCAAGATGCTGGATTTTTCCAAGGTGAAATGTTTTCACTGTCATGAACATGGGCATCTCACTACTAACTATCTGCAGAAGAAGAAGAACAAGAAGGTTGTTGGAGCTGCAGTTGGTGACGCCCTTACCTCATAATTTTAACTTGAATTTTCCTTAATCGCATGCATGGTGTCAAGTGCATTGGGATTGGTGTGTTATTTGGATAGTAGCGCTTCCTTCCACATGACGGGAGATAAGGAGCTTTTCAGTGACTTGGAGGAGAAAGATATCCAAATTCATATAGATATGGGTGATAATGGACGATAAAGTGTGACTGGAATTGGTACCATTACCTTTCAGAGCTATTCAAGTAAACCATTTCAATTGAAAGATGTTATGCATGTTCCAGGTCTGAAGAAAAACTTGGTCTCAGTCAGAATGTTGGAAGACAAAGGCTATGACGTGTTTTCAGTAATGGAAAATATTTCTTGCGACATAAAACAACGGTTCAAGACAAAAGGATAGGGATTCAAGTTAAGAATCTCTACAAGTTGGAGGTAGATGGCTGCGCTGCCATGATGGGTAAGGCAGAAAAAGTGGTGAGTTGGGATGAGGGCGAATTATGGCACAGGCGATTGAGACCTCTTCATCATGGAGCCTTGAAATTCATGCAGCAAATATCTACTGTATTTCCAATGGGAACACTTTCTCAATTAGATCAGTGCAAGGGTTTCACTATGGGGAAGTATGTAAATCCCACCTTTCATGAAAAGGAGAACCATGCCTTGGTGATCCTGGAGAGAGTTCACACAGATGTGTGTGGACCATTCTCAGTTGCTTCAATAGAAAAACATAAGTATTACGTTATTTATGTTGATGAATTTTCTCGTAAATGTTGAATCTACTTCATGCAAAAGAAGGATCAAACATTCTCAAAGTTTTGTGAGTTTAAGGCATTGGTGGCGAAAGAGTCGAGGAATCAAGTGAAGGCTCTGAGGAGTGATAATGGTGGAGAATAGATCTCTAACGAATTCAAAGACTTTTGCAGCAAAGAATGAATTCGAAAGAACTCATAGTGCCTCATAATCAACAACAAAATCGAGTCACAGAGAGAAAGAACAGAACGATCGTGGTTGTAGCACGAGAAATTTTGCATGATTAGGGCCTACCAATGCATTTATGGGCGGAAGCATGAAACATTGTAGTTTATGTGAAAAATCATTGTCCTCGTAGAGTACTTGGCATGAGTACACCTGAAGAATATTTCACTTGTAAGAAACCATATTTTTAACACTTTAATATTTTTGGCTCATCTGTTTATGTGCATGTGACCAAGAACGCCAAGAAGAAGCTGGAGCCGACTACTGAAGCTGGGATTTTTTTGGGGTACACATAAATACCCCATAATTATCGTGTGTATTTTCCAAATAGTCGAATGACTATGGTGTGATGGGATATAAAATTCGATGAGGGGAAAGCCATGCAATTGTCGCTTGAGAGGGATCTAGACTTGCATGCAGAGGCGGAAATGTTGGTTCCAAAAGATGAGTTTGTAGATATGGGTTAGCCATAGGAGGAGGTTCATGGAGTGGAGGAGTCCACTCATGTAGAGCCAAACATAAGAACTAGTAGAAGGCATACCACAGAAGTTGATAGGCTGAGACTTAATGCTGCACAAAATGTAGGAGACCCTACTTCATAGCACAAACAAAGATAGTCTCCTGACTGATTTACTAGATACATGGCTCTCATGAGAAAATGTATTTTTACTAAGCCATCTTCCTTTCAGGAAGTAGTGCAGGAGCCCACATGGGTAGATGCAATGGTGGAGGAGTATGACTCGATTTTCAAAAATATTTCTTGGGAAATTGTTCCAAGACCGGTTGATAAATCAGTGGTAGGCTCAAGATGGATCTAAAAGGTAAAGCAAGATGCTGATGGGAGTGTTGAGAAATACAAGGCCAAATTTGTGGCCCAGGGCTTCTCAGAAATCGAAGGGATTGATTATGAAGAAACCTTTGCACCGGTCGCAAGGTATTCTTCAATAAGGACCATCCTTGCTCTCTCAGCACAGATGGGATGGCACATTCATCAGATGTATGTGAATAATGTGTTTCTCAATGGGATCATTGAAGAAGAGGTGTACATAGAGCATCCTGAAGGATTTGAGATCTTCAGCAGCGAGTCGCATGTCTACCGACTCAAAAGAGCGTTGTATGGGCTGAAGAAATCACCCCATGCTTGGTACACTCGGATAGACATCTATTTCACCGGACTTGGCTTCACCAAAAGTGAGGTGGATGCAGACCTATACCAAATTGTGGTGGAGGGTGAGCTTTTAATAATTTTTCTTTATGTTGACGATTTAATATTAATTGGTGATGAGCAGCTGATAAACGCATGCAAGGAGGACCTTGCAAAAGAGTTCGAGATGAAGGATATGGGCATCCTTCATTATTTCCTTGGATTGGAGATATGGCAACGAGATGGTGAAATTTTTGTGTCTCAAGGCAAGTATGCAAGAAAAATACTAGGTAAGTTTTACATGGAGGGTTGCAAACCCATGGATACTGCTCTTCCAAGAAACTGGAGGAAAGAGGATGCTACATCTGGAAAGGTAGTGGATGCTACTTTCTATTGACAATAAGTGGGTTTGCTAATGTATCTAGTGAACATGAGATCAGACATTTTCTATGTGGTTAACCAGCTAAGTTAAGTGATGGTTAAGCCTACCAAGCTCTTTTGGAAGGCAGGAAAACATGTCCTGAGATACTTGAGGGGCACATTTGAGTATGGCTTATGGTACAGACAGACGGATGAGGTGAAGTTGTATGGCTTCACGGATGCAGATTGGGCATGCATCCCAGCAGACAGAAAGAGAACATCACGGGGGATCTTTAGTATCGAATCTATAGTTGTTTTTTGGTACAGCAAGAAGCATAGATATGTGGCACTCGGTTCAGCAGAAGCGGAATACATGGCAGAGATTCAACCTGCATGTCAGGCTATCTGGATGAGAAATATCTTGGTTGGTTTTTTTGGTTCTCATTTATATCCGACAGTGATTCATTGTGATAATCAGAGTTTCATTAAACTCTCGATTAATCCTGTGTTTCATGATAGACCTAAGCATATAGATATTTGGTATCATCATATCAGAGATTGTGTGCAGCAAAAGATTATGTTTCTTCAGTACATTCCTATGGAAGATCAAGATGCAGATATTCTGGCGAAGGCGCTCACTAGGAGAAAATTCGAATACCATAGAGATAGGACCGGGGTGAAGGATAATCCCTTTCTTGTTGAGAGGGAGTGTTGATATTCAACAAGAATATCCTAGTGAAAGTTATGCACCTACACTAGGATGGAGTCTTAGGCTATTTTTAGGTAGAGGTCTATTTATAGATGCATGATAAAATTCTATTCATAGATGATGTCTATTTATAGATTCTTGAGAAAACTCTATTTATAGATGATGGCCTATTTATAGATGTATGTGATAGTTCTATTTATAGATCACATGTCTATTTATAGATGCATGTCGACTATTATTATCCCTTAATAATAGTTGGACAATAAAAAATAATCTATTCTCAATGGGCACTTGGAAATAGTTAGCTGAAGTGGAAAAATCAGTTATCTATAGGAAATTCAAGTTCAAAGGTTGGCTGGTGGGACATGCAAGTTGACTTAGTTGTAACTAAGTGATTCAAAGTTGTAACAGAGTTGGATGTGTAGTTATTTGAGTTTTAAAGTAGTTTAACTCAGTTGTGCTAGTTGTAACTGAAGATACACTAGTGAGAGATCAGTGAATAAATTATTAATTAATTCACAAACAGTGGTCTCACATGCAATTGAATATTTACTATTGTTAACTACATGCATGTCAAATCCAGTGGAGACTCAGTTGAGATGTAGGTTAAAGGGACAATTTGACTATCAGTTGTGACATTAGTGGGTGCACTCATTCAACCACACACACATTATATGTGCCCATGATTATTGCGCAATAAAGGCAAGAATAATTCCATTTATTCAGGGATTGCTATTAGTTGGGGTTGCATAGTGGAGGTAGGTTGTCTGGAGGCAGTAAATTGGCACATGAATTTGCCAATTTTTGTATGACAGTATGAGATTATTGTATATTGTATTGAGAGCTCTTCTATTAGATTTTTTTATGATATTGTTTCATGATCCATGATATATACATAATATATGATAGTGGTGATTTTAACTTTATGCTTTCCCGGTAAAAACATATATGTTATGTGTGATTGATCTTTCTTCTTGACATGAAAATTGACAATCGTGTTTTGAATTCCGCAAGGATTTTTTTGTAGAATCGATTATGTATTTAATAGTGGAATATAATTTTTAGATCAGGAGAATCCAGGAAATACATAATTT
The DNA here is from genome assembly GCA_034641835.2 of Pinus albicaulis. Classification (NCBI taxonomy): domain Eukaryota; kingdom Viridiplantae; phylum Streptophyta; class Pinopsida; order Pinales; family Pinaceae; genus Pinus; species Pinus albicaulis. The sequence goes on from CM076576.1 coordinate 285,160,262, forward strand.
GTATTAAAATTTCTACACAACCTCTTCAAGGGCAGAAATATTTTCAAGGTGGGAAACCTTTTACTGAAACATATCCAACAGTTGTAGGGAAACATATTCCCGGTAATTATCAAGCTAATGTTCCAATGCCTCAAACTGGTTATGGTCAACCCTATGTGTCACAACCTTTAATGGGAACTCATTACCGAGGGATAAATACTAGGTGGAACCCTTTGTTTACTCAACAGTCTTTGCAACCTACATTACAAGTGCCTTATAATAAAATTTCTCATTTGGTTGGAAAATTTGGTTACACCCAAGCCCAAAAACCTGTTTAAGGTGCACTTTAGATTACCCCAAAGGTATCCATTCCAAGTAGTCAGCAAGCTGGTTCGAGTACTCCTAGCACTCCTATCCAATTTTATGTGCAAACTTATGTTCAACAACCAAGCACACCTATCCCAGGAGTTTCTCAAGTCTTTATTGCTACGACCCTTCAAATGATAACACCAATTGTTACTCAAGCTATCCCTCAAAATAATACCCATCAAAATGGACCTACAGTCCAGTCAATTCCTCAATCTTATATAGGAAAACCTAGTGAAACAACTGCGCAAACAAGTCAACCTTTTATAGGTCAAAATTTTCAAGGAAAACCCTTTGTAGTTCAACATGTTCAAGGGCAACCTTTTATAGGTAAAACTATTCACGGAAAACACTCAGCAAGTCAAACTTTTCAAGGTCAATTTGTTCAAAGCCAGCCATTTCAAGGCCAATTACAATATGGACAATCGGGACAAAATAAAACTTTCTAGATCCAACCATACCCTGGTTATACATATCAAATACCAGCTCAACCTCAACTCAGTATGGCTACCCCTAGATACCCTGGAGGTATACCGATTCCAAATTCTTAATATATCTCAGGTTTTTCTAGATATCCTCCTCTAGGTACTAGTATTGTCCCTCAAGGTTATCAATTCTCTTAACAAGACCCTAACATAAGGTTACCTTTCATTGCAACTATAGATTTACCGGACTTGTATCGACTAAAAAATGATCCAATTTACTATCTTTCGTTTTGGCCTGCAATGCATATTAAGTTTCCCAGTGACATTCCAAAGTTTGAATGAAAATCAGGAGAAGACCCCTTGAACCATGTTATGACTTATCATCTGTGGTGTGAACCCAATTCTTTAATCAATGATTCTATCTGTTTATGACTTTTTCAAAAAAAATTGATAGGCTTAGCTGCAAAGTGGTACATTGAGTTACCATGAGGCTCTTTCAACAATTTAAATTCTTTAGAAACTGCTTTCCTTACTCATTTTCAGTTGCGATTTTGTTATGATAATGGCATGGAACTATTGACTTCACCTAAACAAATTATGTCTATGTACATTTCAAATCACATCCACGAATGGAGACGTAGATGCCGCTTAGTCAAAATTTTTATCCCACATCAAATTAAGGTTGAATGGTTCCTCAAATCATTACTCCCTAAGATTACTGAAGATGTAGCTAAAGGAGGAATTGTAATCGAATAGTAGGCTATCACTCAAGCCGAGTACTTTGTATGAAAAAATTCGTGATTTACCTCATCCAAGTCAACTTACTACAACTCATTCTGGTTCTAATGCCACATACAGTGTAATCGATATAGTTAATACATCAAAGAGTAAGAAGAAACAATTTAAATCTACTAGTCCAACCATAACTTTACCTTATTCACCCAAAGGAGACTCTTCCCTAGAAACTCCTGCCGAAATTCATGTCGTAGACTCATCTACTGCTAAAATTGAATCATCTAGAAATAATAAGAAAGGGAAGGGTAAAAATAAACAAAACAATTCTCCAAAAGAGAAAGTAGAAAAACCAAACCATCAAATGAAAAACAGAAACCTCATTATCCCTGTCTTATCTGTGACAAAGATCATTACACCAAAGAGTGTCCACATCGGGCCGAGGTATCTAAATTTGTCAAAGGTTCTCCCACACCCGTTGTCATTAAATATCCTTTCCCATCACAAGACAACAAAATGATCAGATCTTATTACAATTCATCAGAAGATATCTTGATGGTGTCTCGGTTCATGGTTGCAACGCAATCTCAAGACTATGGATCTAAGAGTCCTGTAACTACAAAACAAATTAAATCATCCAGTCAGCCTCCAATATCAAATGCTCTTGTTTTTGAACCATTACAAATCGATAAACCTAGTCATCATTTTGTAATTAAACTGATTGCCAAAGGTCTACTTCAAAAATCATCTTTCAATCCACATGAAAGAGCCACTCATAATTACAATATTGTTGAAGATCTGGCCATGTCCCCTTCAACAATGTTGGCTCTCGAAGTGATGCAATATTTTCCAGCTCAGAGGAAGTTACTGTTATCATATATTTATCGATTGATCCTCAAGATTCTAATCTTATTTTCTTTGATCTCGATAACTTTGTACCTAGACTCCCGCACCAAATGGATTTTCAAATTCCTTTTTTAGTCAAATCTAGGTGATTTTTTCGCATAGTAATTAACAAAGGTGCATCTACGTGCATTATGTACTTAGCCTGTTGGAAAACTCTTGGTTCTCCACCAATCAATTAATCACCCACGATTCCTAAAGCCTTTGATGGAAGAGGTTTTCGTCCATTTGGAATACTCCAGGATTTACCTATATAGGTAGAATGAAAAACTGTTATGCTTGAGGTGGAAGTTGTTGATGCCCCTCTTGACTACAACTTTCTATTAGGTTGAACTTGGTCTTATGCTATGACCATTGTCGTTTCATCAATCTTCCAATTAATCATGTTCCCTCATAAAGGAAAGATTGTAAAAATTGATTTGTTGTCTTTCTATTCTTGTGATCCTACCTCTACAGTTATTATCCAACATGTCGGAAAAACAGTTATCCCTTATGAAGATGTTGGGGTGGGACTATTTAAATATTCCGCTCTTATGTGAAATTTTTCTATACCTACTTCAAACATACCTTGAACTATTCCCAATATCAATATGATTACATCAAGCACGATGCCATTTTATGACCCATGGAATGTGCCTTGAGAATCTTAATTGGACTATTATGGTGATGAGATGCCTTTAAGTCCATATGAATCGGCATATGTAGCGGTAAAATCACTTTCTGAAATTTCATCAACTGATACTGACCAAGTGAATGTGGTCACTAATGTGTCTTCTTGTCTATTAAGCTCAACCATAACATCTTTTTTGTGATCCTTTTCAACAAATGTTTTTAAGTGAAGAAAATATCCAGGAAATATTCCCATTGGATGAATTACCTTAGGACGATATTCACCATCGATCATCTTTTTTACTAGAACTTGATAGAGTTGAAATAAATTTTCATCCATTTTTCTGATTGATTATGTCGAGGAACCTCAAAATCCTATTTTAATTCTTCATTCAAATTCTGAGACAAAATTAGGAAATATTTCCACAGCAATTCCCATTGACATATCAATCAAACTAGGAGTAACTGAAAACATTCATATAAGTGCTACTTGCTCAATTGAAGAAATCAATATGTACAAAGCCCTATTTCGGGAATTCCGAGACATTTTTTCCTGGTATTACGAAGAAATGATAGGAATTGATCCTAAGATTTGGATTCATGAAATTAAGACATACCTGGATGCTAAACTTATTAGACAAAATTTACGTCCAATACATCAGCGAAAAGTTGTTGCTATTAAAGCTGAAGTTGAAAAGATACTTCGTGCAGGATTTATCTATCATATTCCTTTGATGGATTAGGTATCTAACATAGTTCCAGTGACCAAGAAACAAGGGACTATCAAAGTATGTGTTGATTACATGGATATTAATAAGGCTTGTCCCAAAGACAATTATCCCACCCCTTATATCGACCAAATTGTTGATGATTGTGCCGGAAACGAAATATTTTCGTTTATGGATGGATTTTCTCGTTACAATCAAATAAACCAACTCCCTACCGATCAGCCCAAGAAAACATTCATATGTCCATGGGGGACATTTTCATATTCTAAATTACCTTTTGGACTAAAAAATGTTGGTGCAAATTTTCAAAGAGTTATGTCTTATGCAATTCACAATATCAAACTCATTGTGCATCCCTACTTGAATGACTTACTTTCTCATTCTTTATGCAGATAAGATCATCCTAAAAATTTACGTGCTATCTTTATGTGATGTAGGCATTACAACATTGGTTTGAATCCATGCAAATGTGTATTTTGTGTACAATCATGAGGATTACTTGGTTTCATTGTTTCTATAGAAGTTATTCTTGTTGACCCGCTAAAGGTTGAGGCCATTGTGAATCTACCTCCTCCTTCTACTCTTCGCCAACTCTAGAGTTTGCAAGGGAAAGAAAACTTTCTACATCGTTTAATCCCAAACTATGCGGAGTTAACTAAAGGTTTCACTTGGTTATTAAACCAGCATGTTCCATTTATTTGGGATGAGCTTGCCAATAAAACTTTTGATGCACTCAAACACGCATTGACCCATGCACCATTGTTTCATCCACCTGATTATCACCGAGATTACTTTTTGTATTTAGCTATGTCTGATTCCACCATTGGAATGGCTTTAGTTCAAGATGATGACTCCAACAATGAACATGTCATTTATTACCTAAGTTGGAATCTCACACTGACATAGATCAAGTATTCGCATGTGGAGAAATTGGCCTTGGCAGTCGTTCAAGTTGTCCAAAGATTCTGTCACTACATATTGTTATGCAGAACCACACTGATATCTAACTGCAACCCTATGATGTATATTTTGATGAAAAAAGTTTTCGGGGGAAAATACTCTAAATGGATAGCTATCCTACAAGAGTTTGATTTGGAATTTGAAAAATCCAAATCTAAGAAATCACTCGTTTTCGCTGAACTTATGTGTGATTTTCCCTACACTAAATCGGAAACCATGGTAGAGGATCATCTTCCCGATGAATATTTTTTTATAATTAGCACATTATATCCTTGTTATGGAGATATCATTATATATCTCAAAACCAAAACCTTTCAGCCAAAACTTTAACGATCTGATCGACATACAATTCGATACTAGTCTCAACAATACAATATTGTTGGCGACACTCTTTATTGTTGTGGTGCTGATTCTGATTTTCGACGTTGCATGAATCATCAAGAATTCAAAAGGGTTTTAAATTACTTCCATTCTGGAGCATGTGGTGTTCATATGTTTGGGTTTTCCATGGCCCAAAAAATATTGCGCACTGGCTATTTCTAGCCATCATTATTCAAATATTTTATCCTTGCGGTTAGAAAATGCCACAATTGTCAGATTTTTTATCAAAATATGTGTGCACCTCCTGGTCCTCTTCACCCAATCATAACTGTCGGTCCATTTGAAAAATTTTGCATCGATTTTGTTACATGTAACCCTCACTCATCTGGGGGGCATGTGTATATTATTCTCACAGTATATTACTTTACCAAATGGGCCAAGGCAATGTCTACATTTAAGGTTGGCAGTGAAACTGCACCTATTTTCATATTCAATCATGTGATTTTTAGGCTCAGTGTCCCTCAAGCTATCATTACAGACAAGGGTAGCCACTTTAGAAACAATATTATGACTGAAATTTCCACTTAACTTGGCCTACGCCATGATAATTCCACACCGTATTACCCAGAGGCCAATGGCTAAGTTGAGGTTGTTAACAAAGTTTTAACCAACATGATTAAATGGATGTGGGAAATCATAAATTGAATTGGCATACCATGATTTTTTCTTCATTGTGGGCATAGCATACCTCTACAAAAAAATCCACAGGGTTTACTCTTTTTCAACTCATTTATGGTTTAGAAGTTGTTTTACCCATTGAATGTGAAATTTCGTCACTCAAACTAGCCATTGAGTTATTACCAACTACCTCTCAAGAGGAAAATTGTTTCTTATACCTAGCATAGTTAGATGAGACTCATTTCACCGTTGCATTAGTTGCTAAAGATCATAAAAATGTGTTAAGGCTCAATATGATCACATTGTTAACTCTTGTATCTATTCAGAAGGTGACCTAGTCTTATTATATGATCAAACTCACAATAAACTAGGCGCTGGTAAATTTGAACCAATGTGGCATGCTCCTTATATCGTTAATCATGTGCTTGCAAAAGGGGCCTATGAATTAGTTGATTATGATAGTGTCTCTTTAAATAAGCCCAAAAATGGTCTTTATCTGAAGATATGTTATGCATGATTTATCGTGTGAAGATCTTCTTTGTACAATAGTTACATTTTTAGAACAATGTGCCTTAGATTAGTTTATTTGTTTGCCAAGTTTTCACTACTTTTGTTGCTTATCTTGATTATTCGTGATACTGCAGATGTTGACATTCCCTCATACTTACATTGGTTTTGCTAACGGCACCTGTCATAGTACACAGCACTTATCTTCTACTACTTGGGTCATTATTCACCCACTTATGAGTTAGTTTCTATTCATGGGATTTTCCTCAATCAAACAATGAATAATATTGCACAATATAATGCAACCATTGAGATATTATTTGATGAGATTGCATTTGGCATTCGATGTTTGATTTTTAGGTTATATTCGCAACTCATTATATTACATTTGAACGATGTTTATGCAATCAGAAATCCATTTTTTTTAAGAATGTTTTTAAGGATTCGTATCATGGAAAATAATTTGATTACATTGAATATCAACACATTTCAAGAAATTTAAACACATTAGCTAATGCATTGGCTAATCAAGTTTTAAATAGACATTTGCAGTGTTGAAAGTAAAACAAAACAATACTCAATCCATATTGAACAAGATACTCACGGACCAAATGTAGTAATATAATTAGGTCAAATAGTTGTGTGTCAAAAAATATTACATCATCTATGATCATAGGTTTCAAACACCTTGTGATCTAAAGATACTGATACAAAAAACAAAAATTCCATCTAAATCTACCATCAACTATCCATGATGACAATCATGGTAGCAAAGTATAGCGCGCCACTCTGCGCAGATATCGCCTAAATGGACCGAGAACCCCAATCGAATTCCTCTGGTATCTAAGAGGCAAATCATCCGTCTGATTCTCTGGGATGTCAATGGCCAACCTCTCCAGGTTATTTTCCAACTCTACGAGGGCCTCTGCTACATCAATCAGTGGTGGATATTCCACTATAGGTTGTGCATCTTTTCTATCAAAACGACAAAGCACCGTTGGTAGTGTTGGGCCAACGTCTCCATTTTAATGTTTTGTGTCTGTATTGAATGATAAAAATAAAATAAAAATTATTTAACAGAAAAACTCAAAATGAGACATTTTACTTGACGCATCCCACTATGTTCCCAGTGGGAGTGATGTATCGGGGTCACCCCTAAAATCAACCCATGCATAAGGAAAATCCTCAATAATGAACATATAACTCCTGAGCCATAAAAAAACTGAGGAGTATATCGAACCACAGGACCACCATCGCCACCATGGTGAGCCATCAATGAAACCCATTACAACATGTGTGGTTCCATCGGTCCCGTTGGATCCACTAACAATTGCTGAGGTACAAGGAGGGGAATTCTCTTCAAGGTGAAATATATGAGAATCGATCCATAGCCTAAGTTTTCCAACTTCCCATTCTTTTCTCACATGAGTTGGCATTTCATATTGACCAACACTCCTACCCACCAGTTAAAAATTGTTCCCTCAGAACACTCAACAGTAGTATGCATCTGTGCTTTGGCAGCCACATGAGGAGTTGCACTACCACACAATTGAGTAACTATAAAAGCAATGATTTTAAGGTCTAGTCGTTCAATGGTTTTTATGTCAATACGACCATCCTTAAACTATGAATCCTCTATGTAATAATGCACCATATTGTTAGAAAATTATATATTACAGAGCAATGCAACACATAAAATATGTGGAAAATACAAGCACACAAAACACATTAAACCAGAGAGACACAGATATACGTGGTTCACCCAGTTTGGGCTACGTCCACCCCGAACAGCTAGTCCTTCCTTTCTATTATCCAGCAAAATAAAGAGACACAACCTACTGCAGATTTGTTGTAATATCCTATGTTCTCTCTCACAGTCTCCCTCTCTGTTTCTCGCTCCGAGAATACACATACAATACACAGTCGCAATACAATACCCTCATAAAAGCTAGGGGTTACCTTCTAGGGCAAAAAACCGTAAACTAAACATAACTTCTACTATCAGATCATTTGCCTAATGAACAACCCAGATTGACTAGAAATTACTATACTTTTACAAGGCAATTTTACATCTGTTTTTAGCTTCAGGGGCCCTGCCCCCGAAACCCTCACTGTGGGGGGGCCCACAGTCGTCGCCACCTCTCAGGCCCCCCACCAAGTGACACATACCAAAAGGTCACCATTTAAGGTATAGGGGTTCAATATTGTGATACAAAGTAAACAAGATAATCAGGCTCCACACCCAACACATATAAGAAGCAGTAGGCAGTCCCCCTGGTCATGTGCCAAATAAGGAAATGTCTCTTCCTCTTTCGGGTAAACCAGTGAGGAAATAAATATCCTTTGTCTCAATCATAAGCCTATGATCCCCTGATGATGAAACATTGTTCCTAGACATCCCAGGCATCAACCTACCAATTCAAGAGTTCCACTTGGGCCTTTATTCCTTGTATTGCCCAAAACTTGTATAAACCACAATTATTTAACACATGAAGCATTGTCGGACTATCGATGGCTTCATTGTCATGTGATTCATGCTCACGTTCTCTCCACTCAAGCATGATTGGTTGCCTGCAAAAAATTATTTAGGAACATTAGAAAACTTATGGGAGAATTTGGAGCAATTTTTGTGGAAAGAAAATCATTTTTTAAAAACCCCACGGTGCTTGCACAGGTTTTGTTCATAAATAGTGCGTTTTTGCGCGTGCTTTATATACAAAAATTGTAATAGAATAGTGATTTTTTATATTAAAAAATCATCGAGGTGCGCAGTTTCTGCCACGAAATCATGTGCACCCCGAGGTTGGATTTTAAAACCATTTTTCCTTGAAAAAATAATCTAAAAACTTAATTTGAAAAGATTAAATGGAAAAAATGCAAGATAATGAAGAGATTAAATACCTAGAACTAATGGTTCATGAAATGGTTGGTTGGTTCTCCCGATATCGACTTCAGAAGATCTATGGTAAAAAACTCATTTTACCTGCTCTGGAAATCAAAAGGTAAAAATGATTTGTTCTGACCACTTTTTATAGGTTTTCATGAACAATATAATATTATTTTGTTTATTTTGACCTTTAGAAGTTAAATTTTGAATATTTTTACCGTGATTGATAGTAGATGATTATAATTTTTTTTTTTTTTTCCAGACAATAGGTTGTGTCTAAAAACGAATCATTTTAAAAATAGAGTAAAATTATATTACTTTTTCGGGCTCTCAAAAAATAAGAAAAATTGAAACCATGGAGTCCTCTTTTAATCCTTTTTCAGACTCTCTAAACATGAAAATATAGCCAAACACTTGACTATTCAAACTCGTTAAAATAATTGAAGAGTCGTCTACGCAGTATAGTTTTATCCCTTTTACGAACTGAACTAAAATAATTAAGAAAAAGGTATGCGTTGACTAAGCATGGTCAATAGAGTTCTCTCCTACATTATTTTATCCTTTTTTGGGTTTGGAAGACTAAACTTACAAAAAATAACACTACAAAGTTTACTTATGTTTTTCTTCTGACTCCTTAAAACTGAAAAACACCAAGTTAATCCCATGCTAGACTCGTTAAAACTAAACTGTGCAGCACCTGTCAATTACAACAGTACTGAACCGCTCCTTATTAGGGTTCGTTAAAATTACTGAGATGGAATCATCCGAAGGATGAGCTTACACAACAAGAAAATTTTATCCTCATCAAGCTTGACAAAAATAAAAAGACACTTGCCAGTAATGGGGGGCTTAAAAGTGAAAGAAATAATCCATATTTTATATTTGTTTTAAAAAGTAGCATATCGCTCTTGAACACGACACTTAGCCTCACTCGTGTCTAGGTTGGGTAATCCTTTTGTCTTGCAGTTAATCAAACATCATTAAAAGTATTCAGCTAGTTTTGGGTATTATCTTTAAGTCAAATGATGGCAAGTCATTTATAGTGTCGTTATGTGTTCAAGAGAAAGTTCAACTTCAAATTCACTATTCATTGCAAATATTTGTCTCCATTCGCGTTGACCTCCCTAAGTTAATCCTTGCAAAAAATTTCTTCAAAGCTTGACATAATGGTTTCATGTCGTAGGCCCTCCTGCGACGGATCACTTCCTATCGACTTTAGCTCATTATCTAGGAAATTGATCTAGAAATTTTATCAGTACCTTGGAATCTACATGCCCTAATGGTAAGTTTCTCGCCTTCAACAACAAGTTTTCATCAATGACCTTCGATCGAATGACTCTATGAGTGTTTGACTGTAAATCATTCATTCACATTTCATAGATTGTACTAAAGTAATTTGAGATCCATTATCATTATTGGTGGTTTATCTCACACTTTTACTTAATGGTTTTCATCATTGACCGGTAATCAAGTGGTTTCTACCATGTTCAACTCTAAAACAATCAATCGTATGGATAGATTTGTACTTTTCGAGAAGCAGAAATCAAGACTCTGGATATAGTTTCAAGCATCCAGGCTGTGAGGAGTTATGTATTCATGATACGGCAGACTTATTCATAACATATGGCTACGCCAATACTCTGTCTACTTTTGATGTAATGCTAAACTCATATTTGTGCTAGAACATTTAGCTAGTTTTGCTCTGAGTATGGGAATGCCTACCTCAGTGATGATTATAATATTTTCATTTAATGTTTCTCACATGTTTTTGACTGATGTCTCTGATCCAATCCTTCGAATGATAAAGCGCTTCACTCTCTCGAAATATTTTCTCAGACGTCGCACATTAGGGGGCAATCTGTTACATGTCATTTTGGTCACCATGACATTTGACCATCAATATGGATCTATCACCATCCATACTCATGCTTCCTTAGAATTCAAAACATTTATATCCCTGAACCAAGTCTTGTAAACTAGGAAAAATCTCTTAAAAGATCTTAAAGGTTGTCTGCGCATTTTTTTTTGTCACTTCCTTGCACTGATACTTCCTCCATTAGCTACGAATATCTCTCCTCTGTTTTCCCATAAAACCTGAACACCCCTGTAAAATAAAGTAAACATGAAAATGTAACTTCTAGAAGCTTAGCTGGGTGAATATTCTTCAAACCAAAAGTCTCTTGAGTTGCCCCAGTTCGAGATATATCCATCCACTCATAGAACTTATCCCCTTGGATAAAGGAACCCTAATCCCTTCATTAGAGGATCTCATCCCTCTATTGGTGGATCTGAAACCTCCTAAATTTCTCCTATAAATTAAGCTAAAGCTTCAGGGGTAGAGGTATATTTTAGAACTTTGTACTTCATATATTGTACATTGTATAAGAGATCATTGAAATAAACCTATGTTGGTCATTTTAGAGATGAAAGTTTGTCAAACCAAGGAGCATTATTGTGAAGGCATACGGAAGAAATCTATACAACATCAAGGCTGAGGTTGTAATATTTGTCTTTATAATTCTTTATAATACATATGGATCTTTTTTTCTCATTGTGTTATTTTTAGATTCATTAAAACAATGAAAATTCTTAATCTCCTTGAACATTAAGTTAAACTAGTGTTTTTTATTATTATATATTGTAGATGCTTTTCATTTTTTGCATGTTTGTGATTGTAGGTTCTTCTCAGCATTGAAAGAATTCTTTGGGACGAAAGGCAAGATCTACATCAAACATCTCATTGAAAGGTAGTATCATAACCTCCTTGTTTATAAGTTTTAATAATATGAATGCTAAAATTTTAGGGAAAGATGCATTCAAATGGTTGTTTGTTTCTAGTGATCTGTTGGGATACTAGGGAGATCGCTCTTGTCCGCAAGAGGGATTTATCCAGAAAACAATAGTAGAACTATTCTTGTTGTATTTTCAATGCATGTTATTTAACTTACGCTTATGCTTATGACCTATTTCGTTTTCGTTTGTACAAATCTTGTTGAATTCCTGTTGTTGTATTATTTCATCATTCTTAACTTGTGAACTGTTTCACATATTATCTTGTGATGTCATTTATGCTTGTGTGTTTATTTAAATTTTCATACTATTATAAGCTTCTAAGGGGCCCACTCATTTTACCTTCATGTGTTGGAACCTTCATGCATCACACTTGAATTTCTGCATGGCCACACATCTTCTCTCGCCAAAGTCACCTACATAACTCTGTGTATTTGCAGCCAAGGCATATCATTAACAACCATCGCATCGATAATCGAGCCTTATTTCTGGATGGGACTCATGCACAAAATATTGTAAGGTTTAATTGGGATTTCGTATCAGGGAGATCCCTGAATCTTGATGGGTCCAACATCATCAAAAAAACTCAAACTCTTCAGCGTAGAAATTGTACTCATTAAATACAATTATTTTTAATTTAATTTTTTCTCAATAAAATGTTATTTATAAGAACTTTTAGGGTCAAAATTACTCTCTGATACAAAATTATTTATATTTCATCTACACAAACTCTATTCCTATGATTATTAATAATTTTATTTTATCCATTCGGTATGTTGCAAATAACAACATATTTCTCGGTATGTTGAAAATAACAACATATTTATGAGTGAAACTTATTTTGATATCATCCAATTATAATCTTTATTAATTTAATTATATTCCTAAATGGTAACTATCCATCACTAAAATCATAACTACTATACGACCAAATATATGGAAATACATTAAAGTCCACCTTATCTTCGATTAATTTTTTATAATGTTTTGAGATACACAACAATATCTCATGATCAAATTATTCACAACCTAGTTTGGATAACTAGTACACATTCCATATGTTTTATGGCCTCAACTTAACTCTTATATGTGTTTCCTTTGCTATAACTCCTATGTTTCTCTTTGATTATATGATCCTATTCTTTTATTTCTTGCTTAAAATGTGGTATAATTTGTATATGTTTGGGCTCATGTTTATAATGTAATATAGTCATATCTTATTTATATGTTCCTCTCAAATCTTCTATGTGTCTATGTGTTAGAACATATTGCTTCCATGGAGCTGTTTCCCTACCCACGAAATCAATTTTAGTTGTAGGTATTATTAAGTCAACAATGTTTGTTTCTAGAGGGATTTCTTCCAAATCTCCATGAATTTCCCAACAACTTTATGCATATTTTCAGCTAGATCTTTTGGTGGCATACATGTTTCATTTTGGTGACCACAGATGTCCTTCATACATACTATATCAATGACGCATATGGATCTGTAATATATCTACGGTGGTGATGGTTTAGGGTTAGTGGGGTGTTTACAACTACTATCATCTTTTCTCTATACACTATTTCACTATTCACCTTGCTTGGTTAACACTTAACCTCTGCAATGAAAGAAACAGAGCACAACGCTCTAATTCCAATTGAAAGAAACAGAGAAAACAACGGAGTACATAGCTCAATAACTCAAATAGGTAGCAGAACACAACTATGACTATTTAACTTATCAAAAAACTAAGCATTAATTTACATAACATCAAGCAGTGAACTATGCAGCTACAGTTGCCTTACAACTACTTGGATTGCATATACAGACTTACATCTCTTCTCAATTTATACAAAATTAAGTGCGTTAATTTGTCCCTTTGACGTTGAATAGGTTAAGGTGATTGCGCCCCTTCAAATCTGAGCTCATCATGGCAGTGACGGCAAGGCGGTGTGCAGTGAGGCAATGCGGTGAGTTGTCAAGAGTAATTATTTCCAACACTCCCCCTTAATTACGACCAACAACTTAACCATGACTGAATGTAACTTAAGCATGCCTGTTGGTCTAAGTCTCAGCTAGGCTTATAATGACTCAAAAAACTTTGACATCAACTCTTGGGATGGATTTCTTTTTCCGTTTCTTCCATATCATGTTTCCTCTGAACTGCTTCATCTTCACCTTTTTGTCGTAGGTTCCAAATTTCAGTTTCTTCATTTTATTTTGCAGCTCTTCCATTGGGATATCTCTGTTTATAATAAAAACATTAAAAAATCATTTCAGGATGTCCATGGATGTCATCAACTTCTTCAAAATTTTGCTTGTATGTGGACTGCTAGCACATCTCTTATTATATAGTTTGTTCTTTATCATTAATATTTTGATTATCAATTTGCTACAACATAATTTCATAATAAAATTTTATCTCTTCAGGACTCCAATACATAAACATATTGACATTTTCATTTTCAACATCGTCCATGTTGTGTTCAACATTCATTGCTGCAACATTTATGCACACATCATCAATACATTGTGTTTCAAACCTTGTTTCAAGCGACTTTAATTCTTCTTCATATTTGTTGCTTCTTCTCAGTTGCTTCTAACATATGCACACACAAAATCAATGTTAAGTTTATATGAAAAAACATCTTCAGAACCATATTGGTTCTATTCATTTTTCACTGGAATGAGAGCTTTCTTCTCTTCTTCCTTCTTTGACTCTATCGATGCCTCATAATCTAGATTCTTCACCTTTGCTTCTACAAACAAGTTTTCTTCCACTTGGTTTTGAGGCAGAAGTGAGTTTCTATTGCGGAATAACAATGTATCAAAAAGATGTTTCTGTTTCACCATCTACAACCACTCATCACTAGTGCATCCTTCTTCATCAAAGTTAACATCAGCAATTTAAATTGTTGGATCCACTGAATCAATTTCTTCACCACTCGCAACATTATTTATGCTAAAATCAACTCTTTCTCGTAACACATCATCAATATTGTGATCCACTTTCAAGTGGGATTCACCAAAATCTCTCTTCTTTTATATTTCCTACTACAGATCCATCTTCAAGCACTTCTTCAACAGGTTGTACGACGCTACAATCTTCAACTTGATTACTCCCCCTTGCACCAAATTCTGCTTCTAATATCTTCCATGATTCCTTGGAAGTTGTAGCTTTTGCTACCTTGAACAAAAACATCTCACCCAATCCCTGTTTGATAAAATCCAATGCTAAAGCATCACATACTTCATCACATGGGTTATTAGAGTGATACTCAATTAAATCTTTAACTCGAAGAAAAGTTAGCATTCTAACAACCCAAAGATCAGATTTTTTACCAGTAAACATAGGTGGTGGTAGAAGATCAAAACTACACCATTCACCCTCTTTGTCTTCTACTAGACCTCCGGCTTGAACTTCTCTAAACATGGCAACGATCTATGCTTCTTCGTTTTGATTCATTTTCTTAATCTTCTTCAGTATTATAGTCGTTTACCGGACTGCATGTGCCTATCTTCCATATCACCCCCAAAAAAATATGATTTTCAACATGTGCCGCGGTAAGGCACAAACTTCACCCTAAACACTTTCATGCTTGACAAAACACCAAATAAATTTTGTAAACAGAAACTTTACAAAGCCCTAAACACTTTTCAATTAAAAACCTCTATTTTTTCTCCTTTTTAAAAGATCTTCACTTGAAATTCTTTATAAATCTTCCTACCATGCTGCATACACTTCTAAAAAACTTATCACCAAACTTTTCCCACTTAATAAACTTCTCTTTGAAAGAAGCCCTTCTAATATCCACGCAACCTTTACTTAAATATTTGATAATCCCTTAATATCTTCTCACCCATGAATTTTAAAAAACATTCTATAGATTAACTCTTTTTCACCAGATGCACCAGGAGCATTAAAAAAAATTACTTTTATAAGCCGTTGTCCTTTTTCA
Organism: Pinus albicaulis; assembly: GCA_034641835.2. NCBI lineage: Eukaryota > Viridiplantae > Streptophyta > Pinopsida > Pinales > Pinaceae > Pinus > Pinus albicaulis. The sequence continues at coordinate 285,176,089 of CM076576.1, forward strand.
AAACACTTTGATTTTGACACCTTTTAAAAAACCTTTCCAATAAAAAAATTGTTTTTAAAACTTACTCACACTCATCAAATATCATTATAAAAAACATCATAAAGGACTACTCACAACACAATAGCCAGAGCGGCACGATGTGGCTTATAGTGGAGGCCACTGGCAACTCTTCTCCTCTGGCACAATCACTCGATAATGTCACAACTTGTAACTGCTCAATCTTCCATGATTGTCTATTGTGCAACAAACAGAGTTCCCAACAACTATAAATATTGCATCGGGTCCCTCCCTTCAAAACAGATTCGAGTGACTCACCACGGGCTCCAACCATGGCCTTTTCCAACAGCTCCAACAATTTGAACATGAGCTCAATCTCAACTGATTTCAAGCAACTGATTCAATGGGAAGTAGCTTCTAGATCACAGAGCTTAATGAGCCAAACAACAATCAGTTCCACATATAGCATATCACTCTTTCCGAAAATGTTGAACAACTTATTTCACATTTGAATCAACACCAACAATTGGAATATTATAATTTCATATGCAACTCAATTTAACCAGCGACTCGCACTGTTTTCGCAATGTTGTAGGAATAATTTTTAACCTTAGTTGCATTGTCTTTAATAGAAACAACAGCTGCTTAAACACTCAGCTCTTCTACCTTCACCTTCACAACGCAGCGATGAACAACAATTGTAATAAGCTCAATTCCTGTCTCTCTTAAATACAGCACAACAAGAACACAACTACTCAAATGCATATACTCCTTTCACTGAGCCATACCAGATGAATGAAAGAAACAGAGATACCAATTGAAAGACACAGAGAAACAACTAAGTACATAACTCAATAACTCAAACAGGCAGAGCTGCCTTACAACTACTCCTATTGCATATACATATTTACATCTCTTCTCAATTTATACAAAATTAAGTGGGTTAATTTGCCCCTTTGACACTGAATAGGTTAAGGCGGGGTTGTGCCCCTTCAAATCTGAGCTAGGCAGGGCAGTGTGCAGTGAGGCAGTGCAGTGAGTTGTCAGGAGTAATTATTTCCAACATGCAACTCTATAGCTCAGAGCAATTTTTAATATTTTATTGTTTTTAACCTAATATGGATATGAGCATGTCCTTTAACTGTGGTTCCTTTGCACCTCTTGTTGTGTTGGCTTCTTCCTTACCATGGCATATAGTACACAAACATTTGGAGTTATCTATAGTAATAATATTTTGTTTGATCACTTATGACATATATTCTTAGCTGGGAAAAATGATATTCGTTTACTCACCATTTGCATCAAACAAAAAATTTGTCTTCTGCAACAATTTGGAAAGAATGGATTAATGATTTTTCATGTTTCTTTTACAGGTATTCCCTGGTCGTGACCTTGAGTGGCTCTCTAGTTTTTCTTTTAAGTAGCCATTATTGTCCTTTCATCGGTTAAGGAGGAGAATTACTGGAATTATAGCATTGTGTACTGGTATTTTTTTTCTCGAAAACTCCTCTATTGTATAATGTCATTTTTTTTTAGTGATTTTCCTGTTTTGAATTCCACAATGTGTTTTATTGATTCTAATTTTAGCCATTTTGATTTTTGCATTAGACCTGCATACATTTGGTTTTTTTTTTTTTAATTAGTTGGACTTACTTGAAATTTCATTTATCCTATATTACTTTGTATATCTTCCTATTGGTAACGCTTTAATCATTATAGGATATTGGTTTTATTTTTATTTTTTTAATTGGTTGGACTTACTTGAGTTTTCATTTATCCTATATTACTTTGTATATCTTCCTATTGGCAATCCTTTAATCATTATAGGATTTTCTATCAAAGGTTTGTTACTGTAGTAAAATCGATGATGGTTCCTCATATATGTATTATATAGTTTTTGTTTAGAACTACTTACAGGTCATAGCTTGGAGTTTAACGGTGGTTAAATCTCAATTTTTTCATATGATTCCTCCAAAGTTGAAACAATATTATTATACCCAACTTAGGGTTCATAACTAGATTGTTTGGTTTAATTGTGAAACTATGTCTAATTCCTGCTTAACAATAGATTTTTTTTTTATATTTCTTTGTATGTTTATAAGGGCCCTTGAACTTGGTCTTGTGTTCGTCCTTTAATTAAGATTTTGGTATTTTCTTTTATACGGTCTAGGTTTTCTAATCCAAATATATTCACGTTTTTCAACATAGATATTAATTCTCTTGTTGGTTTCTTGTACAATGCAATGGAAATCTTTACCAGTATTTTTTTTTAATGAAAGGAAAATTCAGTTTATCCTTCCTTCATTATATTTCTCTTTATTTTCATGAGGGTTTTTTCTATAACTATGTTTTAATCTTATATTTTACTTTTGATAGGTAATTTTTTCAATATTTAAAGGATGTAATCTATTTGTCTTTAAGGTTTCCAGTTTGGATTCACAGGTACATTTCACTAATTATTTGACTGTGTTCTTTACCAGTTTGGAGAATTCCAAACTTTTTGAAATATTGAAAATGGGTTGAATCAATATTTCATTCCCAATTCATTTTTACTTAATTTATGATTTTATTTTACTTAATTTATGCTTTTATTTCTAAAGTTATATTGAACCATTATTTTATTAATTGTATATTGTGTTATAAATCAAACATTTTCAGTTCTGTGAAACATTAAGTATAAAACCATGTAAACTATAAGAATGAAAAAACATATCAACACATCAAAACATAAGGAAACCAATTTTTTAGGTGGAAACTAAATGTGGGAGAAAACCATAATTGTTGTTGTTGTCGTCTCTGTATTTTTTCTTATTATGAAGAAAATATTTTACATATTGTACTTGTACATACTCTTAAAGTAAGCATAATCCTTCATGTAGTAAGCTACAACCTCCACAAGTTCTTGAGCTCTGACTGGAAGGAAGTTACTACACGAAGGAAGCTCCTACTCCCTCCCTCATTAAAGGCTACAACCCTCAGCCCTTCTGTAGACCATGTTTCAGAAAATTTCACAATAAATCCACTTCCCAATCTGAACAAATCTGAAATTAATCACTGATCAACTAAGAAAAATCTCAATAGCATTGTCAAGCCATAAAACTATCAAACACCAAGAAAAATCCTGCCAAGTACCAAGTCAAACCCTTAGCTCATCAACATAGTCAATACCAAGACAAACATTGTTAAATACCAAGTCAAATCATTCTCTCAACAACCCAGTCAATACTCATTAAAAGAAGTAGAAACAAATACATCATCATTCATTATCCATCACTTAGCTGTATCAAGGAGACAGCCATAATCCTTCAATCCATGCCAAGCCAAACACATATATGTAACAAACTTAAGGCAGCATGAATTACGTTCACTGATCATGGATCTCTGCATCAAGGCATGCCACTGTATTATATGAATATCTCTACCCCAAATCCTATGTTCATTACATCAACAATTATAGCAATATGGCAAGTTAATCTCTAACAATGAAACCAATATGCATCAAGGCATGCCACTGTATTATATGAATATCTCTGCCCCAAATCCTATGTTCATTACATCAACAATTATAGCAATATGGCAAGTTAATCTCTGACAATGAAACCAATATCTAAAAAGAATAAGTAGCAACAACCATTCTATTCTATAATCTTCTTGACCCTGTAATTATCATTGTTAGCAGACCAAGAAGAAACATCACTGTCATCAAACCCAATTCATATATATCTCTTCATACTAGTCATTTCATACTGCTAACATGTTCATTTATTGTGCTTAGAAAACTAACCAACAATCATCAAGAAAAAAACCCAAATACATCAATGCCAAGCTCATATTCATCCCATTGTCTCAATCACACGACTCTGTCACAGGAATAATACTGATGTAATTGGAATAATATTTCGGTCACAGGAATACAACTAGTGTAGTAAGAAATTTTCCTTAATCATTTCTCATCTCATTCACAACGAGACCACTCTGGAAACAATGTGAAATTTTAACCATGACTTCAACAAGTTGCAACTCATATTCTATTCAATTATGGACCAAGCAATGAGGCTTAACCCTACAAACTCAACCTTTACTAATGATGATCCATATCAATTATTCAACCATACAATGATAATCAGAATCATTTAAACTTTTCCCAAATCCTACAACAACTCTGCCACAACTACTGACTAATGCCAAGAATTCTTTAATAGACCACCAAAGTGTTCTCCAATATAGTGAGGATTAACTCTTTGCAAAAACCCTTTATCTAGTAACAATAAGGACAATCACCATACTCTGTCATATAAACAAGATTCTGCCAATATTCTTGAAGCTCGAAACAAGATGCCACAACAAAAATATTTTGAGATAAACCTTAGTGCATCCAATAATGTCAACAACTCATAAAATCATATAAAATTGATTTTAAATATATGGTATCAATGAATATATGTTGACCGTGCACATTGTTCTTTAATGAATAAACCAAAGTGTGATAGAGTGAAATACCAAGACAAAATCACTGGTCGATTTCCCTATCACCTGCACTTTAATAGGATCACATATAATAATGTTAAATAGATGAAAAAAACACCTTAAAAACATACATCAGATAGAAAAATGATGTTCTCCTGTCCAACCATCTCCTGCGCTCTAGACAAAAAAAGACATCATTTCAAGTTTATTCAAAATTCTTCCTTGCACACACTACTTCTGCGACTTCAATGCAAACTAGCAAACATAAAAAAATTGTGTAGCCCAATATAAGTGGATCAATTCATAAAGAATCAGCTCAAGCATTCAAACAACTAATACTTCATAAGAAAAATGTGCACAAGATGGGTTATTCCAGCATAGATCACAATTGTAACTCACAAGATCAACTGCTGTCAAAATAGAGATTTATATATCTCAAATCAATACATAACCCAGAAACTTAGACTACCTATTTATCCAAGTGTATATGGATTTGTAAAAGGAATTTGGATTTACGTTGTACATATATCCTTCAATTGATGTGTATATCTCTACAATAAAAAAAACACAAGTGCACGTAGATTTCTGCGAAAACAAATTTTTATAGTGCGATGATCTCTGTCAGGGAAAAACGCCGCTTATCTTTATAATAAAGCCAGTAAAAAATACAAATCCCATAACAATGTTATAAAGTTCTATTTCAGAATTTTTCGAGTGCGCACAATGTCGTTTTTTCATACCTTTGATCTAGTTGTTCTGAATATAATTAAAGTTCTAAATAAACAAGACAACATGCCTCCAGGAGATGTGTATACCCAGAATATGAACACTCAAAACAAAAGAAACACATCTTCCATCGATTTAAAAATTTATGCATTTGCATTGAAATTTTTTGGTGCCAAGTCAAATGAAAACTCACAGATCGATCATTCCAGTGTATTCCACTTCAATGACCCACCAAGATTAGATTGCACTCCATTCTGCATAAATTTACAAAGATCTCTGGTGTCAGGGACAAGTCAAAAACTCACACGTGTTGATCATCTTTTTGATATTCGTTCCTGTCTCAAATTAGAACTTAACTTCTGAACAATTGCACACTTGGATGATGAAGATAAATTTTTTTTATATCCTTCTTGATCATTATCATGGGAAAATCTATGGTATTGGTTTCATGGATTGTTGATTGTTTCAATAGCACAACCTTGTGTACCAATTCGATAGGAAAATTGATTGATTTTCCATATCAATAATATTTAATATTAACACCTTTTTAAGGGCCATAACCATATATGGTCAATAACTACTTCATTTAATGCGTTCTAACAATAATCAAAACGAAAGTTATTGGACCATTTACTTCCTCCATAATTACCAACTATCAATGACCAACTCCTTTTCAACGTTTATGTAAATTATTTTCCACTCTAACCATTGAGAGATAACCAATTCCACAACCACGTTTTAAAATATTCTTTTATGAAAGCGAATTGGTCCAATAGTGAATACTCTTCACCTCGAAGATCACAACCATCATAAATAAAATATTCTTTAGGCAAGTGAATTGCACGACTTCACACTGACTTGTAATATTTATAATCAATGACCATTTGACATTAACGAAATGAGTAATAGTGACTAATTTTAACGAAAGTAATAGTGACTAATTTTAATGCCGCGCTCCATAGATATATGCACCTGTATAATTCCTGTGAATTATGTAGTGTTCGTGTGAAATCAAGACAACTGTTTAGGTTAACAACAAGGACAATATATAGTTATAATGCAAAAAATCTCCCTTTTGGACTTGATTTCAACCTTGTGCAAAATTCCAAGTCTTTCTCTCCCTTTTTGACATCAAAGGAAAAGAGTATAACTAAGCTAAGAGGAGTACTCCCCTTGACATGTGCAATCCTATAAATTTTATTTTCCCTTGACATGTGCAACACTATAAATTTAAGTCCTTCTCTCCTCTTTTGACATCAAAGGAAAAGAGCATAACTAAGCTAAGAGGAGTACTCCCCTTTAAATGTGAAACCCTATAAATTTTATTTTCCCTTCACATGTGCAACCCTATAAATCTTATTTTTTGGTGTGAAGTAAAGAGATCGGCTACAAGATATCACCATACCCTGGCCATGCTCCCCCTAAGCATATAGTGAACCTTTTAGTGACATAATATGTAAGTACTATGCTTGATAAAGTAAATTCATGGTTGTTTATAAGCATATATTTCCCATAAGAATGACTAACACAACCAATGAATTTGTGTTCTCATTTTTACATCAATCATCCAAAGCAACTAACCTATATACATGACATGAACAATGGCCCATACATGACTGAATTCTACAATATTTTCAACATGGGTCACTTCTTCACCAAATATTGGACAATGATGATACATGTGCATGGTTAATACATGGAATCCATCAACAAGTATAATACATGATAGCGCATGACCATTCTCAATACTTCATTTCAAAATCAACATAGGTGGGGATTTCCTTGTTGTATGATCAACATTCAAGACATCCATAAACAATAACATATTATATAACAATTATTAATCATCATATGTGAAGTCAAATAAGACCTCCAACATCACAACCCATTAAGTGGAATAGGATTGATCAACAACATATATATTTACCCACCTCATAGTGACAACAACATATATCTTCCAATAGTAAGCAATGTATCAAACAAACAATGTAAGAAGATTGATCACAACAATAATAATCATAGATCATATCAAATAAGTAGTTATTATGCCAATAATGAACCATTGGAAGCATAGGAGATTCTCTCCCTAAACTTGTGCCATTTCTTCATCAGCAATCATGATAACAATAGATTCATAGCTCATAAACACATCATTTATCAATAAACCCAAACACCAAATCAACAATCAAAACCATAATGCCAACAATGAGCTATTGAATCAAATGAGAATCTCCCCCCAAGCATGCCATATATTATCTAAAGCACAACATCTTAATTATATGCAACATTAGTAGCATAAATCATTACCAAAAGAATAATATATCAACATATGAAATCAATATCAAGGTTGAACTAGAGAAACAACACATATGCATAGCTGCCCCTCAGATCATGCACTATTGATCCTATGAAGCTGATTTTTGCCAACCTATCATATACTTCACATGCACGTATGCAATCCTTTTTATAAATATGAATTGGGTACAATAGACTGCAGTGAGGACTATCTTCCCTTACTCTGAATCTGAAGAGGAGGAACTTGACTTTTTATTTTTGCCTAGATTTGTTTTTAGATCATATAACATGTTTGCATTTCTAAATCCTTTTTCCATAATGTTTCCAGTGTATTCTTCTATAATTTTTCCTCCATTTAATGTAAATACAATTACATTCCATTTATCATATATTTAACCTACACTTAGAATGTTTTTCTTTAGCCCTTAAACTAATAATACATTAACTTCTTTTGTATTCTTAACATCAAGATCAACACTACCATTTCCTATCACCATTGCATGTGAACTATTTACAAGAATAAACTTACCACTCTTGTTTTTGAGAGAGATAAATTTTCTCTTATTTCTAAACATGTGATGAGACCATATTTTATCTATGTACCATTGATATTCTTATTCAAATGTGCAAAAAGAAAGGACACACCTCGCCTGTTCCTCTTCCTTCTTCTTAATATGAAGAGTGTTTGTGGATCCATCTTTTTCAAGTCGTTTGATAACAATATTCTTTTTTGGCTGCCTGTTATGGAGGGAATCTATTTTTTATATGTATGAATTCATTGCCTTGTTCTTGCACTCTTTTGCTACATGTCCAAACTTATTACATGTATAACACCTTACATGACTAGAGAAGGGTCACGAGAATCATAATATTTATGTTTCATATTCTCTTATTGAAATCAATATATTTTTGACCAACTACATTGCACATAAAAAATACCCCTTAAAGAAATTTGAGTACCTAGGAACAAATTCTCTTCCAATGGAGATACTATTTTATTGAGGTCTGAACAATATGATTTTGTAATTGGTTGCAATATATCCAAATTTATGACAGATAAAACAATCAATATCATTGACCAAAGGAGAGAATGGAGTTTTATTTCTATTATTGGGAGCAAATGATTTCCTTTGAAAATTCACATTCCTTTGTTGACGAGGATTTTTAGAGTTTGATTTGTTAACCTCAAAATTTCTTGTACAAGCTTGTGAGCTAGATCCTCCCTTAACATTTCGATGAAATCCAATGCATGATTTTATGGTGGGGGATCCTTGATTGTTAAGAATATTGTCCAATATCTTGGTATTATCGTGAAATTTCACTTTTTTGTCTTTTTCTACTAATTTACCTTTTAGAATGCTTACCTCAGCCTTTAGTATTTGAAAATAATATTCCCTTCCCTTATACTACTTCCTCATTCCTTCTTCAAATTTCCTTTCTTCTTCCATCTGTGTTCTTAACTTGATAATTTCTTCTTTAATCTCATTATCTTGTTCTTCAAATACTTGAAGTGGCTCCTCATTTTGTCTATTTTACTTTTCCATATATGATCTTAGAGAGGTGATCTCAACTTCGAGTCCTTCACAATATTGTTTCCTTTCATTAAGTTTCTCTATTACTATGTAATATTTATTGATTCATCATGTTCCCTATTTTCATATTCCTGCAACTTATTCTCAATATTGTTAATCGTTTTCAAAGCATAAACATTTTTTCTTCTAAGTTAATGCTTCCTCTAACATGTCATCTTCTAAATCAGTAACTCAATCTGATATAATAAAGGTTTTTCCATGGTCACACTCATTTTATGATGGACTACAATTTCCTTTAGATTCATTTAATGTTCTAGAAATAAGATTACATGCCAATTTTCTTGATGAAAAAACTTCCTTTGTTACTAGTTTTCCTTCTCCTGTTGGAAGTAATGCTTCCATGTGATGTGTAGCATGTCTATTCCAATTTATCGTGAGTTGTAATTGTGTGAGTTACAAGTTTAATAGTTGTACTATCTATTTTTAGTAATCTAGATCTACCATTCTGTTAGTCATCAGTATTTTTAACCTGTTGCTGATGACTATTTTCCTTAGCTTAATTTTCTAGAAGCTGATCTCAAAACTATCAAATCTGTCATCTATAAAACACCCCAAAACAATTTTTGTCCTCCTACCCTTCCTGTCAATCTATGATGAGAAAAAACTTCAACTGTCAAGTCCTATATGATTTCAGCAAAATATCCCTGTCCATAGCTCTCATAGCTATAAATTATTTGCCATCATTTACCCTTGTTTCTCATGCCTTTCCCTATCCAAAATTTGACAAAGTATCTACTCTTCTATGCCTGGTCATCTTGTCACATCACAATCTGATCATGCCTAAGAAAACACTCAGGATCTGTCAAAATTGTCCCTAAGTTAGATAGTGGTGTTTAGGGAGTTTTTCCTTGGCTAAGATATCTTAAGCCAAAAATCATGTGCCTAATACTAGCCAGCCCTAAAACTTTGCCTATTCTACAAAGCAATCATTGTGTTATCCGTAGGTCGCATACCACTAAGAGGTCACTTTGTCCCATGTCAGAAGAAGTTCAACAAAAATCCAAATCAGGAAAAGAGAAGGTTTGTCACTATCTGAAGAAAAATGCTTAGCTCAGGAAAAATATCCATGAAACACAAAAGGAGCTCTCCAAGGTTCCAAAACATCTATTTTTACATCTCTGCAGGGGTGTAATTGTAATGATGATCAGTGTGAAAAAAGAGCAAAAGGACAAGTTCAAACAAGTCTCTCATGTTGAAGGGTTTTGCCATCAATGAAGCAAATGAAGTGCAATAAGTAAAGAGCAACTGATAGGTATGGTTGTAAATCCAAAAACTGCCTGAAGAACAGAGATCATCCTCCAAGTCACATGAATACAAAAGACTGATGTAATTATGATCCACTGTGTTTCAGTATCTCCTCCAAAAGAAATACTGCATAAACTTTCCAAAGAGTATCATCATGTAGGGCATAAGAAGACAGCTGCTTCTTATGTTACCTTGAGCCTGGGATGTGAACATTAGTCAAAAGAAATTTCAAGGTACCCCTGAAAACATAGTCAAAGGAAGGTTAGTCAATGATGTTTGGTAGAAAACATTCTCCATATACAAATCACTTTGTTTCTGATCTAGTGTTCTCAGTGATATTTTACAAAAAGAATGTACATCTCAGACAATGCCTCATAAAGAAAAGAGGACTTTAGGTTCAAGTGATTTTACCAATGACGAATGTCAAAATTCACTTTGTTTCCTCTTGGTATTCTTCAAGCAGAGACATATACTGAAAAGAAGTGACACAGTGTTGAAATAGATAAGATTTCATGTGTATAATGATAACCTCCTTCAATGAAAAGCAGATGGTTAGAAATAGTGATGATAACCTCCTTCATAAAAAGAAGAGGGTTAAGAAGACATGTTGTGGCCTCCTTCACAAACAAGCAGAGGGCCAACATGTTCTTAAGTAACTTCAAAGATTTTTTTGTGCCACCTCCTCCAAATATGAACAATGGATACATCAACAGGGTTTCAAATTGTTTTTGAGTAAGGTTTCTATTGTAAAGACAAGTTTTAGAATCAGTGGTGATTCAATGAGAGTTCATAGGTTGAAAACCTATTTCATATCACAAGCAAAAGGTTGACATGATGGTGTTAAAAGCCTCTGGTCTTGTGTTTATAAAAACCTCCTTCAAAGGATAAATCAGAGGCTATTATTTTTTTTAAAACAGCCTCTTCTGAATGATGAAATTGGTAAACCAAGCTATGTTTCCATTGACCCCTGTAAGATGATATAGAGCAGACAATACACACAAATTTTTTATATGAGAAGGATATCTTTCATTTAGACTGATCCATCCTAGTATATCTAACTACTTCTTCAAGATAAACAGAGGGTTGATACTTAGGTTACAACTACCACAAATTTGCTCATTCATAAGGATTAAAAGGTGACCATCTTTTGTTAACAAGCAAGATATTGTCATGATGGTGTTAAAAGGCCTCTGTTTCTCTGTTTATAAAAGCCTCCTTCAAAGTATAATCTGGGGCTGGAGTTTTTGACTAAGAGCAGCCTCATCTAAATGGTAAGTTGGTAAACCAAGCTGGGTCTAAATTGATTTCTGCAAACTAATATAAAGTAGACCATCCACACAGATGTTTTATGTAAAAGGGGTATCTTCCATTTTAGACAGATCCACCATAATCTATCCAATTTCCTCCTTCCATTTTAGACAGATCCACCATAATCTATCCAATTTCCTCCTTCAAGAGGAAAGTAGCAGGCAAACACTTGGTCACAGTTCATATGGATCAGCTTACTCCAAGGGTATAGCAAAGTTGTAGGAAACCAAGTTTTGGTAGATACAAGCAATCTGCATTTTTAAGTGTTTTAAAACAGGGGATAAATTCAAGTTTCAAGTCTGAAATAGCCACCTTCGAAAGGAAAAAAGGCACACTATTTGATTAGGGTATACTCTTTATGTTTTAAAGATAACCTCCTTTGTGACAAACAAGGTGTTAATAACAGACATCAAGGTTAAAAAGGTTTTGAAGAGGCCCTTTTCAAAGTTCTCTTTCAACAATCGAAGGAAGAGAAACTATTTTCAAATACAAAATCACAGTTTCATTTTGTGTTAAAAACAAATGATAAGGTAAACAGAGGGCTGATATTTAGATTACAGCTACTAGGGATCTGCTCATTCAAAAGGTTAAACATGTGATGAAGCCATAATTCACATCCAGTCAAAGGGCGCCTCTTCAAAAGGGGCAGTGAAAAGCACAATGCCAGAAAGGTAAATTTCTTATGTCTCAAAAGGATATCCTCGAAAGCTAGAACATCAGTATAATGAAGATCAACAAACATATTTTTTATATAACTTTCTCACTTCATAAAAAGTGGCTTTGCATTATGGATTTGAGATGATGCATTAGAGGAGGTGCAGACAATGCAAAAACTTATGGCAGAACCCTTGAGTGACTATCAGAGAAAGCACCTTAAAATGCCATGTCAAATTTTGGATGAGAAGGAGAGAAAAAGGTATTTAGAAATTTTGAGTCATTTTCAAGCTTGATGAAATGCGCGACGTGCTCGTGTTTGTGCGCGGCAGGCCTGTAGGCGATTATTGAAGACTCTTGTTATAGGCGCGACATGCCTGTTTTTGTGCGCAGCACACCTGTGCCCAGCGCCCAACCAACTTTGAACACAGTCCTTTACCCATTCAAGCAGCAACCAACTTCGAACATGGACCTTCACCTGTTTAGGCAACGACCAACTTTGAATGCAGTCCTTTACTCGTTCAGGAAACGACCAAATTTGAATGTATCTCTCCGTTCAGGCAGCAACTAAGTCTGAACGTGCTCCTCTGTTCAGGTAGCAACCAAGTCTGAACGTGCTCCTTCGTTCAGACTCCAACCACCTCTGAACGGCCCAGTGCTACTGTCTGAATGCCAACACCCGTGTGTTAATTGCCTCTATCCAAGCCATCAAGGTGTGAAATTAGCCCTTATCACCTACCTTATACTCTAATCATCGCCATCCTTCACATTTAGCCCTTGAATTTTCCTTTTTCATCCTTCGCGCGCCCGTTTTCAACACTGCCAGGGACACCCCTGAACGGCCCACCGCCCGGGCGCCCGGGCCACTATCAACACAGGTCATCAAAAGAACTTCCAAAGTGCCAAAGCAGTTTTTCACACAGTGGATTCATCTCCAACAATAGCATGGAAAGTTTTCAAAAAGGTATTTATGTCTCTTGGCCTACCTTTGATTTCAGGAAAGGTTTGAAGATCATAGTTATAAAGAAGAAAAGCAATAATTTTAAGAGGAACTAAAGGTCTGTTTGTTTGCAAAAAAAAATTTATCAAACAAAGGAGAAACATTGTGTGATAAAGAACTAATCTTCATCAAAGACATTGTTTTCCAACCTAGGAAAGAAAGATAGTGATTTCTCAAAAGGTGGAAACATAATCTTTTTCAAAGAGCAGCATGTTTGTCTAAAAAACTACAGAGGAAATAGTGATAATGCAGGAAATATTTTTTAACAGTTTGAAAGAGTCTTATTGCCGTGGGTGGTTAAAAATAGCACAGTCTTGAAATGAGAAAGAATTTTGGTGCCCAAAGGAAAAGGAGGAACCTTTTTGTTTTCAAGAAATCCCTCTTTGCCAAAATCACAGAGAAACAGTAAGTAAGGGAGAAGGTTCTGCTTATGATCAGTTTAAAGGAGTCCCATTAACAGTGATTTCACAGGGACAGTGATTAAAAAGATAAGGGCTTGTTGGCAATTTGAAAGGAGTTTGAAAATGGTTAAGGTAAAAAACACATCTTGTTTTCAAATTTACCATGTTTATCAAGATCAAAATAGTGATTTCAAAGAGCACCCTTTTTTTTGCTTCAAATAACCACAGAGAGATAGTGATAAAAGATAAGGGCTTATTGACAGTCTAAAGGAGGTCTTCTTGCTGTGAATAGAAAAGGATAAAAACAATGATTGAAGGGAAAGAGTTCTTGTGTCAAAAAAAAAGGGGGACTTGTCTTAAAAGACCAAAAATAAATCTCATTAAAAGCCCTTTGCTCACAACAAAGTTCATAAGAAGGAAGCTTGTTTTCACATAACAAAAACTTGTTTGACAACTAAGGACAAACTTAGTCTTGCAAAGAGGATAAAGTGTTTTTGGTTAAGGACCTATTTCAGTGATCATTTGAAAAATTTTCCTTGGTGAGTCAGTAAAGGGTATCAGAAGAAAAAATGCCTCCAAGGAAGGGAAAAGTGATAAAAAGAAATCTAGTAATGATGAAAGACAAAGTAAAGAATCTAAACATGACAGTGAGGAGGAAGAACATAATGGCAGCCAACACAATAGTAAGCATATTAGTCATAAAGAGGAACAAAGTGGCCATCGGTATAGTGATAATGAGGAACATGACAGTCCTCAAAGAGGTACTAATGATGAGAAGCATGACAGCCCTCAAGCAAGCAATAATGATGGCAAGCAAACGCAAAACAGTGAGCATTCCGAAGGGAGTAGCATGAAACAAAAAGAGCAAATCAGCCCAAATAAAGACATTGGAAACATGGAGCATGAAGAAGATTCTTCAAAGCATGTTCTAGCTGCCTCTCCTAGGCAAGGGGCCATGACTTCTTCGCCAAAGCTAAAAGGTCAAACAACAAGGAAGAAAACCAAGAAAAACTCAAAACTGCCCAAAGAGGACGCCCGGTGAGAAAAGAGGAAAAGGACACATCTAGGCTTGAAATTTTAGCCCGAGATTCCAGGAATCTTTCTAAAAAACCTTAAGGAGATTTCTTCCCAAAATTGAGCAAATTTTGACAAGATTTTGTTTTTTGTTTTTTTTGGCCATAATTGCACATTTTTCAAGGCACTGCAGTCGGTGCTAGGAACATCCTCAGCTCATGAAAATCATTTGGTTGGATGGAATAAATTCAGGGGAATCTAGTTAGAAAATTTCAGATCCAAAGGATGTGTTTTGATTCCCCAAAGAGGCGAAAAACAGTGATTTTTTGACTTTCTGCCTTGCATATCAGCAAAGGCTACTTTTCTGGTTTGTTTCACTCAGTTCAGTTTTTGACATACTTCCAGTGATCAGTTTGGAAAAAATAAAATATTTTCAGAAACTAGACATCCAGGGCTTTCCAACAAGCCATCACGGGCCTCGTTTCGACATCAGGCGGTCCCTAATTGGTTATCTACAAAACAGGGAATTTTCTGCTGCTACGTTCCTGTAACATTTTGGCAAAAAGGCAGTTTTCTGTAGTGGCTTATCCAAATGTGCGTTAGGCCTTTTTTAGCCATTGCTAGTAATGAAAAGTCAATATTTTTTCTTTTTTTAGTATTTTATAGATATTTTGAAGATATTTTGTGCCTTGGGCTTTGCAAAGCCTCAAGGACAAAATCAGATATTAGTTTTTAGCCTATGAGCTTCTAGTCAGTGTTGTGAAGCTTATCTTCTCATTCTCCTATATAACTCATGGAGAATAATTGTAATGTGGTTGGTTGAAGAGTTGATAAACAAGCTGGACTTTGAAGAGCTTAAGAACTTGACTGAGCTTAGAGAAATATATGTTATGAGTTTTTGTGATCAAACTTGTTTTATGGAGTGAATAGCTTGACTTGCTTGCCTAGATGATGGAGAGGATCTATGTGCAAGACTCCATGGCTTGGTAAATGGTATTGTACTTCTTTTCAGTTATGTTTTCTTAGTTTTTCACATATGTATCCATGTTTCTTTCTTGTTGTAGGTCAGTAGAGAATAGTTTGAGGTATGCCCATTGAGGCTCATCAAATTTCCTGATTCATTACAGCTTCTATGTTTTCATCCTTCTTGGTCATGTCAAAGGATTCTTAACTGCCCCTTGGTCCACTAGGAACTCGTTATTTATTTCCTTAATGATTAATATGACATGCTATCTTGTTTGATTCACGGTATGCCCTGGTTACTCATAGTTGTTTAAACCTCATTAAAGAAATCTCCTTTGAAGTATTGACTGTCTAGGTTAAATCAGAGAGGTCTTGTTTTGATCTTGCCCTCTGCCTATACTTGAAGACTTATTTCAAATTTCTCATCAGATTGAATGTATTGCTTAGGAGTTTCCTTTCCACATTTTGAGTTGTTGGTTTGTCTTACATGTTTTCTCAACCACTGAAGGTGATTTTCCCACAGTTAGAGGGTCTTATACCTCTATGCGTCACCTGAATGTTTATTTTATGCATCTATCAGTTTGAGTTGGATTCATAGTGATTAATGGTTAGCCCTACCACATGAATACTTGTTGTTTAAACTATTTATGCTTAAGATCACCGTGTCATGCACCAACTTGATGTTCATTTCAGTTCATAAACCACCTGAAATATCCATTCGCTGTACTAAATCAGCCCTGCAGTACACCCTACCCATTGTCTTGACATCCTTGGCTGGATTTTGACCCCATAGCCCATTTGATCCCATTTTCTTGTTCTATTTTGATCCACTTGATTATTTTTTCCCCAAACAACTAAAAAACAAACAAACAAACACACTTAATAACTAGCCTAAAATCTAAACAAACTAAGCGAACAAGCTCACATCCTTCACTTCATTAGAGAGAGCCCTCTCTGAGCCCAGGAAGGCTAGGTCCTAGGGCTCCAAAGATTGGTTTGATGTTACTCTGTCATTTGGTCCGTCAATCTGCCAAATCACGGGAACCTAACACATTCTCGGATCTATAAGTATCAAGTATTCCTATATATGTAGTGTATGTGAGATCAATAAAATGATTGTGTGATTTGTGCTGTGTGAACAATATCTCGCTCTCTCTTCTATTTTATAACATGGTATCAGAGCCTCTTTTGGTTTTATTTCCTTGCAGGAAGGCTAGGAAAATGTGAGAAAGTCTTGATTTTATTCCTCTATAAATATATAGGGTAGGGGATTGTGTTGTGTGAGTAAATTTTATTTTTTATGTAGTATTTCAATGCGACTAGATTTGTTGGGTTTTATAGATCTAAATGGTGGAAAAAAATCAGATGAGAGCCTTTCCAAGTGAGTTATGTGAGATAGTGATAGGAAATATTAACAACGTTGTTCACTGAGAAATGAATGCAGCGTGGAGATGGTATGGGAAAAAAGTTTTACCTTTTGGGGCAGAAAGTTATCAAGCAATGATAGTCGACTCATGGTAGATTTAAGTGCTGCATCATGCTATAGATTTTTTTGTAGACAATCGTGAAGCCTATTGTGTCGTAAAGAATAAAAAGGTGGCCCATCCCATTTGAGTAAAGCAAGGTATCTGGAAAAACATTTCCAATGTAACCATATTCTATGTGAGGTAAAACTTCCTACGTAAAATTGGAAATTGATTGCAAATGGTCAAGGTCCTAGAGTATATTTTCAGATTTTGATCTTATATTCACATGAGGACATGGATTCAATTTCACTATTTTATAAGCCACCTGATATTTGTTAATGGTTTCGCTAGTTAAGTTTGTTGAGAAATCAATGTTTATGGTGATAAATCCAAACTATCATCCTATCAACTGACAGATAGTCAAAAGCGAAATATCTGACAGATGGTGGTTGGTCCATAAGATGGTTCATCACTTGATGGTTCTTATCGCGAAAGCCTCGACGAGTCGAGTTGTCAATATTTTTGATCTTGCAAAGCTCATCAACAATGGTATGAAGTGGTTATGTTTTAAATGTAGGTCAAGTAATAGCTTGAAAATGCGGTGGTGAAAAAGAGCGATGTTTGCAAGATTCCAGAGTGGATGTGGGCGCTGATGAAGACTAGTAATACAAAGACTTAGTTATTGTTGTAATATGTATTTTTAATGTTATTCATGTAAGAATTAAGGGAGGGTGTTGGAGTAATGCTTCCATGTGATGTGTGTCATGTCTATTCCGAGTTGTCATGAGTTGTAATTGTGTTAGTTCAAAGTTTAATAGGATTACTAGCTATTTTTAGTAATCTATATCCACCATTCTCAGATCTAGAAGTATCATGTATTCCTATATATGTAATGTCTGTGAGACCAATAAAATTATTGTGTGATTTGTGTTGTGTGAACAATATCTCGATCTCTCTTCTATTTTCTAACATCTCTTTCATGGATGGCCTACAAATTATCCCATACCTCCTTTGTAGTTTCATAGTGCATAATTTTCTCTAATACTAAATCAAGTACATTACAAAAGAAATCATTTAATGCCTGACTATTATTTTGTAATTCTTGTCCCAATGTATGAGTTTTAGTATGACCATTACAAACTAAATTGCAAACATCATGTTCATGGGATATTATCCTAGACTTCATCTTTTCTTTCCAATCTTGATAGTTAGCATCAATAAGTATGAGAATAGTTTTATTATCCATATTTTCAGACTTGACATGTTACACTACTCATTTTCCTTGACCTATCATTGTTGACATAGCTACGACTTCAGATACATCACTTTCATTTCTTTCCTAATTTGACCTCTTCCTTTTCGTTGCCTTCTTCTTATGCTTCCTTCTCATTCCCCTTGATCTACTCTCAAGTGGCTAAGCTTTACTGGATAGACCTACTTTGATTCCACTTGTTAGAAATACTAGGGGGTGAATCAATATTTCATTCCCAATTCAAATTTACTTAAATTATGCTTTAATTTCCAAAATTATCATGAAACATTACTTCATTAGCAGGACATTGTGTTATAAGTCATAAATTATTCAGTAAACCATGAGAAACATTAAGTATAAAAGCATGTAAACCATAAGAATTCAAAACACAACGATACATCAAAACATAGGAAAACCAAATTTTGAGGTGGAAACCCAATGTGGGAGAAAACAATTATTATTTTCATCTCTGTTTTTCTTATTGTAAAGAAAATATTGTACATATTATATTGGCAAAGACTCTTACTAGTATGGAGGCTCATACCTATAGGAGGCTACAACCTCCACAAGTTCTCCTACTCGTACCTAAGGAAGCCACCTGTTAGGTCCCTATATTACTAGTATAGTCCCTTATTGTTGTTAGTGTAACCCCCTTATTATTATTGTTGTACCCCTGTAACCTCAATATTGTTATTATTGTGCCCTTACATTATTATTGTTAGGTCGGCTAGGATTATATTGTGACCCCATGGACTCCTATTTATAGAAGGAGGTTTTGTCATTTGTATCATCCAAGAATTTTTCATTTATGTAATGTAAAGGAGGTTTCCCCCTTGAAGTGGATTATTTCTAAGGCACTGATCTCTCTTTTCTTCTATTTTTGGAGCTGGTTTCATAATATTTAGTATCAGAGGTTTGGATTCTATGGTTTTGCTGCTCCAAACAGGTCATCGTAGAATTTTCACTATAACGATTTTTATACGAAGGTTCAGAAGCTAAAATTTTTATCATGCAAAACCAAAGGCCTGAGGAACTTCCTGTAAAAATTTCAGATCTTGGTTCGCAATATTTTCGTAGATATGATCTGTGGAACTTAGGGTTTTTGAGGCTCCTGAATTTCATCTCAAAGAGGTCACCGTGGGAAAATCGTGATAACTCTCTGTGAGCATGAGATTGGAATTTTCTAAAAATTGGCTACAAGTAAAAAGACCTTAGTTTTTTGTGTATTAATTTTAGAGCCGAAAGAGGAAACAGTGACACGTGGCACGTTGTACAAGTTCGCTCTACTGAACCAGTCCATAATTAGGTCATTGAGGGAGATTGGACATAACTTTGCCTTGAAGAATCCAAATCAGGTCAGACCTGTAGCATTAGAAAGAAGATTAAGAGGGGTACTACAGGACCTAATTTTATATATTTAAGATCCGGAATCACAGAGATAATTCAGTTTCAATATTGAGATCCTCAAAAGAAAGAAAAATGTGTGTATGTTTTATTAGAATTGCATAAGTCTTGTGTGAAAAATCAATTTGAATTGATTCCAAGGGCATATTGT
The DNA here is from genome assembly GCA_034641835.2 of Pinus albicaulis. Lineage (NCBI taxonomy): Eukaryota > Viridiplantae > Streptophyta > Pinopsida > Pinales > Pinaceae > Pinus > Pinus albicaulis. The sequence continues at coordinate 285,196,024 of CM076576.1, forward strand.
AGAATATATATCAGTATTGGGTTCTAAAATTCCCCTAAAAATAATTCAACACCCATTAAGTCTTCAGAAGGCTCTACTATGACTCATGAAGATGAAGAAAAACAACATGACATATCAAAATTGCAAGAGCAAGTGCACCAAATGTCGCTTTCGTAAAGAGCAACAAAAAATGAAATGGAAGTTTTGAATAAAGGTGTGGAAGCTAAGATGGATAGCATGGAATATGGCATGGAAGCTAATATGGATGACATGGAAGAAAAAATGAAAGACAACATGGAAAACATGAAGAATGATCTAAAAGCAAACATGGAAGGTTTGACAAAGTTGATACAAGAAATGTTTCCTAATGGAGAAAAGATAGTAGAGGAAACTCATTATGAGAACAAAATAAATGTTAATTGTGATTTCATAAACTCTAATATTGGATGGAAGAACCACTATATTCCAAAGATGCATATGAGGAAGTTTGATGGCAAGGATCCCATAACATGGATACTACATATGGAGTAATATTTTGATCTCAATAATGTGAAAAACACACAAAAGGTACGCATTGCAACTTTACATTTAGAAGAAAATAAATTTGTATGGTATCGATGGCTTTTCTCCCGTAAAACAATTGTCAATTGGTCAAGTTTACAGAGGAAATGATAGCACATTATGAGGATACAAAGAGCAACACCTTCTTTATCCAATCGATAAATCTCAAACAAGAGGGTTTAGTGTTGGAGCACATTGAGGACTTCCAAAAATTGAATATAAGGGTAACTGATATTCCAGAGGAACACGGGATTGATGTCTTCATAAGGAATTTAAAAGATAACATCCAACATGAAGTTCGCGTTTGGGAACCTGATTCATTGGAGAAGGCATTCAGGTTGGCAAGAAAAATTGAATGTAAAATTATGGCGACAAGGAAGCCTACCACTCACATCTATAAACATGGAAGTGTTGCTACTCCTATACTTCCACAACCTACAAGGTTGACACCACAACAATTGGAAGAAAAAAGAGAAAAAGGGCTTTGCTACAGTTGTGATAGAAAATACACTAAAGGTCATAAGTGTGTTGAGAATAAATTATTTTACATAGATTGTGAAGAGGAGGAAGAAAATTAACAAGAAACTTCCAAAAGGAGAGGATATACACCAAGAACCAACCCTAGAAGAAGAATAAATGAGTCTGACCATATCATGTAATGCATTGATAGGAATTACCACTCCTTAAACTCTCAAGCTAGAAGGACATATCAAGAAGAAAAGGGTAATAGTGTTGATTGATTTAGGTAGTACCCATAATTTTATTCATTGTAAGGCAGCCAAGGAATTGAATTGTTTCCTATACCTAGTAGCAAAATGTCAAGTGATGGTTGCAAATGGAGGAACTATAAATTTCTCTAGAAAATTCCATAATATCAAGATAACCATGGGAGAATAAGTATTGAATAGTCCAATTCTTTCCATTCCAATGGGAGGTGTTGATGTTGTACTAAGAGTACAATGGTTACAATCTTTGGGAATGGTAGATCTTAATTTTCAAGAAATTTTCTTCACTTTTTTTTTGGAAGGAAAGGAAATCGAATTACGAGGTATCGCAAGGAAGCCGAGAAAGATAATAAGCTATAATGTCATGACAAAGCTTCTAAAGAAATAACAACGAGGCGTAATTGCACAATTATGCTCACTAGAAGTTCCAACATCAAAATCAACTATTTCTCCAGATCCCCAAAAAGTCTTGGACAATTATTCCAGGGTGTTTGAAACTCCCAAAGGACTCCCACATATTCGCGATCATGATCATGCTATTCAGTTGATTCTAGGAATTGTTCCTCCAAACATCAGGCCTTACAGATATCCTTATGTCCAAAAGAGCGAAATTGAACGTATGATTGTAGAAATGTTAGAGGCTAGTATAATTCAACCTAGTCAAAGTTCTTTCTCTGATCCAATAGTATTGGTGCACAAGAAGGATGGATCATGGCACATGTGTCTAGATTATAGGGAGCTCAATAAGCTCAATATTAAAGATAAATTTCCCATTCCTGTGATTGATGAATTATTGGATGAATTACATGGAGCAATTTATTTTACCAGGTTGGATCTTCATTCAGGATATCATCATTTTAGAATGGAGACTGGAGATATTCCAAAAATAGCATTTTGAACCCATGACAGTCATTATGAAATTTTGATCATGCCTTTTGGCCTTACCAATGCACCTTCTACATTTCAAGGGTTGATGAATTCCATTTTCAAACCCTTCCTTAGAAAATTTTTGCTAGAATTTTTTGATGATATACTAATCTACAACAGGTCTTGGAAGGATCATGTTCAACATGTTGAGAGGGTGCTCAAACTATTGGAGGAGAAACAGTTATATGCAAAAACATTCAATTTTTTCTTTGGAGTACAAGAGGTGGAACATCTAGGTCATATTGTGTCTCACGAGGGTGTTAAGGTAGAGCCTAACAAAATTAATTCCATTAAGGAATGGAAATTCCCCACAACCATAAATTAGTTGCGAGGATTTCTTGGGTTAACAGGGTATTATCACAATTTTGTTAAGAATTATGGGAGAATAGCAACACTTCTAACAACATTATTGAAGAAAGATGCATTTTCATGGACTCTTGAACCAACTAAGGCCTTTGAACATATTAAAGAGGCAATGTTCCTAGCACCGGTCTTAGCTACACCAAACTTCACAAAAACCTTTATTATGGAATGTGATGCCCCGAGAAATGGAATTGGTGTGGTTTTAATGCAATAAGGAAGAACCATTGCTTTTGAAAGTCGCCCAATCAAAGGAATGTATTTATATAAAGCTATTTCTGAGAAGGAAATGTTGGCAATACTAAATAAACTAAAGAAATGGTGACCTTACCTAATGGGAAGACACTTCAAGGTAAAAACTGATCATGATAGTCTTAAACACTTTTTGGAACAAAGACTACCTTCAGAAGAGCAGCAAAAATGGGTCACAAAGATGTTGGGTTATGACTTTCAAATCATATACAATAAAGGGAAGCTAAATGTTGTTGCATATGTACTCTCAAGAAAGGATGAAGAGGTGGAAGCATTGCTTTGTGTCATTTCTACTATCCAACTAGATTGGATAACCGAAGCAAGGGATGAATGGAAAAAGGAAGAAGAAGTGTGGACACCCATTCAAAATTTGTAGCAAGATCCTAGTACATCTGATACATTTAGTTGGAAGAATGATTCTTTATGGTACAAAGATCGATTATATATTTGTAAGAATTCCCAACTAAAACAAAATATTATTTTGTAATTGCACACTTCTCCTACTTCTTCGTGAGTGCATCCAGTTTTCCATGTTTCATGCTTAAAGAAGGTTATAGGTGACAAAATTCCAGTTCAAACAATATTTCCAGAAGTAGATGAGGAAGGAAAAATCATATTGGAACCTGAAGAAGTCACGGAAACAAGAACTAGACAGCTACGAAATCAATCAATTTCAAAGTATCTCATTAAGTGGAAGAACTTACCCACTGAAGATTCTACATCGGAGGATGAGAATTTTATACAGAAGCATCCGTAGCTACTCAAGCGTTGAGGACAACATTTTTTTGAAAGAGAGGGGGATGTTAGGTCCCTATATTACTAGTATAGTCCCTTATTGTTGTTAGTGTAACCCCCATATTGTTATTGTTGTACCCCTGTAACCTCAATATTGTTATTATTATGCCCTTAAATTATTATTGTTAGGTCATCTAGGATTATATTGTGACCCCATGGACTCCTACATATAGAAGGAGGTTTAGTGATTTGTATCATCAAATAATTGTTCATTTATGTAATGTAAAGGAGGTTTCCCCCTCAAAGAGGCTTATTTATAAGGTGTTGATCTCTCTTTTCTTCTATTTTTGGAGCTATTTTCATAACACCGCCACTCCCTGATCAAATTTATTGACTCCTACCAGAAGGAAGCTTGTATTCCCTCATTTAAGGTGGAAAACCTCAGCCCCTTTGTGGACCATTTTTCATAATCTTTCACACTGGATCCACTTGCCTCAATATGAACTTCTCTGAAATCAATCATAGATCAAAAAATTTAAATCTAAACATCTATTTCAAGCCATAACATTATCAATTACCAAGCCACTTGTTACTCTTAACAACCAATTCAACACTAATTAAAATAAGAATAAATAAATACATCATCATTAATTACCCATCACTTCATTGTATCAAGGAGACCTATCATAAACCTTCAATCAATTCCAAGCCAAACACATCTATGCAAAAACTTCAAGGCAACATGAGTTATGTTCACTGATCATGGATCTATGCATCAAGGCATGTCACTGTAGTATATGAAGATCTCTTCCCCAAAACCTCTATTCATTATATCAACAAATAGCAGTAATCCAAGTTAATATTTAACAATGAAACCAATATATATAGAGAATAAGTAGCAACAACCATTCTATAATCTTCTTTGACCCTGTTATCATCATTGTTAACATAACCCTTGGTCCTCGTGTTCCACCTAGAATGTTTTTAGTGTCTGCAGATGAGTTTTCTCTTTATGTTTGATCTTATTCATCATGAATTTAAAATATCTTCTTATGGCTATGAGCTATATTTTTAATTATAAATGTCCACCAAATAATGGCAACATTTATGTCTAGAGGTGTTTATTGTAATTTTGATTATTTTTTAGGTTATTATTGAAACTTAACTAATAATTAAAAGTTCTTATACACATTATTTTTTACTTATTTTCACAATATTGAAATCCATTATCTATATTTTTCTCTCCTATATCCAATTATGTAGTCTCATAAAGAGACTCTTTGAGTGTAAAAAAAAAATCCACTTCATGTTATTTCTATATGGATTTTATGCTCCTTTATATTTATAGGGAATATGTTCAGATTCAACAAGAAAATTTTAGCACCCATGCCTAGTTGCATTAAGCACGAAGACTAGGGTGGGGCCCATAGTGCTATTTTTGGGTGCATGTCTATTTTGGTTATCCTTTAATTAAGATGGACATTAAACTATAATCTATTCTCAATGTTGACCTGAATCAGTTAACTAAAAGTGATAAATTCAGATAGCTAGTGGATTTCAAGTTAGAGGTAGTTTGTGAGGAATGCAGAGTAATTCTAGTTGTAACAAAATTTGAAGTGCAGTGGTGCATGATTTAATGCAAGTTGTAAATTGTTTAACTCAGTTAAGTGAGTTAAACTTAGTTGTGCTAGTTGTAACTAAAGATACACTAGTGAGATATCTAGTGAATTAAATATTAACTAATTCACAATCAGTGACCTCACATGCAACTGAGGATTTACTATTATTAGCTGCATGCATGTTAGATCTAGTGGAGACCCACTTGAGTTCTAGGTAAAAGGGAAGTTGACTATCATTTGTAGGAATTATTGGGTTACACACATGCAACCAAACACCCATTGGAGTGCCCATGATACTTGCACAGTCAAGGTAGGCAAGAATTCCTAACTTTTAGGAATCCATACCATTAGGGATTACACAAGCAAGGCAGGCTATCTGGAGGCTAAGAATTGGCTATGTATTGGTTAGTTTTGCATATGAAAGTTTGAGACAATTAGTCAAGTACTGGAGGGCTCTTGTGAGAAGATTTTTGTATGTAATTTTTTCATCTCCCATTCTTAATATACAATAGAAGATAGTGGGGTTTTTAGCTGTAATATTTCCCCGGGAAATTATCTGTGTTGTGTGTGATTGATCTTTCTTCATGTTCATGTGATTAGTTTTTGTGGTTTTAATTCCAAAAAATATTTGTAGAAGTGATTCAGTATTTTAATTTAGTACATTGTTAGATCGGGTGAATCAAAGATATACATGCATGTTGTATAATTTCGGCATGGTATCAAAGCACAAGAAATTTTAGAAGTGAAGCAGGAGATGAGTTTGTGACTGGATAGAATTCGAATTTGCAGAAAGACTTTCTTGGTGTTATATCTGATTCAAGGTCGAAATGGATTTCAAAGACTTTAGGTTAGAGTATGCACTCGAGAGTATCTCGAACTATATTTCTTGGAAGGACAGGATGGAGGTAGTACTAAAATACAATGGCTTGAAAAAATTCATTGACAATGATGTTCCTAAACCCGTTGTGGCACATGTTGCAAATCTTGATGCATGGCAAAAGAAAGTGGAAAAGGCGAGGAGGATCCTGTTAGAGGGAGTACAAGACCACATTGTCTCAAGCCTCCATGGGAAAGCCACACCATATGCAATGTGGAAGGCTTTGACAGATCTATTCCAAAGTAGCAGTGACCATAGGAAATTGGTGCTCAAAGATAAACTCAGGAAGATCAAGATGGAAAAGGGTGATACCATTCAAAAATATCTAACAAATTTTGTCCAATGTTAGGATGAAATAGGGAGCATTGGAATAACAGTTGATGATGATGATTTTGTGAGCTTGGCTCTCCTAGGACTTCCCAAGAGTTGGCACAGTTATCAAGACTCTGTCAATGGAAGGGAAAAATTGCTAGATTGGGAACCACTATGGTCGGATTTGGTGCAGGAGGAGTTCAGACGGAACACCGGAGATGTATCTTCATCTAAGAATGAGGAGGAAGAGAAAGGGGAAAATGGAATGACAGTCCAGGAAGAAGGGTGTGTCGAAAGTGGTCTGTCACGAGCATGGGCATTTTGCTACTAACTATCCACAAAAGAAGAATAATAAGAAGGCTGGAGGATCTGCAGCTTGTGAGGCCCTTGCCTCACAGTTTTAGCTTGAATTCTCATTGATTTCATGCATGGTGTCTAGTGCATTGGGATCTGTGTGGTATTTGGATAGTGGCACTTTCTTTCACATGACGGGAGACAAGGAACTTTTTAGTGACTTGGAGGAGAAAGATCTCTAGATGAATATTGAAATGGGAAACGATGGACGGTATAGTGCTACTGGGATTGGTACCATTACCTTTCAGAGGAATACAAGTAAACCCTTTCAATTACAATATGTAATGCATGTACCAGACCTGAAGAAAAACTTTGTCTCAGTTGTAATTTTGGAGGATAGAGGCTATGATGTTGTTTTTAGCGATGGAAAAGCTTTCCTGGGACATAAAACAACAAGACAAGCTAAGAGGATGGAGATTCAAGTTAAGAATCTCTACAATTTGGAGGTAGATGGCTGCACAAAAATGATGGGCAAGGAAAATCAAGGGGTGAGCTGGGATGAGGGTGAATTATGGCACAGGCGATTGGGCCATATTCACCATGGAGCCTTGAAAGTCATGAAGCAAATTTCTACTAGTCTTCCTAGGGGTACACTTGCGCAGTCAAACATATGCAAGGGATGTACTATGGGAAAATATGTAAAGGACACCTTTCATGATAAGGAAAACCAAGCTTCGGGGATCCTTGAGAGAGTTCACACAGACGTTTGTGGTCCTTTCTCGGTTTATTCAACAATAAAACATTAGTATGTAATCTTTGTTGATGAATTTTCTCATAGGTGTTGGATCTTATTCATGTAGAAGAAATATCAAACATTCTTTAAGTCCTGTGATTTTAAGGCACTGGTGGAGAAAGAGTCGAGGAAGCAAGTAAAGGCTCTTAGGAGCGATAATGGTGGAGAATACAACTCTAACGAATTCAAGAACCTCTGCAGCAAAGAAGGAATTCGAAGAGAGCTCATAGTGCCTCATAACCCACCGCAGAATGGGGTCGCGGAGAGGAAGAACATAACTATTGTGGGTGCAGAACGAGCGATGTTGCATGATCAAGGCCTACCGATTCATCTATGGGTGGAAGCATGTAATACAACGGTACATATGCAGAACTGTTGTCCTCATAGAGTACTTAGCATGAGTACACCTGAAGAGGCTTTCACTGGTAAGAAACCTGATGTTTCACACTTCAAGATTTTTGGCTCATCTCTTTATGTGCATGTGACCAAGGACGCCATGAAGAAGATGGAACCAACAGTTGAGGTTGGGATTTTTGTGGGGTACACTGAAACACCCCATAATTATTGTGTGTATTTTCCTAACAACAGAATGATTGTTGTGCAATGACATATAAAATTTGATGAGGAGAAACCCATGCAGTTGTCCCTTGAGAGGGAGATGAACTTACATGGAGAGGAGGAATTGTTAGTTCCCAAGGATGAGTCTCAAGATGTGGATCAGCAACATGAGGAGGTTCATGGAGTGGAGGAAAACACTCATGCAAATCCATCCATTAGAAATGGTAGAAGGCATGCCACGGAGGCTGATAGATTGATACTTGATGCTGAAGAGAATGTAGGAGCCCCTACTTCACAAGGCAAACAAAGACAGTCTCCTAACTGATTTACTAGATACATGGCTATTATGAGAAAATGTATTGTGATTGAACCATATTCCTTTCAGGAAGCAGTGCAGCAGCCAACTTGGGTTGATGCAATGGTGGAGTAGTATGACTCCATTGTCATGAACAGTGCATGGGAGATAGTCCCAAGAGCGATCGACAAATCGGTGGTTGGATCGAGATGGATCTACAAGGTAAAGCAAGTTGTTGATGGGAGTGTGGAGAAATACAAGGCCAAATTTGTGGCCTAGGGTTTCTCACAGATCGAGGGAATATATTATGATGATACTTTTGCACCTGTTGCAAAGTACTCTTCCATAAGATCCATCCTTGCACTCTCAGCGTAGATGGGTTTTCGCATTCATCACATGAATGTGAAAATTTTGTTTCTCAATGGGATCAATGAGAAAGGGGTGTACATAGAGCAGCCTGAAGGTTTCGAGATATTCAACAGTGAGTCGCATGTGTGCCGACTCAAAAGAGCATTATATGGGTTGAAGCAAGAACCTCGTGCTTGGCACACTTGAATAGAAAGCTATTTCACCGGACTGGGCTTCAGCAAAAGTGAAGCAGATGCAAACATGTACCAGATTGTGGTTGAGGGTAAGATATTGATTATTTTTCTATATGTTGATGATCTAATTTTAACTGGTGATGAGAAGTTGATACACTCATGCAAGGAGGATCTTGCAAGGGAATTTGAAATGAAGGACATGGGCCTCCTTCATTATTTCCTTGGATTGGAAATATGGCAACGGGATGGTGAAATTTTTGTGTCTAAAGGCAAGTATGCAAAGGAGATACTGGGTAAGTTTAACATGGAGAGCTACAAACCCGTGGATACTCCTCTTCCCTGAAATTGGAGAAAAGAGGATGCTACTTTTGGAGAGGTAGTGGATTCTTTTGTCTACAGGCAATTAGTGGGTTCGCTAATGTATTTAGTGAACACGAGACTGGACATTTGCTACGCAGTTAACTAGCTGAGTCAAGCTATGGTTAAGCCTACCAAGCTCTTTTGGAAGGCAAGGAAGCATGTCCTGAGATACCTGAGAGGCACATTAGAGTATGGTCTATGGTACAGATGGACAGAGGGAGTGAAGCTGCATGGCTTCACAGATTCATATTAGGTGAGAATTCCATCAGAAAAAAAAAAAGCACATCAGGGGGGATCTTTAACATTGGATCGACATCAGTTTCCTGGTACAGCAGGAAGCAACGATCTGTGGCACTCATTTCAGTAGAAGCGGAATACGTGGCAACAAGTCAAGCTGCATGTGAGACTATCTGGATGAGAAAGGTCTTGGTTTTTTTGTTTGGTTCTCAAATGGATCCGAAAGTGATTCATTGTGATAATCAGAGTTGCATTAAACTCTTGATTAATCATGTGTTTCATGATAGGTCCAATCAAATAGATATCTGGTACCATCATCTCAGAGACTGTGTGCAGAGAAGGATAAATTTGCTTCAGTACATTCCCATGAAAGATCAGGATGCAGATATCCTGACAAAGGCGCTCACTCAGAGAAATTCGAATACCATAGAGACAGGATCAAGGTGAAGGATAATCCCTTTCCTGTTGAGAGGAAGTGTTGAGATTCAACAAGAAAATTTCAGCACCCACGCCTAGTTGCATTAAGCACCCAGACTAGGGTGGGGCCCATAGTGTTATTTTTGGGTGCATTTCTATTTTGTTTATCCCTTAATTAAGATGGACATTAAATTGTAATCTATTCTCAATGTTGACTTGAATCAGTTAACTGAAAGTGATCAATTTAGTTAGCTAGTATATTTCGAGTTAGAGGTATTTGGTGGGGCATGTAGAGTAATTCTAGTTGTAACAGAGTTTGAAGTGCAGTGGTGCATGAGTTAATGCAAGTTGTAAACATTTTAACTCATTTAAGCGAGTTAAATTTAGTTGTCCTAGTTGTAACTAAAGATACACTAGTGGGAGATCTAGTGAATTAAATATTAATTAATTCACAATCAGTGATCTCACATGCAACTAAGTATTTACTATTATTAGCTACATGCATGTTAGATCTAGTGGAGACCCAGTTGAGTTCTAGGTGAAAGGGAAGTTGACTATCAGTTGTAGGATTTATTGGGTTGCACACATGCAACCAAACAGCCCTTGCAGTGCCCATGATACTTGCGCAAACAAGGCAAGCAAGAATTCCTATATTTTATGGATCTATACCATCAGGGATTGCGTAAGTAAGGCAGACTATCTGCAGGCTAAGAAATGGCTATGTGTTGGTCAATTTTGCATATGAAAGTGTGAGACGATTAGCTGAGTACTCGAGGGCTCTTGTGAGAATATTTTTGTATGTAATTGTTTCATGATCCATGCTTAATATACATTAGAAGATAGTGGGTTTTTTAGCTGTAATCTTTCCCCGGGAAATTATCTATGTTGTGTGTGATTGATCTTTCTTCATGTTCATGTGATTAGTGATTGTGTTTTTTATTCCGCAAAAGTTTTGTAGAAGCGATTCAATATTTAACTTTAGTACATTGTTAGATCGGGTGAATCTAAGATAGACATGCATGTTGTATAATTTCTACAGAATATGATACTATAAATATAATATTTTTCTATGTAATATTCATTACAAAGAAGCATTGAATGATACATAGAGTTTATTCAAATTTGCACATTGTTTTGTTTAACATACAACAAAGTGCACAAAATTTTTTTAACTATATTTAATCATAGATATACTTAGTATCATTCGAGCCAAAATCTTCATATATATATATATATATATATATATATATATATATATATATATATATATATATATATATATATATATATATATATATATATATATATATATGACTTTATCATTGCTATTTAAATATTTAGATACTCTTTGCATGCCTATGCTTTTGGTTTTTTAAAATCATGAACTGTTATATATCATAGGAAATCCTTTTTCGTCCCATGGTTAGGATATATAATTAAAAAAGTATTTAATATTCCATGCTTCTTCCTTTTTCTATACAAAATTATGAGTTTTAAAATACCGCTAACTCATTTTCACTTCATACTTCAAAAACTACAGTTAAACACATAACTGATTTTTCTTTTCCTTTCCAGTATATAAATTATGGAAAACAAAACAAAATCAAATATTTCCTTTTATCAAAAATAGATGTTGTAAGTATATATACCAACTTGAAATTATTTTATGGAGAGTTAATCTTTAAGTACTTGGTTCCTCCCAACCTTGACACTAAAAAACAAGTAGCATCCCCTCGAGCATAAAAAGTCTGCAAATGTTGTTTTGCCTCTGTTTTTTTGCTTCTCTTGAGTCTCTTCTTGTTCTCAAAATGAGACAAAAGGAAGTAGAAAAAATATGTTTATCAATTTCTCTTCTACCACTCTTTGGTGGTTAATAGGTGCCTTCACCTCACCAACTTGTGGTAGGTAATTATCAACTCATTAATGAACTTATATTTCCCACTCTTGAAGACAACTCCTTGTATTCTAAGAAACAATTAATTGACCAATATCATAGTTCCTCAACTAATTTTAATCATTCACATTAGATGCCTAAGAATTATTGATGGGTAATAATTATTCCAGAATAATTTGAAACATAATATTTTTTAACCATATTTACTCAAAAACTAATTTTCCATATTTTCTCTATTTACAAAATTAAAACATCATAATTACAAAGTTACAATTAATTATTATCAATAATTAATTACCAATGATTATTTTTTTTAGTTGTCTTTCAAACTAACTACTTAACCAAAAACACACATATGCACATTTAATTACATAAAGTATCAAGCCAAGGGATATCACAGACTAGTTGCATGGAATCAAATGCAAGAAAGAAAATTTATACTACTACATTCAAAGAAAAATCTAATCTATTGGCAAAAACCATCAACTGCTCAAAATGAATCAATGCAAACTATTATTATGCTATTTAAACAATAAACCGTAATTGCATATTTAAATCTATGATGATGAAAATATGATGTTCAAAAGGTCTTTGGTCTCTTCTAGTTGGATTCCAATTCTTAGGGGACATTTCTAAGTTATTAAAAGAGAAAAATAAGCTTAAGAGAAAATTATGGCCATGTTCTGATCAATTCTATGAAATGTTGCATGATGCTACATGATTGCTACGTGATGTTACATGATGTCCTCTACTGCTAAATAATTGCATCTAAAATCATTCTAAGGACTTATATGAGTGATCTAAAAGTGGGGTAAGATGGTGGAATGTTGTAGAATATTGGAATGCACATTTCCAAGCTTAGATCGACTAAGTAGCCCATCTTGCAAAAGACAAAAAAAGAAAACTAATGGTATATTTTAGCCCGATAATGTAATTTTTGTGCACAAATAGTTTGGAGGAATGATTGAAGTGGGAAAAACACAATTGAGAGTGATGGTGTTGGTGGTGGAGAGTTGATGTTATTCTACCTTCTGAACCAATAGCTCTCACTTGCACACAAAGTGCTTATTCAACTAGAAAAAACATTGTGACTAAAGTAATGTTAAAAATTAATTGCAGAAAACAAAAATTGCATAGGAAAGGGCGAGTTGAATTAAACTAGATCCCAACTATTGCATAAAATAAAAGGCATCTATCTTGTAAACTCCCTCACTAACTGCAGAAACAATACTTTTTCTTGTAAACCAACCTTGCTTAGAAAGAATACAACTAGATAAAATGCATGCAAAGAAACAAATGGTGGAAATAAACAATAGAGGAGCTTGAGTGCTTGGGTTGGGCCCTAACCTAAGGAAACTCAACTCCTTAAAACAAATGCAGGCTAGAATCAAAATGATGTTTCTCATTAATCTCAAAAAAATTTCAAATACATTACATGATAATGGAAATAACAAGTAACTGGATCTAGCTCAAGTAGTCACTATCTTTCTCCAAAAATTCAAATCCTATTGAGCTCCTAGGCTTCTTTATTTATACAAAAATAGTGATGGGAAGGCTCCTTGAAGGGAGGGTTGCTTCCCCCCAAAACTCATATAAAAATTGATCTGGTTGCCTCAGATTCTCACAATCAATGAGTTGGAGTAATTTCCCTATGCCACCCAAGTTGTTTATGAACTGATTCCAGGAACAAACCTCCTAAACCTTCTCTTTCTGGCTCCCAGTGTTATTTTGTGCAATATATGTTGCTCTTCAACATGCTCATGTACAACAAATGCTCTTTTTCCTACACATTCATTGCATTAAGCTATAGGATATGATAAATATTCCTTCACATTCCTAGTGAAGACATTATAGCTCAAAAATATTTCATCAAATGAAAAGAAAGAGATTAAAATGTGTTGAAAGATGGTCATATGGGCCTTGATTAGCACCTATTTACGGGCATCTTGATTGGCACCTATTTAGGGGGGCCATCACTCATGATTGAAACACATGTAAGGTGCAAATCACTATTTTTATATTATCTCAAGGAAATAGAGAAAAGAATATATCAAGATGATTTCTATGATAATATAATCCATTGGGTCTCCCTCCAATTTTTTACAAGCCTCTTTATATGTCATTGTAAGTGATTAATCAAATTGCTAAACCTACATAATAAAAATCAAACTGAAACCAATGGACAAAGCATCCTAGAGAAATATGATTTATGATATTTGTTTCCTCTATTAACATGTTTACAATTGGCTCAATAAATCTTTGGATCTATCTTCAATGTGATCCTCTATTTGATTTGATCAAAACTTTGCAGATATATCACTAACTTTCGTTTCATTGTCATGAACTCCCCATTAAATTGGGCATTGAATGACCTCTACCACTTGTATGCTTGCTTCTATGACTTGGATATTGAACATATGTCCATATCCATCTCAGTTGTAATCTTCTCCAACTTGTGGTTCTTTCTTTAGATCACCACAACCATATAAATTACGAATCTGCAGCTACAAAATGTATATAGTCACTACGTAATCGAAGATTCTTGTACTGAATTATTAGAAAATAATTTATAATCAACATTGCTTATTCAAATATGAAAATAAAAAGTTTACCTTAAAAACTCTTCCTTGATGTATTATCCTATAAACTATAGGTTTTTATGGAAAAATGAGGTGAAGATGAGGTATTAAACATGGTAGGGAATAAATTCTAAAGGAGAAATTGTGGAAAATGAAGTGACAAAAATCTTGAAAATGTGAACCTAACATCTCCCCACATGGATGGTGTTCCACATCCTCATGAAAAAAAAAATTTATATTTCCCCAAAAGAATATAATTCCTATACAAATTTTCAAAAATGTACTACATCACATTCAACATGTTTTGAAGCATTTTTATATTTCCCCAAAAGAATATAATTCCTTTGTAAATTTTCAAAAATGTGATGTATCAAATTCAACATGACAACCAGGCCTCTTTCTTTTGTTTTTGTATGTGTAACTTAATTTTAAAGTTTTTGTTCTTTATTTTTGTTTCTTGACTTTCTATACCACTTTATGGCCACTTTGGCTAGTAATTTCCTTTTTTCTTTCGATTATTCTATTTTGGGTTTTTCATTTTCACTTTTAATGTGCCTATCTATCGACTCAAGCTACTAGGTCTCTGCCTTCAGTCATTTAACATTGCTTACTTTTTATATATTTGATATAGATGGTACATAACCTACTTTGTTAAAAGGTTTTATAGCTAGAAAATCTACAGTAAGATTATCAACTGTAAAATTGTCTTTAGGGTCTATAGTTGTAAAAGCTTTAAGTTCTATAGCTTTGTTTTCTTCACTCCCTACTATCCTGCAGGTATCAAACCATCCTGAATTTTTTTAAAGAGACTTCATTTTGAATCATTTTACCAAACTCTTCAAAAATATATCATCATGCTTTGTTCCTTCGGTGAATCTTCAAATTCAATCACTTGTTTTACATGAACATCCTCATCATTCTTCTAATTTCCTTGGTTTTGTGTCATGTTCATTGTGGTTCTTCTCCTTAGAGGAGTGCTCACTTCAAAGGAGTCTCCCTTTGTTTTAGCTACTTCTTTCTATGTGAGTCGGGCTTTAAAACACTTTTTTTTCTTTCCCCTACCTGCAATTCCACATATTTTCTTTTAGAGTCAATTGCTTCTTTTTAAAAAATCTGGTTTTTTTCTCTAGTGAATGACGCATTAAGAAAAAAAATTGAATTTCTAAATTTCAATTTTTTACTCTACTATTTTTACACTTTATCATTAAAAAAAAAAATCCATAGCACGCAAATCACAAAACACACTTACTATGTAAACCACATAATATCCAATTTTATACAGAGGCAATATATAATTTGGTAAAAGCCATCATATAATTTAATTTCTCTATCATATCTAGATATAACATTGACTCATGGATTTTTTTCATTTCTAGTATTATTTAGACAATTTTAGTTTAAGTTATCTCAAAATAACCCTGCGATATTCGAACACAGAGAGATATAGAATAACTATACCACTAGAAACACAGTAGAGAAAAGGCACAACATGTTCAAATTACATCACTCTCATTGCTCTCATCAAAAAGTGCAACTCGAGTATCAATAAATGATAGCCACAAAGCTAGAATGCACAAAATACACACCCAATGCTAGAATTAGAGATATACCAACCCAGATATCAAATATGACAACAAACAACGCTTACATTAATGACTCTTTCTCTCCAATCATTCCAATTTGTTCCAAACACCTTTATACAGCTTCCATACCATACTTTCTCTGTTGAATGTAAAAATAAGATTGAATGCTTCTATTGTCATAAATATGGACATACAGCATTCAATTGCAAAATTCAGGCCCAAGATCTTTTGAATGGAAGATTGAAAAAATTAGCCTATGCAGCATTTTTAGAAGATTCACCTCATGCTATATTTGAAGACTCTTCAAGTGACAATGAACCTTCTGAACCATCTCTCAAACTTTTCTAAAGAACGTTTTGTGATGTGATGTGCAAGTGTGTGGTGTGGTGTGGAATATATCATTATAGTGTGGGGTTTAAGCTTATATTTGTGTAAAGGTCACTTGGTAGGATTGATCATTGATCATATTCTATACCTAGAATATTTTCCTATATGACTGTTGAAATTTATCCTTCGGGGTTATTTCACAGATGAAAATATTTCAATAGGGTAGTTCAGTGTCGAGACTCTTCTTTGGGGGTGTCAAGAATTCTTAATCTTACAAATTCAGCATTGTTGGTCAGAAGCAGGTGTACTTTAAATGAGTTGGAAGGTAGGCTCAAAGATGTGAAGAAAGAAAGAACGGAATCCAGAAGACTGTAGAGAGGGTAGAGTTGTTGATGAAGACCAATGAGACGAAGATAATTTTTATTGTTATGATATGTATGTAAGAATTATCTTCCAATACTCCCCCTTCATTCTTACATACATATCATAACAATAAAAAATATCTTCGTCTCACTGGTCTTCATCAGCATCTCTACCCACTCTGCAGTCTTCTGGATTCCGCTCTTTCTTTCTTCACATCTTCGAGCCTACCTTCCAACTCATTTAAAGTACACCTGCTTCTGACCAGCAACGATGAATTTGTAAGGTTAAGAATTCTTGACACCCCCGAAAAAGAGTCTTGACACTGAACTACCCTATTGAAATATTTACATCTATGAAATAACCCCGAAAGATAAATTTCAACAGTCATATAGGAAAATATTCTAGGTACAGAATATAATTAGCAATCAATCCTACAAAGTGACCTTTACACAAATATAAACTTAAACCCCACACTATAATGATATATTCCACACCACACCACACACTTTCACATCACATCACAAAACGTTCTTTATAAAAGTTTGAGAGATGGTTCAGAAGGTTCATTGTCACTTGAAGAGTCTTCAAATATAGCATCAGGTGAATCATCTGAAAATGCTGCATAGACTAATTTTTTCAATCTTCCATTCAAAAGATCTTGCGCCCGAATTTTGCAATTGAATGTTGTATGTCCATATTTATGACAATAGAAGCATTCAATCTTATTTTTATTCACCCTTACCTTGGAGAATAGTGCAAGTTCATTGTGTGAACTAGCCTCTGTGTCACCTATCCTCTTTTCCTCTGCCATAAGCGCTGTTATCATTTCATCAAGTGATTGAAGTGACATTTGACTTAGAGTAAATATGGCATTATCATATTTTGAAGAGAAGCTATTTAATAAAATTGCGTTTGCATCATCCTCATCTACTTTAAAATTAATTTTTGTCAACTGTCTCATCAAAGCTTTTAACTCATTTATGTGTGTTGACAATGACTTACATAAACACACTTAAACTTTGATAAATACTTTTAACGGCCCTTAACTCATTTATGTGTGTTGACAATGACGTACATAAACACACTTAAACTTTGATGAATACTTTTAACGGCCCTTAAGGTTAACAAGATGCTGTAAGAACGCATATACTCTCATTCCCAGCTTAAATATCCTCAAATGCTATCAAACTTCTCCAAACAAAAAGCTGGAGAAAACGTAACAGCTTCCAAAATCAAATTTTACAGGATCCTAACCCAAGGGACAAGAAAAGCAAAGAAGCACGATATAATCACAAATTCAGCTGTTCATGATGTCCTCATATAAGAAGAAAGCATTGTCTACGCAGCATTTAAGGTGACTCCTCGGAATATCCACTTCTGCTCTGCTTTCAAGTCTGTTAAAGCATATTGACCTGTTCAAAGCTTCAACATACCTTAAATTTCAAAGCCCGCAATCAATTGTAGCCCAGCGTAGCTCGCGAGGCTAGGAATTGAGTGGCCTTCGATGATCTGAAACTGTAAAAAAAATCAAGTCTTTGAAGGAATTCGCAGCAATAAATTGCAGTTTGCGCAGCAAAAGAGGGTTTAAAATTTCCCTTTGATTTCTCACATGATCCTCTGAGATCGAGATCAGATAAATGCTCGAACAGTGATGAATGGACAAACAAAACTAAAACAATACAAATATAGTGATTTATATTCCTATGCCCAGAAAGCAGGCTCTGATACCAAATCAAAATTGAAATGGCACCCATTGCACACAAAAAACACACGAACAATATATATCTATTACTCTATATTCAATCACACGAATACATCCCAATATTTATAATGCTGAGTTTTATTGTGCACAATTAATAAGTTCGTCCGGAATAAACTATGTACATGGAATATTAGATCACAAGAATCCAAACATTGCTTCACATCGAACATGCACAGTGGAACTGAAGCGAGAACTAAGAGTGTCGCTGTAAGGAGAATCTCGAGGCCTTCAAGGCCAATCGTCCAGATCTTTTTGAGGAGGCTTTTCAGTGAGGCCTGGTAAAAGAAATCTTCCCACATATTTTTTTTAAAACCAAACTTCAGAAAACAGAAGGACATGAGAATTTTAGCAAATCCAACTGTTTACTAGCTTAGAAAAATCAGTGTTGCAATAATTGTTTTTAAAAGTACAGTAAATCTCACCACTACTACAAAACACACAGAATATTTTGGCTGTGAAGGAACAGAGAGATTCAATTTCATGGCTTTGATACCAATTAGGAAATCGAAGTACCATATTGCAAATCAAAATATAACTCTGATACCTCCAAATTGGTATCAGAGCCACCAAATTAAATCTCTCTTCTCACAACTATGATATTCCAGTGTTATCTCTGATATATAGTATTCTCAACGACCAACCGTAAATTAAGATATCGCATATTTAACATTTTCAGTAACAAACTTATCTTAGGATATCTCATATTTAACAGCAGCACTATATTTAGCATTTTCAGCAACAAACATATCAAATAGCCTTCGCAAATAATTTGATATATCTTAAGATATCTCATATTTAACAGCAGCACTATATTTAACATTTTCGGTAACAAACATATCAAATAGCCTTCGCAAATAATTTGATACGATGTTGCAAATCTAAATATAACTCTGATTTCCAACTTTGTATAAGGGCGACCAAATTAAATGGATCTTGTGGCAGATGTGTTATATCTGATATCTGGTATTCTCAACCAGCAACGTGTAATATTTAGTGACTAAGATATTTCGTATTTAATAGCGGCCTTATATTTAACATTTTCATGAATAATTTCCAATTTAATTATATGTTATTGTATTTAATTTTTTTAATAATTAATATATTTAATATTTTTAATTAAAATAATTTATTTGAAATTTCACTTGATATGTTTGTGAAAATATAAAGTAAATGTGAAAAATGTTTGTGAAAATATAAAATAAATGTGAAGACAAAATCTGATATGAGTACAATGATAACTATTAAAATCAATCCATTACATATAAATCCATTTTTCAAATTCCACTCACAAAAATAGTTATAATGAAAAATTCTTAATTGGAATATTGCTAATTATTAAATAATAAAAGGAGAATGATAATATGTAGAATAATTAGGTAATTAAATAAAATAAGATATGAAATTAAGAATAATTAAAGTTACAAATTATTAATAATTTTATTAAAATATTTTTAAGTACATCAACAATTAGAATTATTATATATATTCTTGATTTATCGTTGTAAAAATATATTGTTATAATAAATATAGAATTAATGAAGATAAGATTAAAAAATTTAAAATTAAAAATAGAATTAAAAAAAGTTTACTTAATTATTGGAGAATACAATTTAATTTTAGTGATATTAGACTTATTGACATTAATCAAACATTTTAACAATTTAACTTGTATAATTGATTTTCTTATACCTTCTTAAGTTAGGATAGACCATATTTAGTTTATGTGAATGTTATCATTTTCTTCATTATATTAATATTTATTTTGTTTAAACATTAAAACAATATATTTCTCATGTTTTTTTTCAAGGATGGTTTATGGACACTATGTGACCACTACATTTACCTATCCACCGAAAAATCAAGGTGTCAAGGAGATTTAACTCCTTGACTTCTCATGTCACAAAGTACTTAGCAAAAAAATTCAACCAACTCATCTATCCCTTGGAACTATACATATCCATGTTAAATTATAAAACACATCTCATTTTCCCATCTCCCATACACCATCCTATGCACCATCTTATTAATAATAATTATAATATAATACATATTTGTTTAGATTAATTTCTCAATTATTTTATTTAATTGTAAGAATATATATCCCAGCCCAACCTTATGATACACAAAGTTGCTTCAAGATAAGGTTGATATAATGTTGAATTGACCATAACGGGGGCAAGCTTCTCAATTCCAATCAAACGTTTTTATATTGTTGCATTTTAATTTAGGCCTTAAGTTCAACATGTAGGTTAATAATAAGATTCTATTAACATTGGAATTCAGAATTCAGAGTAAAGCCTTATTGGAGATGCTAACAACTTATTGTTGTAAAAATATATTGTTATAATAAATATAGAATTAATGAAAATAAGATTAAAAAAATATAATTAAAGAAAGTTTATTTAATTATTAGAGAATACAATTTAATTTTAGTGATATTAAACTTATTGAGATTAATTAAACATTTTAACAATTTAACTTGTGTAATTGATTTTCTTATACCTTCTTAAGTTAGGATAGACTATATTTAATTTATGTGAATGTTATCATTTTCTTCATCATATTAATATTTATTTTTTTTAAACATTAAAGCAACATATCTCTCATGTTTTTAAGGATGGTTTATGGAAACTATGTGACCACTACATCTACCTATTCACCAAAAAATTAAGGTGTCAAGGAGATTTAACCCCTTGACCTCTCAACTCACAAAGTACTTAACAAAAAAAAACAACCAAATCATCTATCCCTTGGAACTACACATATCCATGTTAAATTATAAAACACATCTCATTTTTCCATATTCCATACACTATCCTATGCACCATCTTATTAATAATAATTATAATATAATATTTATTTATTTAGATTAGTTTCTCAATTATTTTTATTTAATTGTAAGAACATATATCTCACCCCAAATTTATGATACACAAAGTTGCTTCAAGATAAGGTTGATATATTTTTAAATTTACCATAAGTGAGGCAAGTTTCTCAATTCCAAAATTTTCTCAATTCCAATCAAATGTTTTTATATTGTTTCCATTTAATTTAGGCCTTAATTTCAACATATAAGTTAATAATAAGATTCTATTAACATTGGAATTCAGAGTAAAGTCTTATTGAAGATGCTAACAAACATTATGTAAACTAGTATAACAATATAAATTAAATATCTATTTAATGTTTTTGAGTATCAAAATACTTGGTTTATAAAAATTTTAAAAAAATCAGAAATAGTTAACTAAATTATAACTTTTATTATTATTATTATTATTATTATTATTATTATAAAAAGAACTAATATATGAGTCAAATTTGATTATTCACACACAAACATTTAAAAAAACATGTAATAACATTTATAACTTTGGAGATTCAACCTCACTTTACCATGGGTATTCTTAACCTATAAGGCTTTGTTACAATACAGTGCACCATACCATAACCTACTGATATGGAATGCCTAAAAAACCATAACTCATACTCATATGGCACTTTTTTTAAAGGACATAATCAATTTTTAGATAAATATCAACTTGTGATCTATAACTACTATTAAGAATATTCTAAAATATTCCATGAACTTTAATACTTAATAATAATTAAATTAAAATTATGGAAGCCTTATTCCAAAATAGACAACCTATAGACATAATGATTAAATAAAAAATAATATCTTACTTTAAAAACATACATCATATAACCATACAACAATAAAATACAAACCAAATTTTAAAAATAAAACTACACTACAATGCTTTCTATTCCATTTGATTAGATCAATGCATACATTCTTCTTATATCTCATTAATACCCATGGGATTTCAAACTCTTATTTCTCCTTCATACATATATACAAAATTTTTTATCTAATGTTACGATACAAAACTCCAACCCCAACTTTGTCATTTATACTACAATTAGTTCTAACTCAATTATAACTATCTTCAACCTTAATCAATTCAATGAACAAACATGTGGGTGCACTGATTTGATAAGGCACTAATTAAATTGGTCACAATAACACAAATTGTGCTTATATACAAAAACTATGAAAAATAGGGCACCAACAATCCCCGACACTATGGTTGTCTTACCCTTGAGATGAAGACCCTTGTTTCTACAAAATAAGAGCCAAATAAAGGAATCCCTTACTTCATTTTCTTAGTAAACTCTTCAAAACTTTGGTGACACCTTTGTAAATAGTTACAATAGTCTCCGTCTCTTCTTGATATATAGTAACTTCCTCCCATCGAGATATTTTCCTTTAATGGGTTTAAATTGTTTAGATGATTGAACTACTTTTGCGTATTTTCATTGTACTTCTTTCAAATTTTTAATTTTTTTTTATTAGTGTTGAAAATCTAACTTAGTAACAATTTGTTGCTACCCAATGCAATATATTAGTGAAGATATTGAATTTGATCATCTAGTCTGTGAACACAATACACACTTATTCGAAAATATTTAAGAACACTTACTCGAAAATATTTAAGAACTTATTGTTTAGTATTCTTTAATAAGACTTTTTTTCCTTTTCAACCTCAATAAATTATTGTAAATAGTTCTAGAGTTGAAAGCTAGATTATTGTTTAGTACTTTCTTCCTTTTGTACCTCAAAAAATTATTGTAAATAGTTCTAGAGTTGAAAGCTAGATTATTGTTTAGTATTGTTTAATAAAACTTTCTTCCTTTTGTACCTCAGGAAATTATTGTAAATAGTTCTAGAGTTGAAAGCTAGATTAGACGTAGTTAGAAAGACTAGGCATGCTAGCCTTCACTTGCCCAAATATCTCCTTGAAAACATGCAAATATTCATTAAGTTGACTCTCTTCTAGTATTGGAACCTGCTAAAGTTGTGGACCTTTAATTAAATAGTTTTCTTTCAAAATTTGATAGAATTTTCTTTACTGTGATATATTTTCAATGGTAAATGTAGGTGACGATTCATATTCTAATGTAGGTAAGGCTTCATAATAGAGTTCCTTGAATTCAATAACTATAGTTTCCTTTTTGGCCACCGTAAGTACATGTTTTCTAATTAAATCCTATTAATAGGTTATGGCAAGTGTTCTATTTTTATTTTCTAATTTTTCATCATATTTATAGTGTAGCACATTATATCTATGTCACATAATTTCGTTGTTTTAAATTTATTTCATTTAGTTATCAATTTTGGAATCATAATTTTATGAACTGTATACACTATAAATGTAGAATTTAACTATTTGTATAAAAAAAAATGAATTATAACTTTTTAAATAAAATAAATAATAGGTTATTTGTATACACTATAATAATTAGATCTAAGATGCCAATGTGGGTTATCTCAGGAGGTTGGGTAGAATGGTTGTATCTCCACCACAAAAGTTCAATTCCTTGCAAGTGACATGAAGATGAAAAATATTGTTGTAATGGCTATGTGCCTTTAAATATTGTTGTAATGCCCCTCCCTCTCGCCCTTAGGTTGAGAGAGAGGGTGATTTCCCTTAAGAAAGAAAAATCAAATAAAATATTTATAAATCACTTACTGCAACATACCATTATGATCTTTAGCTATGATTATAAACAATGGATTCTCTAATAATAGTGAGATAATCTCTCAAATTATATATCAAATGTTATTTTTCCTATAGCTCTATGGAAAAAATAAAACCATATTCAAATTGACACTCTATAAATATGCATAGAACAAAAATATAATATTAAATTGAATAAATAGTAAAATAGAAATTAAAACAAAGCTACAACATGAACTAAAAAATGAATTAATATATGACTAGTCATGAATACTCTTAAATAGTAAGCCCTCCTAGTTCAAGTTTTCGTTGCAAGAATGTTACTCTACTAACTTAACTTAGTTGATACATAGTTCTCAAGATTGAAACATATGTAAGATGCAAATCACTAATTTTATATTAGCTCAAAGAAACATAGTACAAAGTATATCAAGCTAATTTCTATGATGATATAATCCATTGGGTATCCCTCTCCAATGTTTTACAAGCCCCCTTATATAAAACTCTAAGTGATTTATCATATTGCTGAACCTACATATTAAAAATTTAATTGAAACTGTTGGACACAACATCCTAGAGAAATATGATTTCTGGTAATCTTTTCCTCTACTAACATGTTGAAAATTGGTTCAATAAATCTGTGGATCGATCTTCAACATGATACTCTATATGATATGATCAAAACTTTATTGATACACTATCATGACATTTGGTTATGTTGTCAAAAAATCCCCATTGAATCAGATGTTGACTAACCTCTACCACCTATATGATTTCTTCAATGATTGGATGTTGAACATATGTCCATATCTATCTCATTCGTAGTCTCGTCCAACTCATGGTTCTATCTCAGTTGTAGTCTTGTCGAGCTCATGGTTATTTCTCTATATCACTACAACGGTATAAAATGATGACTATGGCATGGTCTCAACTAAAAATGAATATAGTCACTAGATAATTGAAGATTCTTGTGGAAACTTATTATAGAATAATTCATAATCAAAATTACTTATTCAAAGTTGAAAAATTCATAGAAATAAACAATTTACCTTAGAAAAAAACCCTCTTTGATGTATTATCTTGTAAATGATAGGTTTTTATGGCAAAATGCAATGAATATGAGATATAAAACATCGTAGGGGATGATTTCAAAAGGAAAATTTGTGGAAAAAGAAGTGACAAAAATGTTGAAAATGGGAACCCAACATATCCCCGCATGGATGGTGTTCCATTTCCTCATGCAACAAAATTCTTATATTTCCCCAAAAGAATATGATTCCTTTGCAAATTTTCAAAAATGTATTGCATTACATTCAACATGTTCTGAAGCATCGAGTAGAATGTCTATATCGAGTAGAATGTATATCCTAGAATTCTTGGCCTCACTCTTTTTCTTTTATGTTTAACTTAATTTTAAGTTTTTCTTCCTTATTTTTGTTTCTTGACTCTATCTATACCACTTTCTAGCTTGTTTGGCTAATAATTTCCTTTTTTCTTTCAATTGTTCTTTTTCCTTCTGCAATTTTTCAACAGTAGTTTTTGCTTTTTCATTTTCACATTTGATGTACCTATATATCCATTCAAGCTCCTAGATCTCTTCCTTGAATAATTTAACATTGCTTACCTTCTACTCCTAGATCTCTTCCTTGAATAATTTAGCATTGCTTACCTTCTATACCTTTGATATATTTGGTACATAATATACTTGGTTAAAAGGTTCTTCACTTGGAAAATCCATAATAGAACCTTCAACTATAAAATTGTCTTCAGGGTCCATAGCTATAGAAACTTCAAGTTTATTAGCCTTGTTTTCTTAATTGTCTACTTTCTTGCATGTATAAAACCACAGTGAAGTCTTTGAAGGATACTTTATATTGAATCGCTTCACCAAAATCTTCAAAAATGTTGGAATTAATGCTTACATCCTATATTTGAGAAGTTGGTTTGTGATGGTTGAGAAATTCTCTCAACCCCTCTCTCTAAATTAGGAATAAGTTGGAGCTCGAAAACTCTATTTAATAAGAGTAATCTGAATGTAATGTGTGTGTGAGTGTGTTTACACATACACAATTTGTGTATAATATATGAGTGTGTTTAATATATGAGTGTTTTTTAGTTATTTCTATCATGGTATCAAAGCACAGGATCAAAGGCCTATGTGTTGTCACAAATTTTTTAGTTATTTTTTATCACATTTGAGGGACGATTTACATGACGCATTTGGGCTAGGGTTTCGAAGAAAGAGGGAAGCCGAAGAGTTGTGTGATTACTCAGAAGAATTTCTTGAGGCATGAGTCGATAGTCGAGTAACAAAGGTTTTTTATACCATTGTGCATTCGCGTAGGTCGAGACATTGTTTGAAGGGGTAAGTCATTGATGCAATTTATTCATTCGAGGTTGAATTTGATTGACACAGTGGTAGAATTCAAATCGAAGACTGATATTTATTAATTTCATGGGATCGAAATCATCGAAGGAAAAGGGGTCGAATATCCCAGTTAAATCACCGCCCATCATGTTCGCAAAACCAATCTTAATTTCATGAGCCCACCAGTTGATGACGCAAGCACTGGCGATGCCGATCCTATTTACAAGTCATGTGTAGAGATCTGTGAGAAAACTGGTTGTGTCGAAAAGAAAAAAAAAACTTGTTTCAAGTATTGCAAAGTTCCTGTAAACAGAAGGTGCCTGGTTTATGCAAGAACCTCTATACTTGCGTTGGAAATAATGGGACTGTAAGAGCGACTGTTAGTACCACTTCTCTGTGGTATATTCGATGTTTCTCTATGTCAGAAGGGTGACAACAGTGGTTCTTATTCTCGGCGGTGTCTAATCACCCGGTGCAATCGTAAATTCTCGTTGTTGAAATTTTTTTGTGGTTTAGTAGTATTATAAATTGTTTGTAAATTAAGTGAGGATGAATTTTTCAAAATAGATAAAAAGGTCATGATGTAATAGTTGAATCTATATAAATTTCATATTTAGATGGCTCTTCTATAAAACTAGCGAATACAGCGGTTTGCACCCATGTATCTCGGTAGATGGGAGCTTGTCCATAAAATGACTAGCATTTCAGCTATGTGTCTGAAGCCTATACTTAACATATCGAGTGGTAGTAATGCTCAAAATGGATGGTTGTCAAGATAGTATGGCGGTTACGGATCTAGGGAAGGATCCCTCATTAGTCGTAGACATTGAGTGGTCTCCTAATGGGGTTATGCGATATGTTGGGATGTTGTCCAGTAATTGACTTCGGGAGGTCCTTGATTAGGGAGTTGAGGAATCGAACTCGGGAATCCAACTTCCCAACTACACCTTTATGAGGGTTATGAGGCAACTTGATGGAGCATCTACTGATAAGCTAAATAATGATTGATTATTTTGTTATTTGTGAGTGATTTCAATAAATTCATGTAATGTAAGCATTAAGGGGGGATGTTGGAATTAATGCTTACATCCTATATTTGAGAAGTTGGTTTGTGATGGTTGAGAAATTCTCTCAACCTCTCTCTCTAAATTAGGAATAATTTGGACCTCAGAAACTCTATTTAATAAGAGTAATATGAACGTAATCTGTGTGTGAGTGTGTTTACACATACACCATTTGTGTATAATATATGAGTGATTTTTAGTTATTTCTATCATGGTATCAAAGCACAAGATCAGAGGCCTGTGTGTTGTCACAAATTTTTTAGTTTTTTTTTATCACATTTGAGGGACGATTTACATGACACATTTGGGCTAGGGTTTCGAAGCAAGAGGGAAGCCGAAGAGTTGTGTGATTACTCAGAAGAATTTCTTGAGGCGTGAGTCGATAGTCGAGTAGCAAAGGTTTTTTATACCATTGTGCATTCGCGTAGGTCGAGACATTGTTTGAAGGGGTAAGTCATTGATGCGATATATTCATTCGGGGTTGAATTTTATTGACGCAGAGGTAGAATTCAAATCGAATACTGATATTTATTAATGTCATGGGATCGAAATCATCGAAGGAAAAGGGGTCGAATATCCCAGTTAAATCATCGCCCATCATGTTCGCAAAACCAATCTTAATTTCATGAGCACACCAGTTGATGATGCAAGCGCTGGTGATGCCAATCCTATTTACAAGTCATGTGTAGAGATCTGTGAGAAAACTGGCTATGTCAAAAAAAAAAAAAAAAACTTGTTTCAAGTATTGCAAAGTTCCTGTAAACAGAAGGTGCCTGGTTTATGCAAGAACCTTTGTACTTGCGTTGGAAAGAATGGGACTGTAAGAGCGACTGTCGGTACCACTTCTCTGTGATATATTCAATTTTTCTCTAGGTTAGAAGGGTGACAGCAGCGGTTCTTATTCTTGGCGGTGTCTAATCACCCGGTGCAATCGTAAATTCTCGTTGTTGAAATTTTTGTGTGGTTTAGTAGTATTATAAATTGTTTGTAAATTAAGTGAGGATGAATTTTTCAAAATAGATAAAAAGGTCATGATGTAATAGTTGAATCTAGATACATTTCATATTTAGATGGCTCTTCTATACAACTAGCTAATACAGCGGTTTGCACCCATGTATCTCGGTAGATGGGAGCTTGTCCATAAAATGACTAGCATTTCAGCTATGTGTCTGAAGCCTATACTTAAAAGATCGAGTGGTAGTAATGCTCAACATGGATGGTTGTCAAGA
Source organism: Pinus albicaulis (assembly GCA_034641835.2). Classification (NCBI taxonomy): domain Eukaryota; kingdom Viridiplantae; phylum Streptophyta; class Pinopsida; order Pinales; family Pinaceae; genus Pinus; species Pinus albicaulis. The sequence goes on from CM076576.1 coordinate 285,224,558, forward strand.
TAGTATGGCGGTTGCGGATCTAGGGAAGGATCCCTCATTAGTCGTAGACATTGAGTGGTCTCCTAATGGGGTTATGCGATAGATTGGGATGTTGTCCAGTAATTGACTTCGGGAGGTCCTTGATTAGGGAGTTGAGGAATCGAACTCGGGAATCCAACTTCCCAACTACACCTTTATGAGGGTTATGAGGCAACTTGATGGAGCATCTACTGATAAGCTAAATAATGATTGATTATTTTGTTATTTGTGAGTGATTTCAATAAATTCATGTAATGTAAGCATTAAGGGGGGATGTTGGAATTAATGCTTACATCCTATATTTGAGAAGTTAGTTTGCGATGGTTGAGAAATTATCTCAGCCTCTCTCTCTAAATTAGGAATAATTTGGACCTCAGAAACTCTATTTAATAAGAGTAATATGAATGTAATCTGTGTGTGAGTGTGTTTACACATACACCATCTGTGTATAATATATGAGTGTTTTTAATATATGAGTGTTTTTTAATTATTTCTATCAAGAAATATGTCATCATCCTCTCTACCTGGTTCCCTGGTGAACCTTCAACTTCAATCACTCATTTTTCGTGAACATATTCATCATTCTTATGATTTCCTTAGTTTTGTGTAACGCTCCTTATGGTTCTTATCCTTAAAGGAGTTATCCCTTTAAAGGAGTCTCCATTTGTTTTAGACACTTCTTTCTTCAGGAGCCATGGTTTAAAATCTCTTTTCTTTCCTCTCCCTATAATTTAACACATTTTATTTTCGAGTATTTGGTCATTGGAGCTTTTGGAACCCTTTTCTCCTTTGGAGAGTTCGAATTCTATTTTTGAAAAGTAAGCTCACTTTATGAGCTCTTCTTATTTCAAACTCTAGTTGTTTTCTTCTTAGGTTTCAAACCCATATCTCTATTGGAAATAGGGGTTTTGTTTTGTTCTTTTGTTTCAACTTAGGTCTCAATGAACTAATTTCTACTTTAAAATTTATCCCATATTTTATTTTTTCTTTGCAATTCTTCTGTAACCAAAATTTTTAGTCAGATGAAATGATACAAAATTCTTTTTAGGTTCATCTGAATCCATTTTCCATATTTATTTCGTAAACAAAAAGGAAAATTGATCTTCTTATCAGCTTTGAAATGCATTAACATCCTCAAATGATAGAAAAACGCAAACACACTCCAGGTTATGCATTTTTGAATGATAAAAAAATTTCTTAACACTTTTTCTTTAACGTATTCCTTGGATCCCATTTTTCAAGTTTATGGATTCCTATGGTTCTTCAAAAATGCTTCCAATTTTCCTCTAATTTATGATTCTTGAACCATTTTTCACATGTTAATGCCAATTTGGTATCTCAGCCTATGGAACTTTCTCATACTTATAACCATAAGTCACCAATCTATGCTCTCATGCCATTCAAGGTTTGAACAAACTCAAATGTATCATTTTCATTCTCGCCTATGAACTTTTGGAAGAAGGATAACCATCCAACCTTTGAAATATTTAGCTACATCTTGGATAAGCTTACAAAATTTCAAACCCATGTGGTTCGTAACACGCTACCAGAACCATTACAAACTAAATGGTGATACGACATATTTGATTCACACCTTTCCCTTTTACCACAATTTATCGCAATAATTTATGGAGATTCTATGCAATGATTTATGGAAGTGATGAAGGTTTGAGGTTTGAATTTTTCAAGAGCTAGAAACAATGCAAGTTCGGCTAGGTATGGAAACTTTCATATTGGAATGGTTAGACCCACTATGGGTTTCATTAGCACTTGTGATAACTTGGCATCATAATTTGAAATGATTTCAGTTAATCACAGTCATTAAAATGATATTCAATGAAGTCATATGATTTGTAGCTGAATCGAGTAATATAATGATAGTGTAAGGTTAAAGTTTGGAAGATTTGATTGATATGATGAAAGGAGATTATAGGAAGGGTGAAGTGATCAGGATATTTTATGATGAAAATTAGGATATATGATTCATGAAATATTTTTTAGGTTTGTTTTTATTTTATTCATATTTTAAAATAGTGTTTTGATTAAAATCATTTCGCTCAAAAATATTTTATTCTACCTTGAGTCTATAATATTTTGAGTTGCTAAATCAGAATGTTGATGTTGACATTGTCTCTAGAGATTTTTCTATTGATGATGATAAATAACTTGAAGCTTGATTTTACTAATGAAAATTTTGTTATTAGAATGCATGAAATTACTTTTAACAACAAGAAAAAAATAATGGGTTGATACATAGATTCTAGTAGCTACAGAAACTGAGTTGATCTGAATTTTGTGAATATGAAAGCCTTCATAATAATGTTGAATACTTTACAATATCAAAATAGTAAACTAAAATTGATTTTAAATGTTGATATATTATAAATATTAAGATTATATAATCAATATAACCTCTACAATATTTATTTAGCGGTTGGAAATAAAGCTTGAAAAATTATGTAGTTGTGTTCACCAAAAATATACTTTTCAAGCTTAGTTCATATGAAATTGTTCTAGTGAAATAGTTTTCGCAAGAGAACATTGTTATTATTAAAAAAAAAATCTTGAAAAGAAATAAATTTGAGACAAAAGTAGGAGGAAAATTCCTCTTACTTACCATCTCTAATTAAGATTGTTTTAAGATAATGTTAACAATTTTTCCTCTGATCAAAGGCTTGTTATACTATATTAGTCTATGATCATTTACAAGGAAAGTGACTCCTTCTTCATCAATACTTTTAATGTTCATTGACCCAATATCGAAAACCTATACAAATTAATAAGATCTTAACAAATGGGTGTTGGACTTGGTTTAAAATTCTTGAATTTAGAACTGAAGAGAAGAGCCTAGTTGCCTATTTGGAATTTCTTCTTTTTAAGAATTTTTTCATGTCATTTCATTATTTTTTTTTGAATGAGTGTAGTATGTTGAATAGCCTTTGTCACATCTCAATTAGCTCATTTAGTTAAGTTATTTTCTATCATTGTGCTTCTAAGAGGATTAAGCCTTTTTCTACTACGGTTTGTAATGTCTTTATGTGGAACTCAATAGGAAGAAAAATATATTTCCATATGAACTCATATGGTGGAAATCCAAATGTATTTTCTACATGATCTTGTTAAACACAGGCATGGTAAACACACAAGAATAGGGAAAATAATAAAGATAAGTGTGATTTTATTTAATATTGACCATAGATTTTCATTTATATTACATTGATGTGACTCTTGGATTCCACATTCCAAGGTCACTTGGACTCCTTTTGTCAATTTACCTTCCACACCTGCCCGTTCAGGATTAGGTGTCCAACATTCCCCCCCTTAATCCGAAGGAGTATGTGTGAGTCCAAGAAGGGAGTTGTAATACAAATATGCAAAGTATGCATTGCAGCACTTAGGATGAATGAGCTCTCTGAAATGTTGTCATAAATAGGTGTTTTAAAGATGACCACCAACACTGGAACGCTTAGTGCAGTTTCAAGAACTCTTCCAAATCTGGCAAGAAGATGAGGTCATCTGCTATAGGAATTTTCCCTCATATTTTGAAGAGGGGGACCTTCAACCTAGAAGAAGGGAGGTCCACAACCTGTGATGGTTTAAGGAGGACCACCAAATCTAGAATGCTTGATGAATTTCCTGGAACTCTACCAAAACTGGCAAGAAGCTGAAGTCTTCTACTAGAGGAAGTGTCTCGAATTCTTTGAAGAAGAAGAATATCAACCTCGCATAGATGGTTTAATTTTTTCCATCAACCAAAGGCATGCTCATGGGAATTCGTGTCTCTAGCTACAACTCTAAATATGGAAAGACAAGTTGTGGCTCGGGCTCACTTGAAATGTTGTGCCTCTGGCTAAAACTATGAATCTGGAATGACAAGTTATGGCTCAGGCTCGCTTGAACTGTTGTGTCTCTCACTACAATTTTGAATCTAGAATGATAGGTTGTGGCTTAGGCTCACTTGATGTGGCTTCGAAGCTTGTATATGACCATCATTTTCTCCCGTCTCAGGTGGAAAATATGCAGGTGGAATATGGCGAGAATGCAGGACTGCTTCTGTTTCTAGCAGTCCCAACCTCTCAACAAGTGTGGCCCAATATATTCAATTGTGTAGAGAATCATGGCTAGAGAGGATTGAAAAGGATACAAAGACCAGTGGCTCAAATTGGAGCAGGGCCAGTAATCGTCGGCTCTGATACCATGTTAAAAACACACATGGTAAACACACAAGAATAGGAAAAATGATAAAGATAAGTGTGAGTTGCTTTATTATTAACCATAGATGTGCATTTATATTACATTGATGTGACTCTTTTATTCCACATTCCAAGGTCACTTAGACTCATTTTTTCCATTCGCCTTCCATAACTACCCATTGAGAATTAGGTGTCCAACAAATCTAGTATGCCACAATCCTTCTATAAATAGATATACCGAATATTTATGATAAAGCTGAATAGTTTTAGTAAGAATGGCTTCTACGGTTTTATTAATTGACTACAATTTCCCATTGTCTTATGGATGACATGGGGAATATTTCCGATGTATGATCTGGTATTGTTACATAATCTTATGCACAAAATTTGATGTAAATTGATCAACTTGAAGTGAATCAGTTTCCTTTTGTACACCAAAATGAGTAAATATGTTTTCCAGTAAAATTTATACAAATTATTATTCTGTAGCTCAAAGAAAATGTTTATCTTGTTCCCACTTAGTAATATGAATATATTCATAGCATACTAGATATATGTTTTCTTTTTTAAATTGATAGGTCCTACAATGTCTAGAGTCCATTTTTCAAAAGACTCTATAAGTAACTCAGGTAATAGGGGCATTTCCTCAGCTTGTATTGGTCTAACCATGTGTTGAAAACTATCACAACTCCTGATATATTTTTTAGCATCATGAAGCAAAGAAGTCTAATACTACCCTAACGCAAGACTTTATAAGCTATTCTTTTATCAACAAATAGTCCTCCACAAGGTTCATGATGTGATTCTTTAAATATTCCATATATCGCATCTTTGCATACGCATCATAAAATAGTCAAACCAATATTGTATGAAAGATATCTCCTCTAATCCAATAATATGTGGCACCTGTCTCGATGATCGTCTACTTTTCTGCAGATGAAATAAATTGGAGTAATTTTCCTATATCCAAATAGTTAGAAATATATACAAACAAAGGAGAATTTAATAGAAATTGAAAATAAATTTTCATCAAGAAAATTATCATCTATAGATATTGTTTCACCTTCATTTTAGAATCTAAAAAGAAAACATGTAATGCATTTTCCTTTCGAAGTTTATCTAAGATGATGATATTAAATTTTTATAGTAAAATTATACATCTAGATCACTAATTATCAAATTGTAGAATAATTATTATGAATAAAGGTATTTTAAATAGTAATATAATACCAAATTTTATTTATAACATGTACTATTGTAAGAAATTATTTTTATGTTACAATACAATTTAATTCTATAGACATTAAATTCTTACTTACAAAATAAATAAATGGCATAAAAATTTGATTTTCTTTCATTCCTAATACTACTCCTAAGGTCGTTTCTAAATAATTGGTCACTATTTGAAAAAAAAATACACCAATTTGGTCTAAAATAGGTGCTTTAATTATTTTTCTATAATATGTCAAAGGAAATTTTGTGACGAATAATTTGGAAAAGCTCACTATATTTAACAAAAAATTTAAATGATAGTTCCTTTACAATTTATTTTAGGAAAAACATCATACGTCTCTAGGGTTGTTGATTAGTTAGAATTTTTTTAAATATAAATATTATGTATACATGTATTAGGATTCATTCCTTACATATCAATGTATTCCCAAGCAAATGGACTAAATATATTTGTACTTTTAAATTAATTGTGATTTTTGAGACTCACCCAAATTAGAATTTATACTTAAAGTTTATCTTTGTTTAATCTCTTTATGATATCTACAATATTCAATTATTATAATAAATAACTAATTATAAACTATTGACAAAACAATTTTCTTGAAAAAAAAAAAATTAAGATATGAGTATAAGGAGAAGAGTTTCCCCTAGATATTCAATAAAATCGAAGTTACCAATGAAATTAATAATTTGATTTTCTTCAATATCTTCCTTGAAACTCATAGCTTAATTTATATTAAATTTGGTTGTATTATTTCCTCATCATTATATATATTTTCAATCCATTATGAGTTTTCAAATTTAGTTATTCATTTCGTAGGTGGATATAGAGTGAATTCTTTTACTAAATTTCCATTTGATATTGTCATATATCTCTAGATATACAACTAATGAATGCATCAATTGTAGCTAACCATGGTTTTCCAAGATTATTGGGTGTCTTCCTAAATTCATTTTAGAGGTTAAAACCATAAAATCTATGAGGTATTCTCAATAATCTAAGAAAACCATAATGTATTCTAACACTCATATTTTTATTGTAGGTGGATATAGAGTGAATTTTTTTACTAAATTTCCATTTGATATTGTCATATATCTCTAGATATACAACTAATGAATGCATCAATTGTAGCTAACCATGGTTTTCCAAGATTAGTGGGTGTCCTCCAAAATTCATTTTAGGGGTTAAAATCATAAGATATATGAGGTATTCTCAAGAATCTAAGAAAACCATAATGTCTTCTAGAACACTCATATTTTTATTGTAGATCTATATGCTGATTGTAAAAGTATAGGTGTGTAATGAATATTACCTATTTAGACATAATCCATTTGCCCTTTTTTCATAATATTAATTGTAGCTTCTAAATCTGTTAAGGTGTAGGAATTGCAATGTCATTTATGATAATTTTAACAATGAGACTATCTAGATCAAGGTATTTTTCAATATGATTTTTCCCTTCATTAAATCTGCAAATTTACCAATAACGTATATTGTTTATGGATCCTTTTTATTCCTTCATAATTTTTTTATAAAAAAGTCCCTTAATGTTTTTGCATAAATTGGGATATATTTAATTTCTTGCAGTAAAAAATTCTAATACATATATTGTTCAAATTTATCTAATATATCATCTTAATATTGTATTATTTTCTTTTTTGCATTCAACCTTTCTAGAAAAGAAGGCATTTGAGATGTTGATGGTAGATCTATTTGAGGAGAAGAATAAGTTTGTTTTATTGGTATATTATTTTTTCATTGATTAGGAGTTTTCTCCTCAATTTTTTTGTTCAATAATAACAAGTGAACCTTTATGAAGTATTCTCCCTTATCTAAGATCAATACATTTGAATCAATAGGAGTAATCATATAAGCTAGAAAATTTTGTAATTCAACATTGTAAGTGGGTTGAGCTATAGTATTGTTGGGATTTGGAATGGCTTGGGAAAGTAGATAAGTTGGTTATTTAGGAGGTTTATTTGATGGAAATTTAATTGTTGTGATTGAGGAACTCATGGCTATGGAGATTGGGTAGAATAAGGTTGTTGGACTTGTGGAGGATATTGCAGGAATTTTTGTTGTGGATATTGTTATGAAACGGGCTCACAAAATAGAAGAAAATATAGATCAACAACTTAGAGATCAGCCTCTTCAATGGGGTGACCTCCTTTACCTTACATAAATGAACAATGATTGGATGGTACAAATGACAAAACCTCATTCTATATATCAGAGTCCAAGGGGTCACAATATAATCCTAGTTGACATAACAATAACAATGTAAGGGCACAACAATAACAATAGTGGGCTTCTATGGGGAAAAATAATAACAATATGGGGACTACATGGGCACAACAATAACATTAAGGGGCTACAATATTAACAATAACAATAAGGGGATATACTAGTATTATAGAGACCTAAGATGCCCCTCTCCTTCAAAAAAGTGTTGTCCTCAACGCTTGATTACTTCTGGATGCTACTATACAACATTCTCATCCTCCCATGTGGAATATTCCACTTGATGATATACGTTGAAATTGGTCGCTTTCGTAGCTGTTGAGTTCTTGTTTCTGTGACTGCTTCAAGTTCCAATATTAGTTTTCCTTCCTCTTCAAGTTTTGGCAATATTGTTTGAACTGGGACTTGCTCCATCTGTAGTATCCATGTTATCGGATCCTTGCCATCAAAATTCCTCATATCTATATTTGGAATATGGAGGAACTTAAATCAAATGTTAGAGTCTATAAAATCATGATTAATATTTCTTTTGTTCTCATCATAAGTTTGATCTACTACCTTTTCACCATTAGGAATTATTTCTTGTAGCAACTTTTTCAAACCTTCCATGCTTGCGTTTAGATCATTATTCATGTCTTCCATGTTGCCTTTCAATTTTTCTTCTATACCATCGATCTTAGCTTTCATTCCATTCTTCAAACCATCCATATTAGCTTCCAATACTTTCTTCAAACCATCCATCTTAGCTTCCAATACTTTCTTCAAACCATCCATCTTAGCTTCCATTTCATTTTTGGTTACTTTTTGCAAGAGTGAAATTTGTTACACTTGGTATCATAATTTTGATATATCATGTTGAACTTATTCCTCTTCATGCATCATAGTAGATATTTCTAGGGGCTTAATGGGTGTCGAAATATTTTTAGGAGGAATATATATGCTTCAATATTCCCTTGCGATCACTTCAAATTGATTTTTCAAACAAAATTTATGCTATTTTTTTTGTTAAATACACATGTTTTTCTTGCTTTTAGGAGCTTGATCTTGAAATAGTTGCAACTTTGTAGTTTCGGATCTCCAAGATCTGAACTTCAGTCTTGTCGTAGCCCTCTTAGTCTTCTTCCCAATGCCACAAGTAAGACCTAATTTGGATTCTTCAAGTTAAATTTATTCCCAATCTCCCCAAATGACCTAATTATGGGATGGTTCAACATAGTGAACTTCTACGGCATGCCACGTGTCACTTTTTTTACCTTCGGCTCTTAAATCGTTACACAAGAAACTATAAGTTGTGAAATTTTGGTCACTTTTTACAGAATTCCAATCTGATGTCTGAAATGAAAGTTATGATGATTTTCACTCAGCCACCTATTTGATATGAAATTATGGAGCCTGCAAAAACACTAACTTCCTCAGATCATATCTTAGAAATTGTAACGAAACAAGATCTGAAAGTTTTACATGAAGTTCCTCGGAATTTCGGCTCAAATGGGTTTTTTTTTCAAATTTTGAACCTTTGTAGAAAAAAATTTATAGCAAACATTCCAAGATGACCTGTTTGCAGTAGCGAAACCCTAGAATCCAAAGCTATAATACCAAATGTTATGAAAACAACTCACAAAATAGAAGAAAAGATAGATCAACGACTTAGAAATTAGCCTCTTCGAGGGGTAAACCTCCTTTACATTACATAAATAAACAATTCTTGGATGTTACAAATGACAAACCTCCTTTCTATATATAAGAGTCCAAGGGGTCACAATATAATCCTAGCCGACATAACAATAACAATGTAAGGGCACAACAATAAAAATAGTGGGCTTCTATGGGGCACAATAATAAAAATATCGGGACTACATGGGCACAACAATAACAATAAGGAGTTATACTAACAATAACAATAAGGGGATACACTAGTATTATAGGGACCTAAGAGATACTACGAGTGTTTTTAATATTGTAAGTATGTATAATTCGACATATTTCTATAAGTATATCATTTCTATCCTTGTTGCTAAGGTTGGTTTTAGGTTTGTTGTGAGGGTCTTGTTTTCCAAAGAATAGTGGTATTCTAATTGCATCGCAAATATTTTTGATAAGGATAGAGTTGATGTGTGGGATTTTGAGAAATACCCATTGGTCATGGCTTCCAAGGTATTATTGGTGTAAAGTAATAATTTTTTTCTATTGCTTCATTTTATCCTTCAAAAACTGTTTTGAGTCCTAATAGTGATGAGAAATTTCTTTTTGTATGGTTTTCTACACATATAGCAAAAAACTTCAATGTATTCAAAGAACATTCATGCAAATAATTCTTCTTTCTACATTTTGGACAAAAAACTAATGAATATGTGTTTTCTATGTTTTGTATTTTTTTATCTTCAAAGTATCTATTGGTTCACTAAGGTTACTAAGACTATCTATTTTATTTTTTCCAACAAATTACCAATTTAAGCTCTACTTACCACACTAGATTTCAATTTACTAACCCTAGAGATAATGTCTCTAGGTCGCTTACCATATTTATCCTTTCCTTGATAAATGTGATTAGACAAATCATAAATTTATAGATAACTTAATTGAGACAGATATCCCTTTCCCATAAGATTTAGTACATCTATCCATTCATATCTCATTTCTCGAAGATGAAGAATTCTAAGAGTATCCAAATTGAAATTTTGTTGTTTAGCCCTTTTAAAAATATAATGGAATCTTTCAAGTAATATTCAAGGGCTACATCATACTTTTATGATATTTTAAATACTTCCTCTCGCAATACTTGCTTTACATACTTGTCTTTGTATTTATTAAGAAATATATTATTCGAAGTTTTGATACTATTTGTTCCTAATCCCATAAACCATTACAAAAATGCATCCTTAAGAGTAGATGGAAACAACTTAATTTTTGGGACATTAAGAGTAATCATAACTATGACATAATAGATCAAATTCAAAAAGAAAATTTTAGGATCTTTTATTCACATACCTTGAGATTAGAAATTACTAACGTTGAAATAGTTTTCATGTTAACATTTGATGTTGGATCTATAATAGGAAATCCAAACTCTTCTTCAACATTTTCTACTATCCATGTCATTTCTTCTATTATTTCTTGTTCTTCATGTTCAACCATATTTTTTTTAATAGATTTTGTTGGTGAAGTAGTGTATCTTGGTTCTTTTATAGGATTATGGACGAATAGTAATTATGGATCTCCATTGGTTAGTTCTTCTTCAGTATTGTGAAAGTAGAGTATAATTACTTGTTGTGGACTTGATATATCTATGATTTCCTCTCCATTTTATTATTTAATATTTCCCTCTATCTCGTGGAGCCAAAATTCTACCTAAGTGTACTCCTCTTATAATTCTACTTGCATATGATGTGTCTCTTATTGCACCATGAGTTGGGTTGTATGGGCAATGTGTGCTTGAGTGGTTGGAACAATTATACCCCTAAAGAATCTACCTCTGAAAAAAAAATTCCTATTCATGCATTCTAATTAGCATGACTTCATCTAAGATATTTTCTAAATGCATTTATAGCTATTTCTATGTGATTCTATCTCATTTTTAAGTAATTTATTTTAAAGCTTCTTTGGAAATGACACCAAAATGTTAATTAATTTATTTTTTTTGTAAATTCCTTTCATTTAATTATCAATCCAAAAGCCTAATCTTCTAAAGCATAAACTCTATATGTGCAAGAGCTAATTATTTGTAAACAAAATCTACTAAATGATAACTTTCTAAATTAACTAAATATCATGTCATCGAAACTAATCAAATCTATAATTTATAAATTACATATTTTGACATCCTATTAGAGTCCTTAACCAGACATTGTAAATGTTGCATTGTAAATGATGGCTTCTATAATAATGGTGAAGTAATTTCTCAAAATAAAAATGAGATGCTAGTGTTTATATATCTATGTTGAAAGCATGAAACCATATTGAAATTAGCACTTCGTAAATATAAATAAAACAAAATTTTATTGAATTGAATAAAAAACCAACTAGAAATTAAAATAAAAGATTCAACTTGAATTAAAAACTAAGTAGAAGTATAAGTATTACTTGCACAATGGGCCTTGAGTTTTTCATTGGAAATATGTTATAATACTAACTTAATTTTTCATACACCATCCTCATGATTAAATCATATGTAATGAGCAAATAAGTATTTTTATATTAGCTCAAGGAAACTGAGTATAGAACATACAAAAGTGATTTCTTTGATAATATAATCCACTGGGTCTCTTCCCCAATGCTTTACAAGCCTCCTTGTATATCTACATCCCCAATGCTTTACAAGCCTCCTTATATATAAACCTCCCCAATGCTTTACAATCTTCCTTTTATATCTACCCATCTGGCTGATTCTTCTATGAAACCTAGCTCATTTGTTATCTCATCCAAGTCATGTTTATTTCTCTAAATTAATACAACCATATAGAATGATGCCCTTGAAGTGACGTCAATTACAAGTATAGTCACTACATAAAAGTGTCATTATTTCAATTTGAATTTGAATTTTTACTAAGAAGTCTTTTTCACTTTTAAACCACTTCCTTACAACACCACTACAAATTCCCCTCCCAATAGTATATGTGAATTTTCATCCTTTACATGTTAGTGTTCCCCTAAAATTCATTTTGTGTAAATTTTGTCATATGCATTTTGACAATTTTTCTCTATATTAAAAAAAAAAAAAATACAATATGTACTCACACTAAACCTTGGATGAGTTTTCAGTTTTATTATGTTTTTATATACATTCTATAAATTTTTTACATTTTCATTTTAAAAATCATTTTTATCAAAAAAAAATAACAATAAAATTCTATACATATTATTACAAAATGTTTGATTTCAAATTTCACTACAAAATAATTATCATGCTGCCTAGATTTCATTCTCAACTAAATCAAAGGTTTAATTGGATCATTTATAAATATATATCTAAATGTAATGAACATGGTGTTACAAGTAGCCTTGAACACAATATCACAAGTTGGAAAAAATTAAGGGCTAAATTTTGTTTATGGTTAATTTTCAATGCTTATAAAAAAAACAATTTCCACTTTTAGTATTGAACATGTATCACAAATTAAGAAATTTTTAGAGACTATAATTTTTCTTATAAACTATTTTATCATACTTTTCTCATTTTATAAAATCTTTACAATTAATTTTTTTTAAATTAAATATGGCTAAATATTTTATATATTGCATTTTAATAAATAATAAAATTGATCAATAATTTTACACTATAATATAAATTTTTTCTACAACATTTAAATCATTAAACTTTCCCATAACTTACTGCATAAACCATATATAATTTAATACATTGGCATAACTCCCGGAGAAAAGAAAAAAAAAAACAAAAACAAAAACACAACTTGTTTATATGGCTCACTACATAAAGAAATTTAATTCGATACATAAATGATTGCATAAACAATATATGCTCATAAAGAAATTTAATTCGATACATAAATGATTGCATGAACAACATATGCTTTGGTACAGGCCATCATATAATTTAAATTTCCTTCCACATATTTGGATATAAAATTGTATTAATATATTTGGATATAACGTTGCCTTTTTTTTCCTATTTTTAATATTATTTAGACCTAAATCTAAATAAAACTATATAGTTTGACAATTATTCCAAATAATATTTTTTCAATTGAAAATATAAAAATAAAAAAACATCATCTTGAATAAAATCTCTGTACATAGAATTTTAGATCATAAATAAGATAGCAACGATCCAAACATAGCATCACAGCATACATGCACTGTGGAACTGAAGCGAGAAGCGAGCACTGAGAGGGTCGCTGTAAGGAGAAACTCGAGGCCTTCAAGGACGATCGTTTATAAATTTTTTAAAGAAGGTTTTCAGTGAGGCCTGCTAAACAAAACCTCCCAAGAATTTTTTTTATTAAATCAACTTATGAATAAAAAACAAAAACCCAAAAAAAACACATTATGTAAGCAAATCTAACTGTTTTATGCAATAATAGCTTTAAAAGCTTGGTTCTTCAATAACAAATTTTAAAAATACAGTAAATCTGGTACTGAGAAATTGAAACACAGAGTCGACTGTAAAGGGATAGAGAGATTCAATTTCATGGCCTTGATACTCTATTGGAAATCAAAATATAACTGTTGTTTCAGCATGGTATCAGAGCTATGAAATTAAATCTATCTTCTGAAATATGATGTTCCAGTAATGTATCTGATATATATATTCTCATGTGTAATATTTTAGTAACTCGGATATCACATATTTTAAGAGTAACACTATATTTAACATTTTCAATAACATATTGAATAGTCATATATGTAATTGTATTTAATATTTTTAATTATTAATATATTTAATAGTTTTAATTAAGCTTCACTTAATTAGTTGAGTTTTTAAAGCATTTTTGTTATTGAAATGTTAAGGTTTTATTTTATTATATTTTAAGGTTGTGGATTGAAAAAAAAAAAGGTTTAGGTTAATTAGTTTAAAAAAAATAGTTTTAATTAAAATATTATCAATCAGCTCTTAGTGTTAGCTCAATTGATTGGTTAGAGATTCAATTTCCTGGAAGGTTAGGCTATGTGGTTGATCTGTGAATCACATTAACAAAAAAAAATTGAAATATTTCCAATAGTTAATTTATTGCATTAATCATTTTAACTCTATATTTATGATATAGCTTCCAGGTGAAAGATATGAGATTATAGTACCATATTTATCTGAATAGGTGTATGGTGATATGAATATCTATTTTGAAATAGAATTTCTAAATTTTTTGTTTTCAAGTAACTTTTTTCTTTTTAAATAAAAAAATTAAGTGCACTAATGAAATTTAATAAAACGGTATATTATTACATTAGGGGTGAGGCTTAATAAGAGAGTATTTTCTCTATTATTTTCACATATAAGGGGATCTAATGAAACTCTAACTCTAATTTTGATAGCAAATCAGTTTTTCCTTTATTATCTTAATTCAACAAAAATAAAGAAAGTTTATTTGGTTGTAAGAGGATACAATTTAACTTTATTGATATTGAGTTTATATAAACTAATCATCCATTATAACTTGTATAATTTTACTAGTTGATAAATGTATACCTTCTTAAGTTGAGATAGACCATATTTGGTGTAGGTGGACCTTAATCATCTTCATTATCATATCAATGTTTGTTTAATTTATTTATTACATAATTTAAGATAACAACTCACCATATTAGATTATAAAACATTCTTCATTTCTTTTGGTGCAATAAATTGAATGATAATATAAAGATTAGTTTAATGAACTAAATTTAATTAGTATTTTTGTTCTTTTATGAAGATTTTGTTTTAGAAATTCACATATTCTCCATACACATGCACCATCCTTTTAGTAATAACCTTTCAGTAATACCATCTTTTTAGTAATAATTTACATGTACAATACAAATCTTATTAGGTTTAACTTTTTATTTCATTAATTCTATAAAATGTTAAATACATGGTTATTCTAGTATCTTCCATGCACCATTTTATTGATATTAGTTAAACCAGTAATTGCAACATATGTTGCAAAGGAAAAGTTGTAAGGTTGTAGCATAGGAAACAATAGCATAGAAGAAAGAAGTGAAAAATGTATGCAATTTTGTAAATTTTTAATGGTGTTTCTTTTTTATCATAAGCTATGTTTCACGGAGATTCCAGCTAGACCAATATTCCTTAATATGTTCAAAATGAAGGTAATGCACAACACCTTAACTCCAAAGGATTTATAAAAATGCTCTTCATTAAGATTCAGGGATTACACCATTCCCAACTGTTATAAGTAAATGATTTAAATCAAACATTTAATAGCATAAGTAATCACATATAATATTTAATTCACAATGCAATGGATAATAGTTTTTGTTAGAAGGGATTCAAGATAATATGTGCATTTTGAGTCATTTTTATGTCAATTCTACATGTTGTCACAATTCTATTTTTGTGATCAAGAATATAGAATTTTTAGGGTGGTATTCTATGTGCACTAAAATACCTGTGAGGTCCAGCACTATGTATGGGGTTTCATTTTCAATATTTGTTTGCGGAGAGTAATGAAGATTTCAAATGTTTTCTACAGTAGGTAGGAGACTAGGTTGTTGCACTTTCCACCGCCATGTCTCTCTTGAAAAAAATCTAGAAAAAAAAGAAGGAAGGTGGATTTCTTTGAGTAACCCAACATCAGCTAGAACCCAAGCTTATGAGCTTATGGTCCACATGTGCTATTGTAAGGGGTTACTTATAACTTTATATCCTATGAGAAGAAGAAGCACTACCTGGTGAAAATTTTTGGGTTCCTAATATGAAAACATCCACATTAAAGTTAAACTAAAATGACCACAAAGAACCATGAAATGGACCAATATTTACTAGGTGATGGTGTCTATTGAAGAATACTACTCCATATTTTATGTCATTCATGATTAATAAACAAACAAATTCAAACATAAAGTTCATTTTTATTGACAAAAAAATTATGAAAATTTGTTAAAATGAAGAAAATGACATGGAAAAATGCACTAAATCCAAATCATCCAGATGATGTATGTTCTAAAACTTCACTAGAATGTATCAATTACCTGTGAAAATGTTGATTTAATTAGGTTTAAACATTAAATTGCGATTAAATGCACATGCATGTGTGAGAGAGAGATAAATATTTTGATGTCCTTGGTGAATCATGACAGAACCCTTCATATCATAAAAGAAAACTTTCATTTGAATTAGTATTATCTAGTAACAACAATTTATTTTAATAAAGGTATCATGGCTAAAATTTCTCCATTATTTAGCTACACTTGTTCACCTTGGATAGAAACAAAAGAATGAAATAGATAAAATTTCAACATATTTAACTATTTTGGATATTTTAAAAAAATGAAATAGATAAAATTTCAACGTATTTAACTATTTTAGATATTTTAAAGAATTCATACTTACCAACAATATTGTATCTAGAAATAGAAATTCTAAATTTCACACACTGATCAACTCCATTTAGCACAATGCAATCATTTGAAAAATGTAACTAAATATAAGATCAATTCTTTTCCAAAACTAACATACAAACTTCAAAGCACCCCAGAAGCCTCCAAGTCACGGTAGCTTTGTTACTATGAGTTGTTCCCACGAGACTCAAGAATCCATTTGGAGAAAGGGACCAATCAGACCCTCGTATCTTCTTTTGGTGTTCCCAAAAAAAAATTGATGAAAATGATTCATCGATGTGGTTGGCTAAGATATTAAGGTTCTAAAGTGATGCACTTATAATCTAATTCTCCTATAATCTAAGATATGAACCACTCAAGGTGATAAAAGAATATGAAACCATTGTTTCTCACGTATGTGTGCAAAAAGGATGAAATCGTTTGAAGGCACATGGGTACATTAATTTCCCTTGGTAGAGAATACCATTACGATTCACAATATGGTGGGTACATGGATGCCCTGGGAATATAAGTACTCAAGAACATTCCTTTTAAGAATTATAAAGAAAATTTTAAAAATACACAAGGATATTCTTTTTCTACAATGACAAATAGTGTCACTTGAAGCAAGAATCGTGGATTTAGAAGAATGACTTCATTTTGGAGATTTCAATCTTGCATGATATGCAGATTCACTTTTCCCTTTCCATTCAAATAGATATTGTTGGGAACTAAGATCAAATAAATATAAGAAGGAATTAATTAAAAAATTTATTACAATTAATTGCTCACCTTCGCAGCCATGGTGTTATGGAAATCCCAGTTTAGTTTATAAAAACAAAATGTGAATTGTTTTAGTTGAAATCTCTTTAGATATATTCTAATCTACTTTAATTATGAAGAGATAAAAAGTAAATAATGTCTGGGAAGACATGCTTATGCTTTCTTCTCCTTTTTTGATGAACTAGGTGGAGAAATGATTCTTAAGGTCCAAGATACTAAATTGGATCTATTGAAGGGAATAATCCAATAAATAAGATCAAATATAAAGATGTCATTGAAGTTATGCTTTCTAAGCTTTTACAGCTTTCTAAATTCCTTCTTTTCCTCTTGTGAAAAGATGACAGTGAGACTTGTCAAATGGAAATTAAACACACAAAAACAAGGATTTTAAGACCTAGGTCAATACAAGATTTTAAAAAAAAATTCTTTAAGATGGAAGTGATACTTAGATTCCTCTTCTTGCATAGATGTATAAGAAAAAGGATAAAGCATATTTACAACCATCTTTTGTATATGGCCTTTGAGTATGAATGAGGACCATGTAATTTTGTACATGGCATATATGGAATTTTAATTTGCTTGTACAAACCTTCAGAATAATAAATGGAGTATCCTCTTCTCACACATATATATGAGTAAATGTGTAAAGAATTTTTACAACCTTATCTTTGTATATAATGGGCTTATAGTTATAGATGGATCCTACCAATTTTTCGGATGGTTGATGTGTAATACATTGTTTTTGTTGAAAAATAAATCTACTTACCTTCTATGCAATGAACTAACCATGCATACATGCATTTCTAAGATATGTGTCCATACTGTCACAACCATACAAATGTCCTCATGGAGCCTATCAACCAAATTTTAATCAAAGATCACAAGTTAGTCTAACTTGAAAAAAAGTGCATCAATGATAAACTTGAAATGTGATAACTCTAAGAAAAAATCAATTGATCTTTATTTATAATACAACAATTAATATTTTTTTTTTTTAATACATAAAGTGATCCAGCACTTCAACCACCTTATCTGCTAGATGGTCCACTGTAAGCACTAGACTATTTCATGAAATAATTATAGCTCCTAACTACAAAGATACTTAAAACTAAAACACAAAAAATCATATAAGATAAGCAACTGGGACATCTAAAACATCAACATAGCTAAGACATATACACAAATATGATGCAGAGTGTATATATAAATAATTATGAATTATAAATAGGAGAAAGCACCAATACATACCTCACTTAGACACAAAAATTATTACTGCTTCTATTAAAAAATTAACCCTTTGAAACATGACATATATGTTCTGATGTCATAATATTATTAATAAATTAATATATCATTTAATGAAAAGAAGAAAACATATGTGTTCCATTAACAAAAATAAAAACTAAGCAAAGATCACTTACAATTCAAAGCCATGTTTGGATAAGTGATGAGAGCTAGTTTCCCACTATCTCCATATACAAAGAATAATACGGACCCACAGCTAGTCTGAACAACTTCCTCATAAATCCAAAATATACAAAGACATGTCCACAATCAAAAAGAGAATTAAAAGTTCTATCCACTTGAAATGTGCAAATAAGAAATGTGCATAAAGACATATGGTTACACGATACAGTCCTCGAGTGTTTTGGAAATAGCAGTTGTGACTGAGTTAGATCCTTCTCAGTAAACATATCTAGTCCTAACTCTTATTTTTTACAATATTACTCTAGCCTTCAAAGGAAATGTACGGGTGCTACCGAAATTCGACATGAAAATATATTTCATCAGGTATGAAATGCAATGTGACAACTATTAGCAATAATTATGCAATGCCTAAATTGTACATCCAGCAATTAGCAACAGGTCCTAGTAGGATACCTGAAGTATATACTTCATGATCAACGAAATTTCAGTGTGTACTTCCGATTTTCTTTCAATCAATTTTGTGGTGAAATTTGATTTTAGAGTGTGTGAAAAGTTATTTTTGTTGAAATTTAGTTAAATTTGATTTTAGAGTGTGTGAGAAGTTATTTTTGTTAAAATTCAATTAAAGGGAAAATTGGCTAAACAGTGTAATTTTTTGAAAGAAGCACGAGCATAAACCATTTTAGTCTAAATATGAAACAATTGTTTTTGGAGGAGATCATTTTTTTCACTAAAATCCTTGAGGAGAGTTGTTGAACTAAAAAATGTACTAGAAAATCTGGAATTTAGCATGTTGTCACAATTTTATTTTTGTGATCAAGAATATATAATTTTTATGGTGGTGTTCTATGTGCACTAAAATACTTATGAGGTCAAGAAATATGTATGGGGTTTCATTTTTAATATTTGTTTGTCCAAATTAAGAAATATTTTAAAGATTTTCTGCAATATCCCCAAGACTAGATTGTTGAAGCTAGAACTCGAGCTTATGAGCTTATGGTCCACATTTGCTATTCTAAGGGATTACTTATAGCTTGTATATCTTATGAGAAGAAGAAGCACCACCTGGTGAAAAATTATGGGTTCCTAATATGAAAACATCCACATTAAAGTTAAGCTACAATGACCACTAATAATGATACAATGGACCAATATTTACTAGGGGAAGGAATCTATTGGAGCAAACTACTCCATATTTTATGTTATTCATGAGTAATAAACACTCAAATTCAAACATAAAGTCCATTTTTAATCCATAGGAATACAAAATTTTATGAAACATTGTTAAGCTAAAGAAAATGACATGGAAAAATGCACTAAATCCAAATCATCTAAATGATATTTGTTCTAAAAATTCACGAGAATGTATCAATTACTAGTGAAAAGGTTGATTTAATTAGGTTTAAACAACAAATAATGCTTAAATACACATGCATATGTGTGAGAGAGAGAGAGAGAGAGAGAGATAAATAGTTTGATGGCCTTGGTGAATCATGATAAATCTCTTCACATCATAAAATACAACTTTCATTTGAATCAAGAGTATCCACTAAAAGAAATTTACATTAACAATAATTCTAGACTTAAAAAAATTTGTCAATACTACAATTTGAGCATTATTTTTCTACACCTGTTCACCATAGAGAAAAAGAATAAAATGATTAAAATTTTAACATATTTACATATTTTGGATATTTTAAGAAATTCAATCTTACAAACAATGTTGTATCTTGAAATAGAAATTCTAATTTTCACAAACTATGTCATGGACCAGCTCCATTTAGAACAATGTTGCATCTTGAAATAGAAATTCTAGTTTTCACAAATTATGTCATGGACCAGCTCCATTTAGCATAATGCAATTTGTACATACATTTGGAATATGTAACTAAATATAAGACCATTGTTTTCCAAAAATAACATACAAACTAAAAAACACCACATAAGCCTCCAAGTGAGGAAAACTGTGTTATTGTGAGTTGTTCTTGGGAGACTCAAGAGTCCATTTACAGAAAGGGACCAATCCCACCCTTGTATCCGCTTTGGGTGTTCCTAAAAAAATTTGATGAAAATCTAAGATATTAAAGCTCTAAAGTGATGCACTTATAATCTAATTATCCTATAATATAAGAGATGACTCAGTCAAGGTGATAAAATAATATGAATTCATTGGTTTTCATGTATGTGTCCATAGGTAGGTGTGGGTGCAGTTGTCTGTGTAAAAAAGATGAAACTATTTGAAACTTGGGCACAAGGGTACATCAATTTCCATTAGAGAACACCATTAGGATGCCAAATATGGTGGGTATAGAGATGCCCTAGCCTGAATAGAATTACTCATGAACATGTCATTTAACAATGATAAAGAGAATTTGCAAAATATACAATGATATTATTTTGTTGCAATGCCAAATATCATGTCATTTTAAGCAAGCATCATGGATTCAGAGTAATGACCTCATTTTGGAGATTTCAATCTTGCAATATATGAAAATTCACTTTTCTCTTTTCCATTCATATAGATATTGTTGGTAACTAAGATCAAATAAATAGCATAAGGAATTAATTAAAAATTTGATTATAATTAATTGCTCACCTTCACAGCCATGGTGTTATGGAAATCCAAATTTATTCTATCAAAAACCAAATGTGACAATTTTTAGTTCAATTCTCCTCAAATATATTATAATTCTACTTTAATTCTAAAGAGATAAAAGGTAAATAATTTGTGGGAATACATGCTTATGTGTTCTCCATTTTTTATGAACTAGGTGGAGAAATGAGTCTTGAATTCCAAGCTACTGAAATGGATAAGGATGTTACTGAAGTCATGTTTTCTAAATTTGTACAGCTTTCTAAATGTTTTCTTAGTTTCCTCTTGTGAAAATATGTCTGCTTAGTTTCCTCTAGCGAAAAGACCTATTGTGAAAAGATGACAGTGTGTCAAATGGAAATTAAACACACAAAAACAATGATTTTAAGACCTTGGTCAAGAAAAGATATAAACAATTTTCTATTTAAGATGGCAGTGATAATTATATTCCTCTTCTTGCATGGATGTATTAGTGATGCAGGAGCATTAAGGTAGAACCAACAATGTGACAAGCTCGACACATTTTGTGGTTGGGGAAGAGGACTAGCAGTCCAAATAATTTGAAGAGTTTAGTTTTAAAATATTGGTTTAAAGTTAATTTGGGCTAACATAGCCATTGTAATATGTAGGTTAAAAGAATAGTTAGATTAGGATTAGTTAGGAATTTATTTGAATAAACTGTTCTGAAATTGAATAACATTTTCTCAACCATATGGGGATTTTGGGAAAGGCATAAAAAAAAAAAACCAAATCCACCAATAGAGGGTTCTTCTATCCATAATGAAGAAGAGAGAACGAGAGGGAAATAGGTGTGAAATAAGGTTGAACAAAGAGTAGGAATAAATGTAAAAACCAGCCATCCCAGGGCTTGGTTCTGTGTAGTTTCATTTATAAATTAATTCCAAGTGTTTTGTATTTTGATCGGGCTCTATGTTTTAACTCATTGTTTTATTTCCCTATTGAAATCAAGTATTGAATTTAATGCGTGTTATTTTTGTTAATGAATAGACAGACTAAGCGAGAAGACGAAGTTTTTTTGAACTTCGTGTAGACAAAACTATGGCAAAGACTGAGGGATGATGAGAAGAAGAACAAGCTCAGGAGGGAATCTACGCATTTGCAGACTGCACAAAGCTCAGGAGAGACAAAGTTGAATAATTCCGACCAAAATCGGAATGATAGCGGAGGAGTAGCGTGGAGGAAGTAGTATTGCAGAGCGGCGACAGCTAAAAGAGGAGAAATCGGCTAAAGACATAAATACTTAGAAGAATTTCGAGAGAGGAATCGACGATGAGGAATAAATCGCAGATCCGAAGACAAGAGATGAACAGTTAAGGTGAGTTGAGAAAGTGCCAAGTGGACGCGTGTCGGCAAGGTGTAATTTCGCATCGGTGATTGTAGTATTTAAGAGTTAAGTATTTCGCAAGGTAAACAAGATAACTTGCGATGCGACACAATAAGAATGGGAGGATGCACTATGACGAGATGAAGCTACGTGTCAGCTTGGCTCAATACCTCACAACGCATATGATAATGTTTAACTCTTATTGGTATAACCTTAAAGATGAGGGCAAGTGTTTTGCAATCAGACAAATATCGTTGGATTCGGCGAAGATCGATGGTAGGGATTGCGTCACGACTTTGCATCAGCAGAAGGATAATTTTTTGGATTGGATGATATATTGTGGGACCCCGAGAGCTCCGGTTCCGCGTAAATGTAAAGCTATATGGGTTGTGTGCATTATATTATAAAGAACGTTGTTGATCATTTCGTGTATGTATGTATTTAACTCTTATACTTGTATCCGCTGCGTATAAAGGCAATTATGTGGGTCCTAACCCACCAGTCCATGAGTATATGTTGAAATGCAGTTACGGTGGCATCAATTGGTATCAGAGAAACAGGATCTGAGAGGTGGTGTGAAGGCCTTTGAACTAAGAAAAGTTGGAAAATATTTCTCATTGATTTTAATCGATTGAACCTTAAAAGGTAAGACTGTGGACTGAAGACTTATGAAAAATCATAAGAGCTATAGCAGCATGGATGAAGTAGTAGTACAGAAATAAGGTAAGAATTTTGTGTTTCGGTTTTATTTTGGATTATAGAACTGAAAAGTAGATGCTCACACTCATAAGAGGAGCATAAGATTTTAATAGAAGTAGCAGTAGGAGTGAAAACATCTCATCAAGAATATCACGGCCTTTAAGGGTAGTGATGAAGGAAGCTAGCAAGGATTTCTAGGACGAAAAAGAAGTGTGGTCAGAACCTAATATTTCAGGTAAGGTTGAAATATAAGAGAATAGGTGTTTTCTCATGTGCATATGAGTTGTGAGGGTAAGCTTAGAAGGAGCATAGAGGAGTGTTCAAGGAGGGTTATAGATTGAGGACTAGTACTTTCCAAAAGACCAAGCACAGAGGAAGTTTGGTGAGGTAAGTTGTAGCAGGAGGAATTGTTACTGTAGGGGCTAGTGCATCTTATAGAGGGTGAAATAACTCAAGAAGATGACTATTGAAAGTCATAACAGAGGTTCAGGGGGCAACCGTAAATTGAATAAGGAAGATGCCAAGACAAATGGCATATGGAAGCAGATGACTGATGAAAAATATGAGAAATAGGTGAGATGAGAACTCATCTTGATCTATTGATGGAGTTGCTACAGAGGAGTGATGAAGACCAGGGGTGTGGATGGATTATGAGGAAGAAATTGAAATGGCATGGGCTACAGATTAAGAGGGAGCATAGGTTGAATGCTCAAGAAGAAGAAGAAGAGTCACCAAGAGATGACTTGGGACTGGGGACAAGTACTGCACTTCTTTCAAAGATAAAATAGGTTTGTTGTAGCTCACAAGGTGGATTAGGATAATTCCACAAAGGGAAGAAGAAGAGATGACCACTGATGGTTATATGAAAGGTTCAAGGAGGAGTCATAATCAAAAGAAAGAAGTCAGCAGAGATGTCAGTAAAAGACTAAGCATGGGAAAGCTTGGTGTGGTAACTACAAACAGGTTGATGAAGTCAGCTTGTATAGATGGATTGTTTGTGGTCCATGGTGAACAAAGTAAAAGACAAAGCATGGAAAATCTTGGTTTGTTATCTACAAACAGGTTGGTGGAGTCAGCTTGTATAGATGGATTTTTTGTAATCCATGATGAAAAAATAGGAGTTCATAAAGGAAAGAATACTATGGCTACTGATGGTCATAGTAAAGGTTCCAAGGGAGATTATGAAAGAGTCAAGTAAGAATAAACTTGATAGAGAATTGGCTAAGATAAAAGTGCATCTAGAATTGTTGAGAGAATTCATACAAGGGAGTATGGAACACCAAAGGTATGATTGGGTTCTGTAGAAGAAAAGAGTCAAGTGGACTCAGTTACAGAGTTGGCTGAAGATCTGACATAAGAATTCAGCTAGAAGAAGAACTCAAAGGAGGTGAGTTACAGTATAAGATGTGTGTTGATGTAATATTCCTAAATTTTCACATGATATTTGGAAAATTAGAGTTCTTAATTTTCTTAATGAATTAAGTAAATAAAAGGGTGGACGGACCCATAATCCTCAAGATGAATAAATATCCACTTCTTATGTGTGAATGTGGATTAATTAAGCCTAGATATACATAAAGGAGGTAGTGGAGCAACTAATAATGTGAATGGATTGGAGATCATGTCTCATTAATGAGATATATCATGGAGGTTGATACAGTCAACTAAGATCTTGGAAGGGATCAAACAGAAGATCATGGACCATTCATGATGAGATGATGGAGGAAGTTGTGCAATTAATGCACACATGATGGAGAGGGTGTACATTGCACCTAGACATGATGGATGAATTGGAGAGACAACGTAATCACACATGGAGGATCATGTCCACATACACAACGCAGTTTAGATGAGGGCCAAGGCATCA
Source organism: Pinus albicaulis (assembly GCA_034641835.2). Classification (NCBI taxonomy): domain Eukaryota; kingdom Viridiplantae; phylum Streptophyta; class Pinopsida; order Pinales; family Pinaceae; genus Pinus; species Pinus albicaulis. The sequence goes on from CM076576.1 coordinate 285,249,950, forward strand.
GAAGGCTCATAAACTATATAAAGGATATGAAGAGAACAATGAAGGCAGGCTATTGATTATTGATTTTGATGTCTGTTTAGATCTGGAATTGTCATGTGACATTCCATTTCTTTCTTGGGTTGTTTAGCAATGATTGCAAGTGTTGTTTAGCACAGGGCATTCTTGCTCAAGAATTCCTCCTCTTTACTTAAGTAGCTCTGGAGAGAGGGTTGTACTTAATTCTACAGTAGGCATTGATACCACTTAATATTTCCATCATCTGCAGCACATTCATATTCAGGAATTACACAATTTCTGAAGATCAGTTGGAAGGTGGAGGTTGTCTTCAGTATTTCAGCTGGAGAACTGTTGTAGGATTATTCCTATCACCTTGGACTTCAAGATAAACATTCCCAGGGCTTCATTTCAGATCTGGCATTAGGCCAAATGTTATTGACATCCTAGCAGCAGTAATTCCATCCAGAATTACGATTTCTATATTGCAGATCCAATGGAGGAAGGAAGTTGCTATCATTTCAGCTAGTAACATGTGAGGAATCATCCCCTCACCTTGCCATTAGTATTATCATCAGCCTAGAGTCTATTGCAGCATATTTCAGTAGGCATAGAGCCTCTCTTTCCTTTACAGTGCATTTTTTATGAGCAGTTGTGTAGCAGCAGCTGCAATCATCATTAGAGGATTGAGAAGCTAGATCTTGAGCTTCTAGCTTGTAGATCTAAAGGACGGATCATCCCTTCAAGCTTAGATCTGATCTTGTGACATATTTCAGCCATCTATTTTTCATATCTAGCTTCAGATCTGTAATCCTAGTAGATAAAGGATCAAACCCTCGAAGGGTGATTCTCCAAAGTTGCAGATCTAGAAAATCCATTTTGGGTTATCATGGGTTCCCATCACATTGGCTAGATCTTGAATCTTGGCATCATCAGAGCTCATAAGCTCCCTAGATCTGCATTTCCTTTTGTAGAATTTTCATGCATATCAGCAGCATAAGGGACAACACAGTATTTCTTCTTGTAAGCTCACCAGTTATGCATTGCTAGTTGCAACACCATTGTAGGGTGATTCTAGGCCATCTCTTGGGCTAGATCTACCCATTTTCTATACATTATGTAACTGATTCATCTCCTATATAATAAACTGGCTCAGTTTCTCTGTCTATATCTGTGTTGATCATGAACTTACATGTACATTTTCTGTGTTACAAATATTGTGTTTGTGTATCGATGCATTATTCCATTTTGGGATATTACAGTGGTATCAGAGCATGATCTTTGGTTCAGCTTGTGGACACTTCATATTTTGCATCAAAAGAAGAAGAAGATAGATGAGATATATCATGAAGGAGGATATTTTTTCCATTCCTCTCTTTAGATCCAAACAATATCTCTCCAAGGAGTTCAATCAAATGAAGAGAGAAAGGCAAAGGAAGGATCCAAGAAGAAGATTTGAATAGGAAGGTCCAAGCAGTTCCTATCAGCAGAAAAGAAGACTGGAGAATCATAGATCTCCTCATAGATTTACTATGCCCACTTTCTTTGAAGAAGGTGAGAGGTATAGAAATGAAGAAAGAAAATAACCTGAGACTCATGAGACTCTCAGTTTGTATCTTGAAGAGTACAAGGCATATTCTAGAGCTTTCAAAGAGAGTCTAACTCTCCAAGAATTCTTTGAACTCAAAGAAGAAAGGAGATCCTATAGAAACAATAGAGGGAAGAGGCACAATAGATTCTATTTGCCTAAATTTTATGGATCTTCCTCAAGCACTTTTAAGGCTTGGAGGAAGAAAAAGAGGTTGTCCAAATTGTAGCACTTCATCTTCTAGGTGGAGCCAAGGATTGGTGGTTTAGTCACATGGAGCATGCAAAGGTGACTATATATTCAGATTTCTTTCACACATTGAGGAAGAAGTTTGATGTGAAGAAGACAAAGATGTGCCACAAAGAGAAATTTCCTAAGGAAACAAGGGAGGATGTCAATCTTGTCACTTTGGAAAAGGAATCACTACATTCTGCAAAAGTACTTGCATCTAGAGAAGAGACACTTGCAACCTTGCAAGATAGTCTTGAGCTCTTGACACATAGATTCACATGCATGATTCAGGAGATGCATGAGGAAGAGGAGGAACATTCCAGCGCTGGTACATTGGTAGAAGAGTATCCATCTCTCTTACTAGCAGTTGGAGACACCATTGTCCCGGTTGGAGGAACTCTTGTGTTCTGTCAAGATGTTCCCACACATTAATTGATCCAAGTTATGCATACTCATTCATCACCTATTGTTTCAGTAGATCTGATTGAAACTTATGGGAACATGCCATCAAGGCCAATGCATAACCAAGAGTTAGATCAAAATGTTGATTTGAAGCAGCAACATATCACAGCACAGAGGACCCTTGATCTAATCAAGGAGGAGATGTAAAGATATCCAAGTTTTTCATGGATGGACTACCTTCAACCTTTTGAGTTGAAGTGTGGATTTTCAGAAAATGGGATGAGCATGATCCTATGTACAATGACTGGTTATGAGATCAGTATTGTACCTTGCTTTGAGACAGTATATGTATTATCATGTAGATCTACAACGATGTCACTTAGTAGCAGTGATAATGAAGAGGCCCCATTATTCTTGGATCATTTTGAAGGTAGCTTCACTCATGAAGCAATGGACGTTAAGGTGATGAATGGTAGACATCTTGAGATGAGAAATATTTTCTCCTTTCTTGAAGACACTTTCTTAATGAGCATATCATAGCTCAAAGAGAGACTTCTACCTACAGCAGATCTAGAACTTCATTGGTTTTGGAAGGCCATGGATGAGAAGAAGATATTATTTAGAGATCTCATTGGAGGTGCACTCCAACATTGCATGGAGTGCAAAGTTCTTCATCAATTTGAGGAGGTTGGTATCCTACAATGGGAGGATACCAAGTATCTGCAGAATGAGATCCATCATCCACATTGGGATGAATGGTTGATATTATGGAGCAAGAGGTTGCCAAACCACTTATAGATCTTTGATACAGGCCAACAAGAAGCATGGCTACACTGGTTTCTCTTAGGTGAGTATAGCTACCACTCAATGAGTCATAATTTTCTAATTCATGCCTTACACATCACGAGAACAATGCAGAAGAAGAAGGCATGGTTACTTTGGTTGTTGATGAGAGAGTTTGGACATCACATGTTATATCTTATGTCTTTGTATTTACTCTTGTTTGGGATATGTCTCATGTCTTTACATGTATTTTTGTTTGGGATGTATCTCATGTTCATGTATGTACTTGGGGTTGGGAGAAATCATAACTCTCACATGATGTGGCATAAGGGATCTTCTTTGTATTATGTTGATGAGACATCTCACATGTCCATTACTATATTGTTGCTCCATGACTTGCATCATGATAATGCAAGGAGGCAACAAGAATCCTTGTTTCTTTGGCTACTATTGGGAGAGTATGGGTTGAATTCTTCCCATACATTGCATGACATTGTTGGAGGATGGGAACAGGAGGCCTTACAACATTGGCTTCTGTTGGGTGATTATGGCCATTGTACATGGTATGATGATGATGTGTTGGGGCAGCAATATTCCTTGTTAAGGTGGCTTCTCTTGAGAGAATATGGCCACTAAATTTTGTACAATGATGACCTGGTATAGCAGCAAGAGGCATTGTTGCGTTGGCTTCTTTTGAGAGAGTATGGCTCTCATATTCTCATTGATGATTTTGCATGGCAACAAGAAGCATTGTTGCAATGGCTTCTTTTGAGAGAGTATGGCTCTCTTACTTGTTTTCATGATGGTCTAGCATGGCAGCAGGAGGCTTTGTTGCGTTGATTGTTATTAGGAGAATATGGTTTGACATTGTTTATGTTTTCCCATATGTTTATACTTCTTGTTTTTCACTCCGATGATGTGATGTTTGATTCCTACATGGCTAATGATGAGAGCATTGATATATGTAACCTACTCTATGTATCATGGGTTGGAGAGATAGTTCATGAGTTGGGACTTTCCAATTTGGGAATGAACCACTTCATTTTATGTATCTCATCTGTAGAGGAGACATTTGGTCATCATATGGTTGCCACTTGGAGATTCATTGATGAGGATGGGTATCTAAATTTTCAGTTGGAGGCCATTCTAGACATTTTAGAGAGGCAAATTTGCAGCTAGACATACATGACACATTGTGACAGATGGGAAGGCCTTCCACATGAGGGTGCCATTTAGAGGGAGGATTTTTTTTGTAGCATCCACTCTTTCAGTTGCTTGAGGTCAAGAAACATTTTTCCAAGGAGGATTGTAATATTCCCAAATTTTCACATGATATTTAGAATAATAGAGTTCTTAATTTTCTTAATGAATTAAGTAAATAAAAGGGTGGAGGGACCCATAATCCTCAAGATGAATAAATATTCACTTTTTATGTGTGAATGTGGATTAATTAAGCCTAGATTTACATAAAGGAGGTATTGGAGAAACTACTAATGTGAAGGGATTGGAGATCATGTCTCATTAATGAGATATATCATGGAGGTTGATACATTCAACTAAGATCTTGGAAGGGATCAAATAGAATATCATGGAGCATTAATGATGAGATGATGGAGGAAGTTGTGAAATTAATGCACACATGATGGAGAGGGTGTACATTGCACCTAGACATGATGGATGACTTGGAGAGACAGCGCAGTCACACATGGAGGATCATGTCCACATAGACATCGCAGTTTACATGAGGGGCAAGGCATGGGAAGGCTCATAAACTATATAAAGGAGATGAAGACAACAATGAAGGTAGGATATTTATTATTGATTTTGAGGTCTATTTAGATCTGGAATTGTCAGGTGACATTCCATTGCTTTCTTGGGTTGTTTAGCAAATATTGCAAGTGTTGTTCAGCAGAGGGTGTTCCTAGTCGGGAATCCCTCCTCTTTCTTTGAGTAGCTCTGGAGAGAGGGTTGTAATTCATTCTACATCAGGAATTGGTGCCACTTATTATTTCCATCATCTGCAGAACATTCATATTCAAGAATTACGCAATTTCTAAAGATCAGTTGGAAGGTGGAGGTTGTCTTCAGTATTTCAACTGTAGAACCGGTGTAGGATTATTCCTATCACCTTGGACTTGAAGATCAGCATTCCTAGGGCTTCATTTTAGATCTGGCATTAGGAAAAATGTTATTGACCTCTAGCAGCAGTAATTCCATCCAGAATTACATTGTCCATTATTGCAGATCCAAAGGAGGAAGGAAGTTGTTAGCATTTCATCTAATCCTATGAGGGGTCATCCCCTCACCTTTCCATCAGTATTACCATCAGCCTGGATTATACTGTAGCATATTTCAATATGCATAGGGCCTCTCTTTCCTTTACAGCACATTTTTTATGAGAATTTATGTAACAGTAGCTGCAATCATCAGTAGAGGATTGAGAAGCTAGATCTTGAGCTTCTAGCTTGTATATCTAACAGAGGGATCAACCCTTAAATCTCATATTTGATCTTGTGACATATTTCAGCCATATATTTTTTAGATCTAGATTCAGATCTGTAATCCCAGTAGATAAAGGATCAAACCATAGGAAGGTGATTCTCCAAAGTTGTAGATCTGGAAAATCCTTTCTAGGTTATCTTGGGTTCCCATCACATTGGCCAAATCTTGAATCTTGGCATCATCAGAGCTCATAATCTCCCTATATTTACATTTAATTTTGTAGCATTTTCATGCAGAAGGGACAATGCAGTATTGCTTCCTGTAAGCTCACCAGTTACGCAGTGCTAGTTACAGCACCACTGTAGGGTGATTCTAGGCCATCTCTTGGGCTAGATCTACTCATTTTCTATACATTGTGTAACTGATTCACCTCCCATATAATAAAATGGTTCAGCTATTCTATCTATATCTATGTTGATCATGAATTTACATGTACATTTTCTATGTTACAAATATTGTGTTTGTGTATCAATGCATTATTCCATTTTGGGATATTACAGTTGAGGAAGAGGTTTACCTATGTGAACCTAAGCAAGGGTATATTCTTGGTGATAGTAGTAATGAGGATGAAGACATGAGACCAGCTGATGGTTTCATGGATCCTTGGAAGGATGGGAACCAACGGAAAGAGCTGATGTTTGAGACAACAAGAGAGGTTATGGATCCTTGTGGTTTTGAAACAAATGATTATTGTATGTTTGCAGGTGAAATCGATAAAGAAAGACAATTTTCTTATGTTTTCATAAAGGATGAAGGGGAGGACAAAATTTGAATTCTGTTAAAAAAGAAAATGAGACAACTGAGTCTCATATGCATGCACATGCACAGCTAAGTGAAGGCAATGATTTCCAGCCTACTGTGAAAACTAAAAACAAGGAGGACTTGGCTTATGATGGTAGCCAAGAACAGAAAGAGGCAAAAGATGATATCAAGCATTCATATGTTATGCTTGAGAAAGCTTAAAAGAATACTAGTGAAGACTTTCTGAGTCCTGAAAGAGACTTAGAATAGCAAGAGAAAAATTTGGTGATTGAGTCATCAAATAAGACCATTGGGTCTTGTGAGTTTAATGCTGACAATTTGAATGTGTTTGCAGGTTGTGTAGAAGACAGTCCATCTATTGGAATTGTCTCAAGTAAAGCTGAAGTTTATCTAGCAAAGTGTAATGAGGAATAAAATTGTCAAGCAAGGTATGATGAAGAGTGTCTTTGAGATGAAGACCAAGTTGAGTTTTTGCAATAGAAGGAATTCATAAGTGCCTTATTTAATGAAGGGAGTAAATTTAATTGATATGAAGTAGTAATGCGTCATGAGATGAAACTTGTTCTTGATGAGGACAAAGAGGAATTGGCTTGCTTAAATAGCCAAAGGAATATTGTTAGACAAACATTTAGGACTATCCTAGAAATAGAGAATCATAATTTTATTTTGATTAAAGATGAATAAGCAGTGTCACAAAGCGGTTTTCTTAGTAATAAGGAAGAAGAAAGACATAAAGATGAAAGTGAGGCAGTTATGTCTCAAGCTAAAGGAAAGTCATCCCTAGAAGTGGAAAAGACTAAATTGACTATTAGGACTAGTCAAGAAGTAGAAGGACAACAATGGATTGTTGTCAAGGAAGAGGAAGAGAGTTATGTTGAAACTATAATACAACATACTGAAGAGGTACTTGAAGGGAATAAAGTAATTAGTGAATGGCTGAGTTGCTTGCTGAAATAATTTGAGCAAGAGAAAGAGATTGCAGACAATAAGATGAGACTATTTCAAACTGTAGTTGAAACATATATAGATATTAGTTTCCAAAACTTAATTATGTTAACTAGTATATAGGAAAGAGTGAATAAATATATTACTGCAGTCAAATAATTAGAAGTAAATTTACCTTTTGACAGTAAATTTGCAAACAAGAAAAAGAAGAGGGATGTTGTAGAGGGAGATATATTCAGATATATTCAGGAAGTTTGGGTAGAAGCAATGTCTGGAGCAATATTTGCAGCAATATCTGGGACATAGTGTAGTAGAATGTGTTGGCAGAGGTCTGGAAATTCAAATAAGATTATATTACAGCAGAAGATTGAATTGCAAGAAACCATAGATGAACTATGGGAGTTAATGAAAATACCTAAGAAGAGTTACAGCAAAATGGAGAAAGCATTCCACTATGTAATTGTTTGGAAAGTGAGGAAAAATGAAGATAGATGCAGTGCAACACTACAGTACAAGGTATGGAATCCTAGAAGGTTGCAGTTAAAAAATGGTGAAGACAATGCAACTTATGGACAGTAGAAAAACAGAGTTTGGAATCCTGGAAGATTCAAGCATTGAAGACACATGACCAGTAGGTCATGAATTCTTTTACCTTGGGAGTTTGATGCATGAGAATTAAGGTAGAACCAGTAATGTGGCAAACAGGTCACATGTTGTGGCTGGGGAAGAGGACTAGCAGTCCAAATAATTTGAAGACTTTAGTTTTAAAGTATTTGGTTTAAAGTTAATTTGGGCTAACATAGCCATTGTAATATGTAGGTTAAAATAATAGTTAGATTAGGATTAGTTATGAATTTAGTTGAATAAACTGTTCAGAAACTAAATAAAATTTTCTCAACCATATGGGGATTTTGGGAAAGGCATAAAAAAAAAACCAAATCCAACATTGACATTAGGAGAATTTTGAGGTCTAAAATGGGCCTCATAAGAAAAATGTACAATCAAAATAAAATTTACAACAACCAATAGGATTCAAGATGATGATGTCAACCATGGGGGATGATTCACCATTTTTTAAATAAAAGGGAAAAAATATTAAAATATAATAAAATAATAAAACTACTTTTTCAACACGCATTTTCAACTTATCTCCCACAGTTTTTACTCAAATTTTGAGTGGGAGTACTCATTGGATGCAAAATTTAATTCCTCATATGAGGAGTACCCATGTTACATACTTTCGATGGACCTTTCTACATGAAAAATGAGAAATACATGAAAAAACATAATTGGAATCACGTTTTTCATGTATTTCTCATTTTTCATGTGGCAAGATCCATCGAAAGTATGCAACACGGGTACTCCTTTGATGAAGAATAAAATTTGCATTCAATTAGTATTCCTGTTCGAAATTTGATTAAAATCTTTGGAAGATAAGTTGAAAAAGTATTTTTTTTCTTTTTTCCCTCTAAAACTTGATTATGTAATTAAATATTATTTTATTATTTCCACTATTATTTTATAATTTCCTTAGAAAGCCCATTTTAGACCTCAAAATTCCCCTAATGGGGGTTCTACCATTCCTATAGAAAAAGAGAGAATCAGAGGGAAATAGGTGTGGAAGACGGTTGACCAGAGAGTAGGAATAAATGTAAAAACCAGCTATTCTAGGGCTTTGCTATGTGTATTTTCATTTATAAATTAATTCCAAGTGTTTTTTTATTTTGATCGGGCTCTCTGTTTTAACCCATTGTTTTATTTCCATGTTGAAATCAAGTATTTCATTTAATGTGTGTTATTTCTGTTAATGAATAGACAGACTTAGTGAGAATACAAATTTTTTGTGAACTTCGTGCAGACAAAACTATGGCAGAGACCGAGGGATGATGAGAAGAAGAACAATCTCAGGAGGGAATCCACGTGTTTGTAGACTGCACAAAGCTCAGGAGAGATAGCGTTGAATAATTCTGAACAAACTCGAAAGGATCACAAAGGAGTAGCGTGGAGGAAGCAATATTGCAAAGCGGCGATAGCTGAAAGAGGAGAAATCGGCTAAAGACATATATACTTAGAATAATTCTGAGAGAGGAATTGATGATGAGGATTAAATTGTAGGTCCGAAGACAAGAGATGAACGGTTAAGGTGAGTTGATAAAGTGTGAAGTGGACACGTGCCAGCAGGGTGCAATTTCACATCGGTGATTGTAGTATTTAAGAGTTAAGGATTTCGCAAGGTAAAAAAGATAACTTGTGATGCGACGCAGTAAGAATGGGAGGATGCAATGTGACAAGAGGGAGCCACGTGTTGGTTTGGAGAAATAGTGAACATTGCATATGATAAGTTTTAACTCTTATTGGTATAATCTTAAAGTTGTGGGCAAGTGTTTTGCAATGAGACAAATATCGTTGGATCCGGCGAAGTTCGACGGTAGGGATTGTGTCACGACTTCGTAATGGAAAAATGATAAGTTTTTGTTAAGGTTATTCAGTAAACTTGCGAAAATGAAAATATTTTTGATTGGCTAATATATTGTGGGACCCTGAAAGCTTCAGTTTCGGGTAAATGTAAATTGATATGGGTTGTGTGCATTATATTATAAAGAACATTGTTAATCATTTCGTGCATGTATGTATTTAACTCTGATACTTGTATCTGCTACGTATAAAGGAAGTTATGTGGGTCCTAACCCACCAGTCCACGAGAATATGTTGAAATGTAGTTACGGATGCATCAATTAGTAAAGGGATAAAGCATATTTATAGCCATGTTTTGTATATAATTAGCCTCTGATTATGGATGAGGACCCTATAATATTGTACACAATAGATATGGAATTTTAATTTTCTTGCCAAAACCTTCACAATAATAAAGGGAGTATCCTCTTCTCACATGTATATATATATGAGTAAAGGTGTAAATAATTTTTATATACTTGTCTTTGTATAATGGGCGTATAGGTATAGATGGAGCCTTGCAATTTTATGGACAGTTGATGTGTAATACATTGTTTTTGTTGATAAATAAGTCAACACTTACCTTCAACGCAATGAACATATCATGTGTACATGCATCTCTAATATATAAGCCCTTACTTTCACACCCATACAAATGACCTCATGAATTCTGCCAACCAAATTTTGAATGGAAGATCACAAGTCAGTCTAACTTGAAAAAAAGTGCATCAAAGGTAAACCTAAAATGTGAAATATGATAACTCTCAGAAAAAATTGGTTGATCTGTATCTAAAATGCACCAATCAATAATGTTTTTTTATAAATACCAAAAGTGATGAGGCACTTCAACCACCTTCTCTTCCAAATCGTCCACTGTAGGCATCAGAATATTTCATGAAATAGTTGCAGCTCCTAACTACAAGGATACTTAAAATGAAAGCACAAAAAATTGATGTAAGATGAGAAACTAGGACATCTAAAACATCAAATTACCTAATACATATACACAAAATATGACTCATATTGCATATATAAATAACTTTGAATTCTAAACAGGAGAAAGAACCAATACTAACCTCATGTCCAGGTGCATCTATGTGATAGACACAAAATTTATCGAATAGGAATGAAGAGGCTTCCGAGAAAAAAAAAAATTAACCCTTGAAAACATGACATATTTGTTCCAATGTCATAATATCTTTAGTAAATGAATATATCAGTTAGTGAAAAGAGGAAAAAAAATATGTTCCATTGGCAAGCATCCAAAACTAAGAAAATATCAGTTACAATTCAAGGCCACATTTGTATAAGTGATGAGAGCTAGTTTCCCCTTATCTCTACATACAAAGACTAACACGGGCCTATATCTATTCTGAACAACTTCCTTCTAAAGCCAAAATATAGCAAGACATGTCCACAATCAAGAAGAGAATTAAAAGGTTGACCCACTAGTAATGTGAAAACAAGAAATGTGAATAAAGACATATGGCTACATAATACAGTCATCGAGATTTTTGGAAATAGAATTTGTGATTGATTCATATCCTTACCAATAAACATATCTATTCCTAACTCTGATTTTGACATGATTACTCTAGCCTTCAAAGGAAATGCATGGGTGTTAACAAAATTTGGCAGGAAGATATATTTCATCGGGTCTGAAATGCAGTGTGACAGTTATTAGAAATAATATTACAGTGCTTAAATTGTAGATCTAAAAATTGGAAACGGGTCCTAATAGGATAACTCAACTATCTACTTCATGTATCAGCAAAATTTCAATATGTACTTCCTATTTTCTTTCAATCAATGTTGCGGTAAAATTTGATTTTAGTGTGTGAGAAGTTATTGTGTTGAAATTTAGTTAAAGGGAAATTTGGCTAAACTGTCTAATTCTTTGAAATAAGTGCGAGAATAATCCATTTTAGCCCAAATATGAAGTTTTTCAGCTTAAAAATGTATTAGAAAATCTCAAATTTTTATGTTCAATGCCAAAACAAGTTGAAAATGCATAGTATATCTTAGTTGCAGGGATATCCCAACTGTTGTCGATAGATGTTGTCACTCCTAGAGACAGCCTAGAGTTGCCATAGTCCAGTGCCTAGGACATCTTATCATAGCAAGGAGCATATAATGAAACTTGGGTGTCAATCCAAAGGCTCTCCTGCTATCTCTTGTAAACAAGTAAATTGATTTAAATGGGACCAGAACTTACAGAAAATGCCATAGGGAAAGTAATGTTGCAGAGACAAGATGCAAAACTCTAATATAAAAGCATCAGACAGTTAAGAGACAATTTACTGTAAGGAGGGCCGATTCAAGTAATATGCCACAGAAATCAAATATCAAAAGGTGTATGCGGTGAAAGAAATATAAGAAGATATTGGTTATCTTTGGTCTGATACCCAGATACACAACAGAACCATATATGGGCTTATCAATCTAACAATCCATACATGACAATGGCGTTTTAAAAGCACCCTCCCAAAGCAACTAATATAGCAGAAAGGTGGATGAAATGAACATGAAATAGTATATCATGCTTGAGCCATATTTAAAGTGCTTGACTGATCCAAGTATGGGTATCAACTAGGATAAATCCTTACCTAAAATCAGTGAGCCACTCGCATTCCAGTACATGATACAAGAAGAAGGATAAAAATGAAATGTTGTATTAAACACAGTAGAGAAGATTACATACTACAGAATATCAAATACCAGAATCCTCTAAAACAGATAGAACTCCTCCTCACTGAGACCCTACGGGCACTAAGCCGTCATACAAGAGTTTTTACAAGATGTATACAAAAAATGGCTTTCACTGCACAATTCTCTGATAAAAATCTGGAACCCTTACCATGTCTTTCTTTCAGGTTTTTATAGAGGAAGAAGAAGAAAAACTCATAAAAGAAGTAGGTGAAAACAATTAATTGTTTCATTAAAACAAAATGGCGGAAACATTCGCGCCCATACTATTTGACGGCCATGAAATACTATATGTACTCTGCGACCAGCTCCATGAATTAAATGCACTGGGTAGAAAATATCTTCAGGAGCACGGAAAAAAGCAAAATCACACTAACATCCTATCCTTACCTTGAGAAAATTCGGCTGAAATAAAATCTAGAGGGCATGGTTTTCTGTGCTGGGTACCATCGGCCTTCAAACCTTGAATTGGAATTTAAATTCTTTAATACCGGACACTGCATTCCTTGATCTTCTACTGATCCTCTTTGCCTCATCATAAATACTTTCATCTACAAAAATCTTCCTTTTGAATCACTTTGAAGGGTTTGAAAGATTGTATCCTTGCCTCTTAAATAGCAGTCATGTCGCGACGGCCTCCTAAGATTTTCTTCATAAATTTTCCTCTGAAAAATTGTCCTTGGAAGAGGCCTCGGCTTTTGTAATGGGGGCTGCAAATTATGATAGTTCTCCATATCCATAAACCTGCAAAACCCACAAACACATTAAAGAAAACCAGACACAGGGATGGTGAATGTGGCGGCGACCATGGAAATGGTTGTGCAGTCAAGGCGGAATGACGAAACGACACGGGGTGGAAATGAAGAATACAGTGGAATGATAATGGATGACTGGGGCAGAAGCTCATAACATGAACACTGAAATATGACACGTAAACGGAACATATGAATGGTGTAGGAGGAACACGGCGCACACGTGGAAATTATGACGTGGGGATGGACCAGGTCAACGGCTGGGCAAACAAACGATCTGAGCCGCACGATCCTTAAACAAGATCAATGGTTTAAACTACGTTGGGCGGTGATGTGATGGTGGGCCATGGGCGTTATAAACTTGGCTTAAAACACATGCAGCTTCGAAGAGTGGTCACCGTCGGATGAAGGCCTCCGGATCTGACGGTTCACGTTAATTTCATTGCGCGTCCTGGATCGAGCATTAATGCGTGGGAGAGGGTGGTATTGAGGCCGTACTCGGGGACGCGTGGCGCATAATGTGTGGAATCGCTGCGATATGTGGAATACCGCCTACCTTTGAAAGGTGGTGCGAAATAAACAGGCTGGTTTTGGAATCGACGCGCAGCACGGGGACCACAAGAGCAAGAGATCGTGGAACATTGATCTATGTTTGATCTGACGGCTGAGATTACGCCCGATGGCCATATACGGTAAGCGCTTTTCTATCTTAGTACACGGTCAAATGCCCAGGTTATATGAAAAACGGGACAGAGGGGGCTAGGGCCAAAGGAGCTATGCCTCGAATGTTTCCAAATATGAATTTCCAGCCCTTTTAGAATGTGATTTTGAAGCTAGGAGAAAACAACGATAGATAGCTAAGGCGCTTTGCAAGACAGGGCAAAGGAGTTAGAGGATTTAAACCAGATGGTCCATGGAAATTTTAATGGGGAGATGATCATGATCAACATTGGCTCCTCCTGGGGATGGCATGCTCGTCCCTGGACATGTCGAGAACTCGCAGACCCTTTGATCATTTTTTATGCATACCTTGCTCTTCAACCCTCTTGCATTTTTCTTCAAAACTCATCATGTCACCCGTGCTATTTCAACAAAAGAAAAAAGGAAATTAATATACAATATAGTACACCAGGCTGCCTTTTGTCTGAATCAGAATTGGAAGTAGGGCTTGAGAAATTGGCCATTTACAGGAGCATCCAGCAAGTCACCCTGTAAATTCTCCAATATAAACATGTTATTGCCTCCCAGTTCCACAATTCTAAATGGGTCGAACCAGAGTGGGTCAAACTTGCCATGTTTTCCTTTTTCATCCCTTCAGACATCCCATCTGAGCACCAGATCTCCGATCTGCAACTTTCTGTCTTTAGCATGTTGATCAAAAATTTGTTTCATTTTCTCCTGATACTCAGCTAATCTCTGATTCACCTGGCTTCGTGTTTCTTCTAATTCTACCAATTGATTGATTCTCCTGATCATATCATCAGGTTCCTCTTGACTTTCTTGCACGAAACGCGCCACTGGTAAGGCCAGCTACACAGGAAACACTACTGCTCATCCATATACCAACTCATATGGAGATTTCCCAGTTGCTCTCTTGCTGGTGATTCTATTAGCCCACAGAGCAAATTTCAATTAGGAATCCAAATTCTTCAGATTTTCATTGATAGTCTTCTTTAATTCCCTCACCAGAGTTTTGTTGGAAGATTCTTCCAAGCCATTCCCCTGTGGATAATAAGCTGTGGAGTGATTCAATGTAATATTATACTGCTGGCAGAAATTTACAAATTTTGCAGACTTGAAAGCCTGTGCATTATCAGTCACTATTTTAGCAGGATAGCCAAACCTAGATATGATGTTTTCTTCCATGAACTTTATGATGACAGTGTCAGTAGCATTCCTTGCAGGTATGGCTTCCACCCATTTTGTAAAGTAATCTGTGGCTGTCAATATCCATTTATGTTGTTCACTTGATGGGGGATGTATTTCTCCAATGAAATCTATTCCCCATTGTTGAAATGGCTCATTCACATGAACTGGAATCAGGGGCAGAGCTACCAACTTCTGTCTCTCAGCGAATTTCTAACACTTATCACATGCTCTGACCCAAGTAAAAACATCTCCAAATAATTTTGGCCAGTAGAAACCAGCCTTCAGGATTTTATGAGCTATAGCCCTCCAACTATAATGTCCTCCGCAGATTCCCTCATGAAATTCCATCATTATACTCTCTACTTCATCCTCTGTGAGGCACAATAATAGGATGCCTGAAGGATCTCTCCAATATAATTGACCACTAGCAACTATGTACTTTTGTGACTTCAGCCTCAAAGCCCTGTATTTTGATTTATCACAGCTGGGTGGACAGCTGAGTGTCAGGAGGTATTCTACTATCTCCTTATACCATGGACTAGTGAGGTATTTTATATGTGTTTTCTGAGAAGCAACTTCCAATCCTTGCTGCTCCATTTCACTCTCAGACTCTTCACTTGAAATCATAGACAAATTTATGCCCGGAGCTTGATAGTTTGATTCGGATAGAATTTTTGCAAGCCCCTGTCCTTTTATCAACTTAGTAGGGCGAATATCCAGATCATACTCCTGTATTTTTACAATCCATCTCCCTCTTTTTCCTTCACTTTCTCCCTGAACAAGGATATCCTTTACAGATGCATTAGGCACAAATTCAGTGATGTGGGACTGCAAAATATACATGCGAAAAGCTTTGAGGGATTTCACCAGGGCATAGGCCTGTTTCTCCAATATATTATATTTCAGTTCTGCATCATGGAGCACCTGACTGAAAAAGGCAATAGGCTGCTCATATCCTTCTTCATTTTTCTGTAGTAACACTCCAGCTACTGTATGTGGTGATACAAAGGAAAAGATCATAAATGGCTTTGCATAATTTGGTCCAGCTAGCACAGGAGCTTAAACAAATGCCTGTTTTATCCTGGTGAATGCCTCTCTAGATTCCTGAGACCATTTTACTTCATTATTCTTTTTCAGCATATCATTTATATGCCTAACTATCTCAGCATAGTTAGGAATAAACCTTCTCAGGAAATTGATTCGGCCTAGGAACACCTGCACTTCTTTCTTATTCCTGGGGAGAGAAATACCATTTATAACCTCCACTCTTTTAGGGTCTATTCTTACTCCCTCTTTAGTTACAATATGCCCCAAGAGTTTTCCTTCCTCTAATGCAAATAAAGACTTTTGTGGATTGAGAGAAAGACCGTACCTTCTGCATTTTTCAAAAGTTCTGCACAAATGCTCAATGTGTTCAACGTCTCCTTTTGAAAACACTGTGATATCATCAAGGTATACCACCAAAAATTTATCCTTCTCCCCAACAAAAGCAATGTCCATGGCCCTCTGAAAAGTGGCCTCTGCATTAATCAATCCAAAAGGCATCCTGGCATACATAAATGTACCCCATGGTGTGATGAAAGCAGTCTTCTTCTGATCTTCTGGGAGTACAGCCACCTGGTTATAACCAGAGAAACCATCCATCATTGACATCCTAGAAGCTCCAACCACTTTTTGCAGGATGTGATCCATCTTTGGCAGTGGATAATTATCTTTTAAGGATGCTCTATTTAAATTTCTGAAATCCACACACAGCCTTATTTCTCCATTTTTCTTTTGGACAGGGACCAAGTTTGCAACCCATTCTAAGTACCTTAATGGCACAATTATTTTATCCTGTAGCATCTTTTTTATTTCTTTTTCAATGGAGGGAAGTAGCAGAGGATTTATCTGTCTTAGCTTCTGCTTATAAGGTTTTGCATCTTCCTTCAGAGGGATTTTATGCTGCATTATACTAATATCAAAAGTTCTAAGGTCCTGATAGGACCATGCAAACACATCCATGTAGGATTGAAATAATTTCAGGTATTTCCGCTTGTATTCTTCTGGGACCTTCTTAGATAATTTGATAATTTTGGGCTCAACATTAGTACCCAGATTTAGATCTTATACCTAATTTTATTCTACCACTTTACTAAGCTATAATGGGACATCATTCTTGTCGAATAATCTTTCTAGAGGCACCAACCCTCTAGGGATGAAATTTCCCTTTAACTGCAGCACTTTGCTTCCTGCCATTTTCTCCTCCCATTTATTTTCTGAAGTATTCTCAGCCTCATCTTCTTCACAATCATCAATCTCCATATTAGATAATTCTCCCACTGTTTCAAGGAATCTCTTCATTTTTTCCTCATCTTCAAACACCTGCCAATGCTTAATATTATCTGGGATTGATGGTCTATAATGTACCTCAACTTCATACCTCAAGAGAGGGTTCTGAGGAGGACGGAATGTAATAGCAGCCACAGCAAGTGAATCTTCCATTCTTTTCTGTTCTCGGGGCATGAACTAAATATTAAATGCTGAAAAGAAGTTCTCCACCATGTCCCAAACCTCATTTATATAAGCTCTCAGCCGTGGATGTTTAGTTTGACATTGATTTCTGACCTGTTTGACCACTAGCTCAGAGTCTCCCAGGACCTTTAAACACTGTATGCCCATGCTCCTGGCTGCTTGTAATCCCAATAGCAGTGCTTCATATTTAGCTACATTATTATTAGCTTCGTATTCCAATTTACAAGACAGTGGGATCCAATTACCTGTAGGAGAAATTAATAATACTCCATCTCAGTTTCCTTCTCTTGAATTTGCCCCATCAAAATGTAGAGTCCATACTCCTGCTTCATGGTCTTCTAAAGGCTGCTCATTCTTGATCTGACAGAAGGAAGGTTCATGAGCGTAATTTTGATCTTCTTCTAACATCAAACATGAGAAATCTCCTTCCTTGTTGTAAACTGGTGAATTCTCTGAGCTGTTAGCCTTAGTAACTATCTTGACAAATCTAGTCTCTCTGTATAACCTCCTCTCCTGGCCACCAAAAACTGGGATGGTCGCATATGTTAAGTCTAATTTGAGTGACCCACCGATTTTTGTTCCCCAGGACCTGGACAACAGCATGCCAAAGCGAGCTGGGATGTCAGCCACCACAATGTCCATTACTATACTTTTTGCTGGAATTTGGGCTAGATTGACCACTAAATCTTTGATCATCCCTAGACACTTAACTCTTTTGGAATCAAATGAATAGAGGTCTTTATATAGACGTGTGATTTGCAGTCCTAGTTGTTCCATGACTGACAAAGGCATAAGATTATGGGAAGCTCTAGAATCTAACATACAATTGTGTAACAGCAGGTCATGAATCACTAGAGACACATAGAAAGGAGGAGTAGAGGGGTCTATCTCCTCGACATGTGGGCCAAAAACTACCATGGGTATTTCTTCTTGGAGGTTGAGACTATCTGGAATGACTGGTGTTTCAGGAGGGAACAATAAAGAAGTGACTTGAGATTGATATACAGGTTGTTTCAACAGTTCAATTAGGGGAACTGAGATTTTGACTTTCTCAAGTTCCTTTTGCAGATTGAAAGCAGGAGGGGACTTTTCTATTGCAACTTCTTTTGACTCTTTATTTTCAGCTGAAGGTTTAACTTATTTTGATACAGACTCAGCATTAGGAGGAGTGAATGCTTTTAAAGAAGAAGGAATTTGATCATTAGAATGCAAAGGTTTGTTCAGAGGACTCTTACCTTTGTCTGTGGCTTTCTGCATCGTTGACTTCTTTTGAGCAGATGCTTCCTTATGGGGAGGCTCTTCTTCTTGTTCTTGAGTACAAGTTCTCTTCCTGGAAGACCTGAGATCATATTTTCTGTTGAAATTTTCTTGCATGAAATCATTAAACTGTTTGCAATAATGATCAATTTCTGCATCCTCTACGTCTCTAATCTCTTCTTCTTCTTCATGCAATGGGCATTCTACTTCATCATTGTTTGAGAAGGCAAGGTCTGCATCTTGCAGTTCATAGGCAGCATGTTCAGTAGAGTCATCAACTAGGCCTTCCAGGTATAATGGGTGTGGCACTTGATCCTGTTGCTCCTTTGCTTCCCTTGGAAATATTTGCAGGGGTGGCTTTCTATACTGAGGATTGTAACCTCTGTTTGAAGAATTTTGGAAGTTCTTGGAGGCTGAATTCTTGGTCTCCAATTCAAGCTTGACCAGTTTATTGGAAATATTCTTAATTATTTTTCTCATTTCTTCAATTTTATCTGAATCCTTATCCTGATTAGAAGTAGATACTTCTTCTTTGCCTCTTCTTCTGGTATCTTGTTCAGTTTTCCCTCTTAATTTTCCAGTGGAAGCAAAATTTGCTTCCAACTCAAGAGCATCTGACTAAGCATCATCTAGGGTGGCAGGCTTTCTTTCCCTGAGAGAGAAACCAAAATCTGAGTCAAACGCTGCTATGAAAACAACTTTGGCAACATTCTGATGAGGCTTCATATCTGCAGGGAGATTTAGATATAACTTATTAAATCTCTTGATAAACTCTGACACCCATTCATTATGTTTCTTCTTGAGTGTATTGAACTCAGTAAGACACTATCCATGATCTTTCTTTTCTCCCCATTTTCTGAGAAAAATATTTTCCATATCGTCCCAAGTGGTTATGGAACGGTTTCCTAATGTTTTGAACCATTTTCTGGCTTCACCGTCCAGAGATTGAACAAATAGTCTTAAGACTACATCCAAATGTTCTACATTAAAGTTTTCTACAAAAGAGCAGAAGGTCTCAAGGTGTTTTTGAGCATCAATTTCATTTTCCCCAGTGAATCTGGGCAAGATCTTCAAATAATCCTGTGGCATATCATTCATCACTTGAGGTAAGGCCAGGGGAGAATATTTGTTTAACAAAAAAGCTGGAACATTAGCCATCGGAGGAGGTGGGGGTTGTGCAGCAATTTGGTGTACAAATGGAAGGAGAGGAGGAGGTGGAAGTGGAGTATGAATAACAATAGGAATATATTGTACGTCAGCCTAAGGCGTAGATGGGAACAGTTCACGGTTAACAGCAGCTACTTCGGTGACTTCTTTAACTACTTCAGCCTCAGGAGTAGGGTGAAAGTTCTCTTTAGCTTTGACACCTCCTCTAGGTGGGCTATCTGAATAGTATTATGTATCTCCCACAGTGGAGTCGGTATTTTCTACTTGGACTTCTTGAGAAGAAGAGGATGGATAATATTCTACAGAAAATTCAGGGATTTCAGCACAGATTGATCCCCTCTCTTTCCAACTTCTTCTATGTATGATTTTTTCTGGGTCAGACACTGAAGGGGTCTTTGGCTGAGACGTATCTGACCTCAAATGTGACTTACGAGGAGCCAGGACTACAAATATATTTATCAAATAAAAAAAAGTGGAGTCTCCAAGGTGAGAGATATGCAACTCTTCAACTCTCTGTGCTCACCCGATTAGAGAGTGAATATGATTTTTCAAGGCCCAGGGAAACTGATTTTCTTAAATTTGTCCCCGGCAACGGCACCATAAAGATGTTGTCGACAGATTTTGTCGCTCCTAGAGAAAGCCTAGAGTTTCCATAGACTAGTTCCTAGGACATCTTATCATAGCAAGGAGCATATAATGAAACTTGGGTGTCAATCCAAAGGCTCTCCTGCTATCTCTTGTAAACAAAGAAATTGATTTAAATGGGACCAGAACTTATAGAAAATGCCTCAGGGAAAGTAATGTTGCAGAGACAAGATGCAAAACTCTAATATAAAAGCATTAGACAGTTAAGAGACAATTTACTGTAAGGAGGGTCGATTCAAGTAATATGCCACATAAATCAAATATCAGAAGGTGTATGCGGTGAAAGAAATATAAGAAGATATTAGTTATATTTGGTCTGATAGCCAGATACACAACAGAAAAATATATGGGCTTATCAATCTAAGAATCCATACATGACAATGGCGTTTTAAAATCACCCTCCCAAAGCAACTAATATAGCAGAAAGGTGGATGAAATGAACATGAAACAGTATATCATGCTTGAGCCATATTTAAAGCGCTTGACTGATCCAAGTATGGGTATCAACTAGGATAAATCCTTACCTAAAATCAGTGAGCCACTCGCATTCCAGTACATGATACAAGAAGAAGGATAAAATGAAATATTGTATTAAACACAGTAGAGAAGATTACATACTACGGAATATCAAAGACTAGAATCCTCTAAAACAGATAGAACTCCTCCTCACTGAGACCCTATGGGCACTAAGCCTTCATACAATAGTTTTTACAAGATTTATACAAAAAATGGCTTTCACTGCACAATTCTCTGATAAAAATCTGGAACCATTACCATGTCTTTCTTCTAGGTTTTTATAGAGGAAGAAGAAGAAAAACTCATAAAAGAAGTAGGTGAAAACAATTAATTGTTTCATTAAAACAAAATGGCGGAAACATTCGCGCCCATACTATTTGACGGCCATGAAATACTATATGTACTCTGCGACCAACTCCATGAAGTAAATGCATTGGGTATAAAATCTCTTCAGGAGCATGGAAAAAAGCAAAATCACACTAACATCCTGTCCTTGCCTTGAGAAAATTCAGCTGAAATAAAATCTGGAGGGCATGGTTTTCTGTGTTGGGTACCATCGGCTTTCAAACCTCGAATTGGAATTTAAATTCTTTAATACCAGACACTGCATTCCTTGATCTTCTACTGATCCTCTTTGCCTCATCATAAATACTTTCATCTACAAAAATCTGCCTTTTGAATCACTTTGAAGGGTTTGACAGATTGTATCCTTGCCTCTTAAATAGCAGTCATGTTGCGACGGCCTCCTAAGCTTTTCTTCATAAATTTGCCTCTGAAAAATCGTCCTTGGAAGAGGCCTCGGCTTTTGTAATGGGGGCTGCAAATTATGATAGTTCTCCATATCCATAAACCTACAAAACCCACAAACCCGTTAAAGAAAACCAGACACAGGGATGGTGAATGTGGCGGCGACCATGGAAATGGTTGTGCAGTCAAGGTGGAATGACGAAATGACGCGGGGTGGCAATGAAGAATACAGTGGAACGACAATGGATGACCGGGGCAGAAGCTCATAACATGAACACTGAAATATGACACGTAAATGGAACATATGAATGGTGTAGGAGGAACACGGCGCACACGTGGAAATTATGACGTGGGGATGGACCAGGTCAATGGCTGGGCAAACAAACGATCTGAGCTGCACGATCCTTAAACAAGATCAACGGTTTAAAATACGTCGGGCGGTGATGTGATGGTGGGCCACAGGCGTTATAAACTTGGCTTAAAACACATGCAGCTTCGAAGAGTGGTCACCGTCGGATGAAGACCTCCGGATCTGATGGTTCACGTTAATTTCATTGCACGTCCTGGATCAAGCGTTAATGCGCGGGAGAGGGCGGTATTGAGGCCGTACTCGGGGACGCGTGGCGCATAATGTGTGGAATCGCTGCGATTTGTGGAATACTGCTTGCCTTTGAAAGGCGGTGCGAAATAAACAGGCCGGTTTTGGAATCGACGCGCAGCGCAGGGACCACAAGAGCAACAGATCGTGGAACGTTGATCTGTGTTTGATATGACGGCTGAGATTACGCCCAATGGCCATATACGGTAAGCACTTTTCTATCTTAGTACATGGTCAAATGCCCAGGTTATATGAAAAACGGGACGGAGGGGGCTAGGGCCAAAGGAGCTATGCCTCGAATGTTTCCAAATATGAATTTCCAGCCCTTTTAGAATGCGATTTTGAAGCTAGGAGAAAACAACGATAGACAGCTAAGGCGCTTTGCAAGACAGGGCAAAGGAGTTAGAGGATTTAAACCAGATGGTCCATGGAAACTTTAATGGGGAGATGATCATGATCAACACCAACAATGAAACTTTTTATGAATCCTATCCCTGTTTGAGAATTGAAATAAATTATTGCAGGCTATTTCACCATTGCAATTTCACTTGCACACTAGTTTTGTTGTAGATGGACCACAATATGCTACATTCAAAAAAATTGACAGCACATTTTGACTTCTTTTTAAAAAATATCAACAAAATTGATTGCACATTTTTCCTTATTTTTAAAAAATAGTGTAAGTATGTCGTTTTGATTAACAAAAAGACAATGCATTTGAATTTCAAGAAACAAATTTGCAGCAAAGAAAAGAAAAAATATGCTTGTGCCTTTGGCGCCCAAAAAATGCTAGAACCGAGGCCATTTTCCAAGAAAATTTACCGTAATTTTTGCTCTAAAATTTGGAGGCATTGGAAGAATCAACAAAAATTTATAAAGAAAATGAAAAGGAAATTTTAATAAGCCACATGCCTACATTTTTCAAAATATTTCACGCAAAAACGCTATGCTCGGTAGGTCATCAAGATCCAAAGACCATTCCTTCTAACTACATGTGATTATCGAATTGTTGAACGTTCTATGATTGTCCAACATATCAAAAAAAATACATTGCATTTGAATTTCAAGAAACAAATTTGCAGCAAAGAAGAGAAAAACTTTGCTTGTGCTTTGGTAGGTTTATTGTTTAATAAAGATGACCAAAAATACATTAAAACTATGAGAAAAATGCCTATAAAGGTCTGAATTTCTGAAACAAAAATTCTACTTCAGGAACCTCGACTCTCCATTCGTTCAACAAATAGTAGAACCGAGGCCATTTTCCATGAAAATTTACTATAATTTTTGCTTTGAAATTTGGAGGCATCAGAAGAATCGACAAAATTTTATAAAGAAAAAAAAAAAGGAAAGTTTTAATAAGCCACATGCCTACATTTTTCAATATATTTCAAGCAAAAGAGCTATGCTCAGTAGGTCATCAATATCCAAAGACCTTTCCTTCCAACTACCTTTGATTATCGAACAATTGAACGTTCTATGATTATCTGATATAGAATCCAAAGGCACAGAGTGATGACAGGTGGACTGGAGGGAAGTTATTATCTGAGGAAACTCCTTATGGCGTAAATATAGTATATATTTAGTTATATTATTTTTTCAATTATTTTATTCATTAGAAAGGATATCCATATAACCTCAACCTTTGATACACAAAATATAGAATTTTAATGTAGGTTCAAAATTGCTCATGTAATTTACTAAAACATAAGACTCAAATATACTCTACTCATTTGTGGAATCAAATTCACGATCGAGAAAACTTATCAAAAAATTCATCATGATTCAACACACATACATAAAGCTTTATCTAGGGGAAAGAAACTGCTCAAAATCCCTTCATATATGTATTTCATTAATCAAATAATATGGATTAATACATTATGCTTGCTCAAACTTGAGCACAAATTGCACCTATATCTTTTATCCTCTGCCTCACTGACTGAACCTAACCAATAATTAGCCAAATTTTCAATCATATAAGCTCTTGTTTCCTTGTGTCATTCCTCAAGTAATTATCCCCTATTATTTAGGAATTTCCTCAATCTGGATTGCGCAAATCCTTTATGCCAATCTCTGACTGCATGCACCACCTGTGCAACTTGGAATAGTTTACAACTGATAGTACATTTCCCTTGAACTCCAATCTAAACTAGATAACTTGAACTTTATGCATGCATGAGTTAATTTAGGTTGATTGATCAGTTAACTAGTTAAACACTCGAGTTACACCCCACTGCTAGACCTCCCACTAGTTCCTCCAATAGTTGGAAATAGTTTAACTGCCCATAACTCAATTTAACTTAATTAAATTTTTACAACTTAAATTAACTCAACCTAGGCTCCTAAACTTTGGGAATCATTGTACACAACTCAAGTTCATGACCCCAACTGGAATTAACTAAGATAACAGAGTGATAACAACTATATCACCTTAGTTAACTCATTCAAGTTGTTTGTTGATGTGGAATTTCGAATTTCTCCTAATTTAATCAAGGGAAAATTAAATTAGGAATTTCTTTTTACATTTTCAACACTCCCTCTCAGCAAGAAATGGATTATCAGATACCAAAATCTTGCCTCTATGTAAATCGAATTTTCCTCTTGACAAATCCTTTGTCAAAATATCTACATCTTGTTCCTCTATAGGAATGTATTCCAACAACATGATCCGCCTTTGCACATAATCTCATAGATGGTTATACCAGATGTCGATATGCTTGTATCGATCATGAAAAAATGGATTCTCGGAAATTTTGATACAACTCTAATTATCACAGTAAATCACAGTAGGATCCATCATCTAACCAAATAACCTAACAATAATCTTCCTCATCCAGATCACCTAACATGTTGCCTGACTTGCAGCCATGTACTCTGCTTATGTCAAACTTAGTGAATATATCTATGATTCTTTTTGTACCAAGTAATTTTTGTTGATCCAACACTGAAAATTCATCCTGATGTGCTCTTCATGTTTGATGGAATCCCTGCCCAATCTAGATCTATGAATCCTTGCTACTTCGCTCCCTTTGTTTGTATGTACCAAATTCAAAACTAAGTAGTCCATCAAAAGTATGCAACATGGGTACCCATTGGATGAGGAATTAAATTTTGCATCCAAAAAGTAGTCTCGCTCGAAATTTTAATAAAACCTTAGGGATATAAGTTGAAAATACGAGTTGAAAAATTATTTTTATTATTTTATTATTTTTTAATCTTTTTACTTTTTTACTCCAAAAATGGTGAATCATCCCCCATGATTGACATCATCATCTTGAATCATATTGGTCCTTATAAAGTTTATTTTCGTTGTACATTTTTCTTAAGAGGCCAAGTTTAGACCTCAAAAATCCCCTAATGTCAACTTCTCATCACTGATTAAAATCAAATCATCAATATATAATACTATAATCATAAATTTACCTTCAACAACAATATGGTAAAGGTTTGCATCTGCTTCACTTTTGGTGAATCCCAACTCAGTGAGATAGTTTTTGATCCTGGTGTACCAAGCAAAGGTTTCTTGTTTCAGTCCATATAATTCTTGCTTGAGTTTGCACACATGCGACTCTTTGTCAAAGTTCTCAAGTCCTTCTGGTTTTTCGATGTAAACCTCTTCCTCAATCACTCCATTGAGGAATGTTGTATTCACATATATCTAATGGATCTTCCATCCCATTTGTGCTGCAAGTGATAGAATTGATGTGATATAAGAGTACCTTGCCACTGGAGCAAAGGCCTCCTCGTAGTCAATTCCCTCCACCTAAGAGAACCCCTTGGCCACAAATCTGGCCTTGTGTTTCTCGATGCTTCCCTCTTGCTTAAACTTGTAGATCCATCTCAAACCCACCACTAATTTGTTCTTTGTTCTTGGGAGCACTTCTCAAACACGGTTATTGACAATGGAATCATATTCCTCTACCCTGGCATCAACCCATACTAGTTGTTTCACTGCTTCCTCGAATGAGGATGGTTATGTCTCTACTAGCTCACTCACCAGAGCCATGTAGCCAGTGTACCAATCTCGTGACCTCCTCTTCCTTATTTGTGATGTGGGTTCTCCCACATTCTCTCTAGCATCATGCAATAATCTTCCATCTTCCTTGGTCTTCTTCCTTCCTTCTTTGGATTTTTCTTCTTGAGTGGGTTCTCCATTATCTGCTCCTCTTCTTATGGCTGGTCCAAAATATCCTAATGTTCTTCCTTTGGAGCCAAAATCTCCTCACATGAATGCATCTGAATATCCCTCTCAAGAGAATACATCATTTCTTTCTCCTCATCAAACTTCACATCTCTACGAATAATTTTCATCTTAAGAGATGGAAAGTACATATGATAGTTGTGAGGTACTTCTTTGTACCCCACCAATATGCCCAACTCTATTTTCGACTCTAGCATTTTCCTTGGTTCCTTGGAAACATGACAGTAAAATGATGATCTAAATATCCTTAATTGTGACACATTTGGTTGCTTCCCTAAAAAAACTTCTTCTGGGGTCCAACGCTGTGATACAAAATAAAGAAGATAATCAGGCTCCACGCCCAACAACTGTTGGGTGTGGAGCTTGATTATCTTGTTTACTTTGTATCACAGCATTGGACCCCTGTACCTTAAATGGGGCGGAAACGCCGCCCGTAAATTAATCGTTGCCGTGGGGGGTCCAGGGGGGGCCGGCAGCGACTTTATGGAGCCCCCCTATTGAGCTCCAAAGATGTTCTTTCTTCCACCACATTCCACTCCATTTCCTTTGTCCAATATTAATCACAGGCTCAAATGATCAGTAGAATTAGTTAAAATTTCTTTAAGAATTAATATCATGACTAACTTGCTATGTTTTTATGATTTTGTCATTGTAGTACTTTTTGAACTAGATCTAGCTACATAATGCAGACATTCTGTAGCTAGTTGCCGATTCTGCAGCTATCTTCATGTCTACGCAGGTTCCAGGTGTCATCTTGGAGAAAAACACATATGGGCGTATTCCACATCATTCCCTCATCATTTTTTTCTCTCCACGAAGTTTGAACGGAATTCTGTAGGCGGTTATGTACGTGGGAACTCAAACTAGGAGAGAGACTCCTAATAGGACAAGGACAGTCCAGATGTCCTTAATTCTATTACGTGACCACAATCAGAGTCCTATTTTGGTTTTTATTTGGAAATACAATTATCCCTAGGTTATCTCAAGACAGTTATGTAATTTTGATTATAAATATGGCTCGGGAAACCGAGGGACAAGGTTAGATTTTGTGATTGATTGCTAGATTTCAGAAGTCCGAAAACACTTTGTTTTGAAGTAATTTCTCTCTAATGCAAGAAGTATCACTTTATTGAAAGCACTGAGTCAATCTTGAAGTAGATTTTGTGTGCTACTCCGGTGGTAGAGGGCCCCTGCCTCCTGAGCAACCTTGTTTATATGGTTTAGATAAGTATTTTAGTCTCGTTTTTCATTTCTAGCTTAAGCATGTTTCTGAAGTTTATGTTTCATGCTTGTTTACATTGATCATCACAGCTAGACTTACTCTTATAAAATCTTCCAAAATATCATCACGATGAATAAGGCATAGCTGTGGTGTTGTAGGTTTTAGTTGCATTTCCTTTTGAATTTTATGATTTATGCTTGTTTACACTAAGTGTCACAGCCGGTCTTACTCCTACAAACTCTTCCAAAATATCATTAACAATGAATAAGAAACAGCTGTGATATCTTAGATTTTAATTGTATTTGCTTTCAAATATTATGTTTATGTTCAATTGCATTGAATAATACAGCCATAATTGTTTTGACAAACTCTTCCAAAATATCATTCACATTGAACAAGATGGGTTGTAGAATTCCAATAGACTAGATGCATGTTAGTTTAGTCATAACACTCCGGAGGATGATTTCATTTAGTTCAGCTCTGTCACTACATTTCAAGTTTGATAATGGCATTTTGATTTAACTCTGTTCACTTTACTTCAAGTAGATTAGTGGCATTCTAGCTTAGTCTTAGCTCACTGTATTATCATTCCAGTTTAGTTGTTATCCATTGCATTTTAAATTGTATTAGTTGTTAAATTTAGATACCACGGTCTTCATTATTTACAAAAACTTCTTTTGTTCCAACCTCATATTAATACATAATCATCTGGACAGAAGCTAGTATCATTCTAAGGCCTGGAGTATTTTGCAACCTTTTTACCATTTCACAAATAAGCCTTTTCTCAAGGACCATTCTAAAAAGAAACCTATAACTTTTGAGTGAGGCCTAGTGGTGCTAAATTGAGTTGCAGAACAGAATTAGAAGTTAGTTTAGAGTAAAAATCTTATTGTGCTACAAATGTTCTTCTCCAAATATGTTCCAATAAACCTTTAATCATGGATGAGATGTTGTAACATTGTAAGTTGATTGTTTATTTAGGAGAACTTAATTCACACTTAACTTGTCCATTTCTCAAGCTCTTCCAACACATTTTTAATGAATGAATTGGATAAGTTCGATCTCATGTTGTGATTTATTTCCTTGTAATGAAGTCATTATCAAGCTTTGCATTTTTTGTTTTCCAGCCATAGTTTAGGCTTTGTTCTGTTTTAGTATTTGCATTTTTTGTTTGCCATCCATAGTTTAGGCCTTGTTCTGCTTTAATATAACCAATAGCTTCTTTTCACCAGCATTTAGTTCTTTCCCTTTTCAAACATAAAACCATAAAACCAAAAACATCAGAAAACACTAAACACAACGTAGTGAGAAACAAATACCTAGGCACATATAGTGCACCACACTTTAGCAATTTACCAACCCTGGTTGACAATTAATGAACTCAATTTAGGAACACTAGGTTGAGCACAAACATTTTGGCGCCGTTGTCGAGGAAGTGTAACTAGGTAGCCTTGTTTCTTAACTCCCAAAAAAAATTATATGCGTAGAGAGAGAGACTCAAGGGGTAGATTCATAAGAAGCAGAAGCAGAAATTTGATTCCTAGAACACCACTTGTTTCATCAAGACCTAGAGCCAGCACACATCCAACTCAGACCCACATTCAATCCTTTATTGATCCTAGACTTCCAGAAGACTTAAGATCAGATATTCCATTAGAAATACCTTCCACTTCATCCACTGAACCTGTCTTAGAAGAAGATTCAAGGACCCCTGCTAGAGACACAAACTTTTCCACTTCCACAGAAAAATCAACTATGGCAGAAGAAGGGGGAGGAGGAGTTTTTAATGGAGAACACACATTATTTGGAGGGGGTAGAGGTAGAGGTAGAGGAGAAGGAGGTAGAGGAAGAGGTAGAAGAGAAATGGGAAGCTCTTTTGGGTTTCCTATAGTAGATGAAGAAACCAATACAGCTATGAAAAACATTTCACCCTCTGTCCTTCCAAACTTCTATGGAATTAAAACTGAAGATCCTGAAACCTTCCTATTTGAATTTGAAGTCCTATGTAGAACTTATGACTACTTACAAGATGGTCAAAAACTTAAACTATTTCCTTCAACATTGAAAGGAGCAGCATTGAAGTGGTTTATGAGTTTTATCAACAGTTCTATTAGGACATGGGAAGACATGAAACAAGCATTTCTAGAAAGGTATTTGGATTATTGTATGCCAGTCAATCATAAGGAGGAAGTGTTCAAGATGATACAAAAATAGGATGAAAACCTGGAAGATTTGTTGGGGAGATTTCATTACAACATCAAAAGAGCAAAAATGGAAAACTTAGACCAAGACACCTTAAAAGCTCTCTTGTTGAAGACAATTAGGGATGAATGGTTGGATATCCTTAACATGATGGAAAAAGGAGATATATCTCAGCTCACATTACCTGAAATATCTGAGTTATGTATCAACCTTTCAAGAGGAAAATCTAAAACTGTGAAAGGACCAAGAGACCCTGCTCTTGCAAGGGTAGGTAAGTCTGCTTCTGAGACAGTAAGTAGGGCAGAGATAGGGCATATGCTTGATGAATTCAAATCTGACATCTTAGGGAGTATTAGTGAACAAATAGACACCCTTAAGTTACAAAACAAGCAAAAATCTAAATCTGATGCTTTAGCAATCTTTTGTCCCAAATGTAGAAAGAAGCATGCCTTGAGAGAATGTCCTTTGGATGCAAAAGTTGTAGAGACCTGTGTGATTTGTTCAGAAAAAAATGAGACCGAGAATTTTCCTTCACTTCCTGGTCTTAAAGCTGTCTTCCAAGAAGATACTCCTACAAGTTCCACAGAATCTCTCAATTTTGTCTCTAGAAGGCCTTGGCAAGGACCTCAAACACAAGGATCTCATGATCAAATGTATAATCAACCCCCACCAAATTGGAATTCTTGGCAGCAACCTTGGCCCCAATTTCAAAATCAATCTCAAGCTTGGGCACAAGGAGCACAAAATCCCTATGGAAGATACTCCCAGTACTATCAATATCCACCATCCTATCCACCATACCCACATTTTTCTCCTCAAAATCCCCATCAAAATCCTCAACATAATCCTCAAAATCCACAACATCAAAATCAACCACTCCCCTTACCATTTCCTCAGAAATCAAATCGGTTGCCTGCTCAACCCATACCAAACCCCAACGATAAAAATCCTTAGAACACATACATGATAGAAGGCCAACAGTTTCCAACTTATTTAATTACTCCTCTAGACCTTAGTGATGTTCAACTTAGGTCTGGAAGAATACTTGAAAAGAGGAAACTTTTTGTGATCATACAAGAACAAGATAACTCTGAGGAAGATTCTCTACGGGAAAATAAAAGTCTTGAAGAAGACACATCTTTTCAAGACCCAAACATTGAAAAATAAAAACAAAAAGAACCAATAATTTCAACTCCTTTATTAGAGCAGCCATCAACATCCACTCCTACATCTCCCTTTCCAGAAAGATTACAAATTGATAGAGGTGTAGAAAAACAAATTATGGTGCCTAATTATGATTTCCTAGATGAGCTAAGAAATATCTGTATTAAGATTCCATTATTACAAGCTATCAAGGAAATTCCAATCTTAGCAAAGACAATAAAGGAGTTGAGCATGAAGAAAACAGGAAAAAGAATAAGAGAGACAAAGAAAATTCAACTGGCAGGAAAAATAGAAGATATCATGATGGGTAGGATTGCTATTCCAAAGTATCTAGACCCAGGAAATCCAGTTGTTAAAATTCACATCAATGGAACTGAGATCCAAAACACACTCATTGATTTAGGAGTATCAATTAATATCATGAGTAGACAAATCATGGATAAACTGAAACTTCCTAATCTTCTTTTTACACCCACATTACTACAATTAGCAGACAGATCTATGATCAAACTTGATGGGGTAATAGAAGACATTTCAGTGTCCCTAGATTCTTGGGAGTATCCTGTGGATTTTATGATCCTAACTCCTAAGAATAATCTTGGGGGGCATCCTATTATATTAGGAAGACCTTGGTTAGCTACAGCTGATGCTTTCATTAGTTGTAGATCCGGTGATATGTACATCTCTGATGGTAGTTTAACTAAGAAATTCACTTTGTATCCTCCAGCAAGGACAATTACAGATTTAGATGATACTCAATGGATAGAGGATGAATAAGACTTACAACCTCTCTTCACAATTTCAAAAATTAGTGAAGATAGTCAAATTTTGAATACTTTAGAAAACTTTGGATCCTCTTCGAAATGTAAACATGAAAAATTTCAAGAAGAATCCAACATTGAGTTTTTATCATCAAGATAGATGTCTCTTTATTCTATGGATAAATTTGGCAGCTCTACAAGTGAGATATTTCCAGGTAAAACTTTAAACATAAACAAAAACCTAGAAAAATCTCAACAAGAAGAGTTAGTCAAGATCTTACAGAGACATTCTTCTGCATATGCATGGGAGTACACTGATATGAAAGGGATAAGCCCCAAGACTTGCACTCATCACATCTACATAGAGGAGAATTGTAAACCAATCAGACAACCTCAAAAACTGGGATGAATCAAATCTTAGGGAGATTGTTAGAAGAATTGCGAGAAGTGAATGTCAATTTTATCTATCGTATTCAGATAGTGGAGTGGGTTTCTCCTTTGGTAATTGTGCGAAAAAAAGTAAATGGAGGGTATGTATTGACTACCGAGAATTAAACAAAGCTACTCTTAAAGATCATTTTCCCGTACCTTTCATAGATAAGGTGTTAGATACCTTAGCTGGAAAAAAATACTTCTCATCTCTAGATGGGTTTAGTGGTTATAATCAAATTCAAGTAGCACTTGAGGATCAAGACAAAACCACATTTACCTGTCCTTGGGGTACCTATGCTTACCGAGTATTTCCATTTGGATTATGCAATGCACCTGCAACATTTCAAAGGGCAGTATTAGGAATTTTTTCAGATCTAATACATGATTGTGTAGAGGTATATATAGATGATTTCACAGTTTATGGAAACACATTTGAAGAAGACTTAGTAAACTTGGAAAAAGTATTAAAAATATGTAAAGAAGAAAATCTTTCACTTAGTCATGAGAAGTGTTTTATGATGTTTACTGAAGGAATTGTTTTAGGACATCACATTTCAGGGGATGGGATTAGAGTTGATGAGTCAAAAGTTGAAGTCATCTCTAACTTATCTATTCCAATTTGTCAAAAATATGTTAGGAGTTTTCTTGGATTTACAGGGTATTATCGAAGATTTATAGAAAACTTCACCAAGATAGCATCTCCACTCTTCAAATTACTTACCAAAGACTGTGAATTCAAATGGAATTCTGATTGCCAGTTAGCCTTTGAGACCTTGAAAACAAAAATTTCTGAAGCACCTATTTTAAGGGGACCTAACTAGAAATTACCTTTTCATATTTCAACAGATGCCTCAGATACAGCTCTAGGAGCAGTATTGGGAAAAAAAGACCTGATTCCTTATGCCATCTACTATACCAGTAAAAATTTGACTCCTGCAGAGTTAAACTATACTGTAACTGAAAAAGAGTTTTTAGCTGTTGTTCATGCCATAAACAAATTCAGACACTATATAACAGGCTATGAAAATTTTTTTCACACAGATCATTCTGCAATTAGATACTTAATGAACAAATCAATTACTAATGGCAGAGTCATAAGATGGTTATTGATTTTACAAGAATTCAACATTACCATTCTAGATAGGCCTGGAAAACAAAACACAGTAGCTGATTTCCTATCTAGACTCCAAAACATCAAAGATGACACTCCAGTTGAAGATCAATTTCCTGATGAATATATTTTTGCAATTTCTTCCCAAACTCCTTGGTTTGCTGACATTGCTAATTATTTATTTTCAGGAAAATTTACTTCAATAATGAATGCAAGAGATAAAAGAAAAATCATTTATGAAAGTGCAAAATATTCATGGGTTGCTAATGAGTTGTACAAGACAGGTCTAGATTTTATCATTAGGAGATGTGTTCGGGAAGATGAGATGCCTGAGATTCTCAAAGCATGTCATGATGAACCTTGTGGCGGACACTTTGCTGATAAAAGGACAGCCTATAAGATCCTTCATTTAGGATATTATTGGCAATCCTTGTTTAAAGATGTTAAAGAGTATGTCAAAAGGTGTGACAGTTGCCAAAAGGTAAGAAAACCTTCTCCTTCAGGTGAGATGCCATTACAACCTCAGGAACATATTGAACCTTTTTAAAAATGGGCTTTGGATTTTGTAGGACCTATTAGTCCTCCATCAAGACAAAAGAGATATATATTAGTTTGCACTGATTATGTTACCAAATGGGTAGAGGCCAAGCCATTACTTTTTTCTAATGAAGCATCTGTAGTTAATTTTATTTTTGAGGATATTTTTACTCGTTTTGGTGTCCCAAGGGAAATTGTTACAGATCAAGGAGCTCAATTCACATCAAGGCTAGTGGAACAAATGATGGAGAGGTACAAAATCAGGCACAAAAAATCTACTCCCTATCATCCACAAGCAAATGGTCAAGTGGAATCTACTAATAAGGTTATTGAAGGAATCCTAACAAAGACTGTCCATTTACATAGAAAAGATTGGGTAGATAGGCTTCCTGAAGCCTTGTGGGCCTATAGAACTACATGGAGAAACACAACAGGTCATACTCCTTATGAACTTGTTTATGGAAAGCAAGTTTTGTTTCCCATAGAGTTCCAGATTCAAACTTTCAAAATGGCAGTTCAGCTAGGACTTGATTTAATGGAGGCACAAAAGCATAGATTGGAGCAGATTAATGAATTGGATGAGATCAGACAAGATGCAGTTCAGAAAACAAGTCTAGTCCAACATCAAAGGACTAGATGGCATGACAAGTACATCAAGGAAAAGAAGTTCAAGGAAGGTGACTGGGCTCTCTTGTTTGATTCAAAGTTCAAGGATTTTCAAGGTAAATTCCAAACACATTGGCTTGGGCCATATGAAATCATAAGAATTTTTGACAATGGAGCAATAAAAATCAGGACAATAGATGAATAGAAGGTCACTTTTCTTGTGAATGGTCATAGATTGAAGCTGTATCATAAGCCACTCTCAAGAGAAGAATTTTTCAAGAAATTCTAGGAAAGCAGTGATATGAAGTTAATGAAGAAGAATTTTTCTTCATCAACTTAAGTTAATTTTCTGAAGTCAAATATTGAAAAAAAAAAAAAAGTATAAACATGAAAACCAATCATTGATTGGCATGTTTATACAGAAAAGGTGGAGTGAAAATCAGAATCTTTCTGACACTCTAGCTTTTCAAATATGTTCTTTCTGCAAGTATTTATTACAGAATCATAAGTGCAGATCCATTTCACTTATGGTCCATCTCATTTTCCATTTCATTCATTCATCCATACTCCATTTCATTCATTCATCCACACTTCATTCACTTCACTCCATGGTCCACCTCATTTTCATTCCAGATTTTTAAAGTTTTATGTTTTTCTGCAATTGAATAATACATATCATGAATTGCAGGCCACTTCTCATACTTCACTCCATTTCATAAGATGTGATCCATTCCACTCCATTACTCACTTCATTCATATCCCATTACACCATATTTTATTATCCATCTTCACTCATTATATACAACATTCCATTCATGCTCCAAACCATTCCATTTCATGTTTCAAGTCTTCTACAGGTACATTCTGCAGCCAGTTAGACATTCTGCAGCCGGAGATCCTGAAGGCACTGTCTAGTAATAAAATGACAACAATAAAATGATCCTGCATATCCATGACAACAAGCAAAATCAAGAAGGTTATGAAGACTCAAAAATTAATGATTTTTAGGAGAGAACAAAGCATATGAAGAACACACAAAAAAAAAAAATCAGAGGAAAGGCAAAGGTAAAAGTTCTGATTATAATGACATATCATGAAAGATTTTAGTATAGTTAAGTTATGAATAATTCAAAAAGTTGTTTTAATTAATTTTGTTGATCATGCCTAACCAACCTCCCGCAAAAACTTTGGATAAAACTCCTTCTATTCCACCATTTCAAATCCCATATTCGATCATCATTTAAAAATCTAAACGGTTAAAGTGCTGAAGTGATTGGATTAGTCACGTCACTATGCCAAAGTATTTAATGATGATTTCGAATTCGTTACAAAATATCTCTGCGGTCTTTTATTCCGTGATATCCTTCAACTCATATACATCATCCTCACCTCATTATATTCATTCTGCAATCACTCCATATCATTCTTTCCCGTAGCCAATTTTTAACCATTTCGGTCTGTGAAACAGAGGCATCTCTGTAACAACCATTGTCACCGTGAACAGAGGAGAAACAATTTGAAGGTTGGAAAGAGGAGTTATGGGTCTTATAGTGAGGACTGAACCGGTTGGCACTAAGTACTTGGAAGGTTATCCTCAAGTCAGAGAAATTTTACAACAAGCAGGGTGGTTGCAATTCTTTGAAAAATTCAGTGGGTTTCACAAAGAGGTGACCAAAATGTTTGCAAGATCCTTCAAAGGAACTGAGGTCGAGATAGGAGATATTAAATTCACCATTACAGAAGCTTCCATTGCAGAAGCAACCGAATTTCCCAGACAAGGAGAAAGGTGGTTCAAGAATAGAAAATTTCATAACGAAGCATGGAAGCAGATACTCAAGTCACCATGTATGGATGTTACTATTTTTAAAAAGGGTATCCCTAGCTCTGCACTAAAGAACAAATGGAGGAACATGTTTCTTATCTTGCAAAAATTCATCACTTGTGAAGGAAGATATGGTACTTTTTATTTCTATCATATTTGGTTGATAATGCATTTCCTAGAAGAAGAACTCAATTTGCCCTTTTTCTTGCTTCATAGTTTAAAGAAAATGGCCTCAAATGTTCAAAAGAGAATTCAATTTCTGGAAACAACCTTATACCACCATGGTTTAGTCAAAATTTTGATTGAACATCATTTGAGCAAAATGGGAGATAATTGGGAAGAGTTCTTAGTGAGAAATCACTTTGAGGAACCCAAGGAACCTCCACCTGAAGACAAACCTACAAAAAGAAGCAGAAGATGGAAAACCTCCAAAACTGAAACTGGTAAAATAATACAAGAAAGTAGTGAAGAAATGATTTCTGAGAAATTGACTCAGATTAAGAAGCAGCTTAAGAAAGAGTAAGAAAATTTGCCAGAGAGAAAGGAGAAGGGCCATCTCAACCGAGAAGGAGCCACAGACTTAGAGGGATATTAAAGAAAAAAAAGGTTAAACAAAATGGAGTCATAAACATAGAGGACGAAGAAACACCTACTGAGGAGGATTTTGATGAAGAAGTTCCAGAAATTGACCCAGCACAGCAAGAAATTTACAACTATGTTGAAACATTAGAGAGGAGAGCTTCAGAATTTAGAGACAGAACCCCTAGCCCACCAAAGTCTGAAATTGATATGCTAAGAAGAGATAGGTATGGGTTAGAAGTACTCAACAGGCATATCAAGAATGAGAATGAAATTCTGAGAGAGCAGGTTAAAACAATGTTACCGATGAAATAGGTAACCTCAATGTTACCTACTTTTTGAAGTATCAAGAAAAACACCTGATTTTGAAAAAGTGGCGATGCATAATAAGAAAAAAAAATTTGAGCATGTTTTTGGCACTTTAAGTTTTTTTCATTTTTTTTTTAATTAATTTTTTTTTAAAGTGGTGTTTTTTATGTCGATTTTGAATAGTGGTGGTGTATCATCACCAACGTTTTTTTATAGGATTAGAGATTTTGACACTATAAATTTTTCTAATGTCTTCTTCATACACAGCCCAGAGATGTTTATTTTTAAGTGCATTTATGTACTTGTGTTTTAAAAAAATAAAAAAAAAATAATTTTTTTAAAAATAAAAACTTGTAATGATATTTTCACTTTTTCACATACATAAAAGATGGAAAAAAGGGTCAATATTCTAAAGTTTATATTTTCTACATGTTTATATATTGTTAAATAATTTTTCAATGCACATCAAAAAATTGTCGCTAAAAAATGCTCAATATTTTGAACCATATGACAAAAAAATACAATTTTTTCAATATAAATACAATGCAAAAAATACACTTTTACGAATTTTGGTTGAAAAAACATGTTAAATAAACTATTTTTTTTAGGAGAATCTTAACAAAAAACTTAAGAAAACAACATTTTTATTGAATTTTATGTCAAAGAATAATAGCAATCCTGTATGTTTTTGCAAAAAAAAGGGGTTGTTCTCATAAAATATCAAAGTCTAAACATTACAAGTAAAGCGATTAATAGTTCTAAAAAATAAGTTTTGTTTGCAAGCATAACTTAAACATCATCAACAATATCAACTAATACATCTTCAACATCATCTAGAACAACATTGATGGCTTCTTCCGCAACATTTTCTTCTTCATTTTGATCATCATAGTCTTCTAATGGACTTTCATGTCGACAAATCTTCCAAAGTGTCCCTTTCCAATCATTCCATATAATGGTGGTTGAGGTTCCTTTTCTTTTTTTGCCACACGTGATTCATTAAAATCTCTTTCCTCAAACCAACTTCTTGCTTCGCATACGGAAAGAAATTTAAGAGCGTTAATTCTTTGTTGAATAAATTTGCATTGAGCTTGGGTCTTTCTCAATGGCAATGCAATTTCTTCCTTTAGTAGGCAACATGCTAATTATTGCACCTGTCATCAAGCACAAAAAAAATAAGTAAGAAAATTAGTATGGAGACATAAAAAGTAAAAAAGACAATATTTAAATTTAAATTTGTATATTAAAACTTACTTTGAACACGAGAATAAATCCAAAACCCATTCTCCCTTCCATTTCAAGACACCGATCTATAGATAGTTAATCAATGCTTGTGGTTTGATAAATGTTAACTATATCTCCTTTTGCATCTTTATCCTCATATGTTAGTTTTTTCACCTACTGCATCATAAACCAATACTTGACTATGACTCTTCCCATCTACTCGATTCATAATAATATGCTTATAGCTATCGTCTTTTGTCCAACATTCAACATGGATGAACTCACAATCATTTATAATAGGCCGATCTTGAGGAAGAAACAATATTTGACTTTTGCACATTTACATAACATAGTAAAAGTTCAATTAAATTTTACATGAATAAAAAAATTTAGGAGGAATCAAACATACAATTTCAAAATCTTACCATGTAAGTTGCATCCCATGAGTTGCTTTACCCTTGAAGCTTGTTAATAACATTGGAAACGTATTTTGAATGAAATGTCACAAATCGCCAAAGTGGTGATGTTGTCACTTCTTGAAAACCCGTAACCACTTTACTAAAAGCTTGATAAGTATATGGTTCTCTATCATATTCAATGTGGAAATTGAAATCATGAGGAATATCTGCATGATAACTAGGCCATATTCCCTTTTAGGTATTAGTGATGCAATGTTTTCACGGTCACCTTGTATTATTTGATATTGGATACTTCATCAGAACCCATTCCAAATATAATGATTAAGAGTAGGATCTAGTTCAACATTCATAAGACGCTTCCTTCTCATGCTCTCCATCTTAATTTTTCAATAAAGCTTTTGAAAGTATAAATTACTCCATTTCCATCCTTCTTCGACATCTTTAATGACATAAAAATATATATATATAGATATGTATAAGTAATAAAATAAAAATAGTTAAAATATGAATAAAATAAATTTATAAATCAACATACCTTATTGAATGCAATATAAAACTCTTTTAGTGTTGATGTAGAACTTGCTTGGGTAGTTGCGTACAACATCATCCCAAGCTTGTCTTCATTCGACATTTTAACCATGTGTTCTTGTATTTTCATAAAATTTTTTAAATTTGAATAAATTAAGTTAAAAACGTTAATATATTGACATGTATAACAAATTCTACCAACATCATTATGTTTTATTTAAAATAAAGAATTATAATGAAAGAAATAATTCAAGAAACTTATTTTTTGGAATTACGCATTTCTTCCATTGATAATTCACCCAGGCTTCACACGGGCTAATACTGATTTGACTAATTTATCATCCTTCACACCTTGCATTGTTCTCCAAGGTGTAATAGTCATATCCTCACGGAAGTTGCTTCATTTCGGGACCCCATATTGTTGGTACATATTATGGGTTTACTCTTTCT
Organism: Pinus albicaulis; assembly: GCA_034641835.2. Classification (NCBI taxonomy): domain Eukaryota; kingdom Viridiplantae; phylum Streptophyta; class Pinopsida; order Pinales; family Pinaceae; genus Pinus; species Pinus albicaulis. The sequence continues at coordinate 285,289,949 of CM076576.1, forward strand.
AACTTTCGATTTTTATGGAAATATTCTCCCATCGATCTTAAAAAAATCTCATCAATCAAATCCCATACCTCCCCGAGTTCTAAATGCCAAAGAAAATTTGAAAAAATGTTATACATTGCCTGCGAAGAGATTTGTATTCAATTTTCCATCTTTTGCTTTTTTTTCATCAATTTGATAACTGTTTCCATTAAACATTCCTTTCGAAATGCTACACTAACTATTGTCTTATCCCCATGACATTTTTCTATGAATTCATTATGAATAAATCGACCCTTTGGATGAAAGTCATTTTAGTCTGTACTCATTATCTGCATTATGATCCAATGCCAATAACTTTGATTCTATTTCTATTAAGCCGAGCGTAAATGATGCATTTCTTGTTTGAAAAAGATAGTTATTGGGATATTCGCAATCAATTGTCTTTTAGCCTCTATTGAATGGTTTCCTCCAATTACATAATATTTATAATCAAAACATTTTGTCTTGTCAAATGCTTGTTTGTTGGGAACACGACATGAATCGACAAGAACCACATAATCCACCACATGCGCATATGGATTGAACCTGAACAATGTTTTCGGATTATGTACATGTAGGTGATGGGCCTTTCTAATTTGATATTGAGATTGTCCTTCATCGAGCCATAAAATTGGTTAACATTAAGCTCAAATGTTTGGCCACCAAAAATTAATTTATTCTTCCTCAACTCTTGTCGAATAGCATTTTGTTTTGTTTTAATAATGCCATCCTCTAACTCGGCCTGGTGTTATGATTTCTCTGCTTCCGTAAGAGCTTTCAATTTGTTCTTCTTCTTGCTCCACGACCTTTATAGGTTCACCAATATTTGATTTCCTAGTCTTATTGGATAACATATCAGTTTTTACAAGCTCTCCTTCATGAGGTACAAGAGAGATCTTTGGCAATTTTTCTTTTTGGTGTACGGTACATTTTCTTCTTTTGCACAATAGTTCTCATCTCCTCCTCACTAATTCTATCATAATTTTTTTGTTTCATATTCAGCACCTTCAAAAGAAACATGTTTAATTTTATAAGATTGACCCACCTTAGTGACTCTTGGTTGATCCCCTATTTGTACTGTTGCAGTGTCACGAGCTATTGCTCTTTGCTTCAATCTCCTTTCCTCCGATGTCTTTGTGGAAAGTTTTGATCACATCCATAACATTTGGCACCAACATATAAATACCATCAAACATGTTTGAAAGACTCGGAACAAAATCCTATGAAACAAAATAAAACATGTCAATGATCAATAATTTATAAAAAATTGAATCATCCTTACAATAATGCATAGAGGAAATAAAAATAAGCATACTTACAATGTTATTTGCAATGTTGCTTGCTATTTCTTCGGAAAATTTTGAAGTTATTTCATTTGTGTCGTACTTGACGATTGATAGACGATATCTAACCTTCTCACGTTTCGAAGCCTTCGCCTGAGAACATAAATAGTGTTTGTATTCGGGACCATACATATGTCTCGTACTCTTCCCATCACATCATATTGCTCATTTAAGTCAATCATACCACAAACCGGATAGATGTGTATATCAACCTTCGTTTTCAACGTCTTCAAGATACCATGAGAAATCGGTTTTATCTATTTCCTCGGCGTTCTTCCAATCAGAAATAAGCTTTAATGAACCTGGTGCCCCACTTGCTTGACTTTTATTAGTGTGTGCAACAATATCCTTATTGCGTCCAATAGTGTCCATGGTGCGTTGTTGCAACTTTAGATTTGGGAGTTGTATTCATAGTGGGTCGAGCCTCTGTTGTAGATTTGGGAGGCGCTGTAGTAGATTTGGGAAATTTTGCTACTTACAAGTCTGAAAACATTCCACGAAATCTTTTTTGATGCCATTTTCTACGATATATATATATATATATATATATATATATATATATATATATATATATATATATATTAGTTAATGGAAAAATATTGCGGATAAAATAAATTTAATAAACAAAATTTATTTCTAAAACTAAATAGTTTGAAATTAAAGCGATAAAATTAACTATAAAAATTTTCATTTAAAAAAAAAATATTATAAATCATATGTATATATATCTATATAATATGTTTTGAATACATTTTATAAAAAATTTAAAAATGTGTTTAAATTGTATAAAATAATTTTAAAAAATAAACTAGTATTTTCAAACTTCGGTTTGTATTTAATATTTTAAAAAAAACAAAAAGTTACCTTAACTATTTATAACAAATGTTATAATGTTATATAATTTTTTATTTTTTTAATTGTATTGTTATATAGTTTTTTTTAATTAATTTATATTGTTATATTAAAACAAATGTTTTTTTTTTTAATTTATTATATTGTATTTTTTTAATTATATAATGTTTAAAAACAAAACATAATTGTTGTTTAATGATTTTTTTTTTTTTTGATATATATATATATATATATATATATATATATATATATATATATTTTTGTTATATTTTGAAATTTTTAACAATTATTATTTAATAATGTTTTTATTATATTATATAACAAATTGTTTTTATATTTATATATAACAATGTTTCTATGAACTTTTAATTGTTTTATTAAAAAAAATTATTAAAAAAAAAAAAATTTAAAAGAACAAAATAAAATTAAAAAAAATCAAAATTAAAAAATGTTTTCTTAAAACAAATTATTAAAAAAAAACAAAAAAATTTAAAAAACAAAATTATAAAAAAAAAAAACCAAAATTAAAAAAAATATTGTTAAAACAAATTAAAAAAAAAAAACAATTTAAAAAACAAAATTTAAAAATTAAAAAAATTAAAAAAAATTAAAAATTAAAAAACCAAAATTAAAAAAAAAAAAATTTAAAAAAAAATTTAAAAAAAAACATTAAATTTTTTTTTTACGGCGCCGGGGCCGGCCGGGCGGTGCCACGGGGGCGGCCCAGCCCGCCTCCCGGCCCCCGCCTTGGCCGAGGGCCGATTCCCCGGAATCGGCCCTCGGCAAGGCGAAACGGCGTGGGCTGAGCGCCCCCGTAGCGCAGCAGGTTTTAACCACGAACGAAATTATCTGCAAAGAATCTTATAACAGAAAATAAACAATAGCGAGATCATAAAACAAAAAACGGATAAACACGAGAGATTTTCCCCTGGATCCCCAAATTGGGACAACCGGATTGATTTTTCATTATATTCCTTTTAGTGTTCTGACACATATATATACATGCCGAAGCATACATAAACCCTAATCCATAAACCCTGGATTAGAACATAACTGTATTTCCCTTGACCGGATCTACAAAAATACCAAGGGCCGAAAACCATCATACCCCAAAACCATGTGCAAAACCATGCACAAAATCATGGACGCGGACTACCCACTGGAAATTAAGGACCAAAAATTTTTGTGCTTAGTCGTGGAAAGAATATAACACATACCCAACAGCGTCGCCCACTCGTTGGGCGTCGGGGCCGGCCGGGTGATGCCACGGGGGCGGCCCAGCACACCTCCCGCCCCCCCCCGTGGCCGAGGGTCGATTCCGGGAATCGGCCCTCGGCCACGGCGAGAGAGCGAGCTGGGTCGCCCCCGTGGCGTCGCCCGGCCGGCCCCAGCGCCCAACGGGCGGGCCTGGGCGAGAAATCGGCCCTCGGCCACCGGGGGGGGCCGGGAGGCGGGCTGGGCCGCCCCCGTGGCGCCGCCCGGCCGGCCCCGGCGCCGTAAAAAAAAAAAATTGATGTTTTTTTTTTAATTTTTTTTAATTTTTTTTTTAATTCTGCAATTTAGAAAAAAATGTTAATAATAACAAAATATAACAAATTAAAAAAAAAAAAACAATTTATTAAATCACAATAATGTTTGGTTTTTAAACATCATATAATTTATAAAAAAAAAGCATTTGTTTTAATATAACAATATAATTAAAAAAGAAAAAAAACTATATCGCAATACAATTAAATATATATATATATATAACAAAACAATAAAGAAAAAAAAATTAAAGATTTAAAATTAAAAAAATAAAACAAAGATTTAAAATTAAAAAAAAAATAAATAAAATAGAATATAAAATAAAAAAATTCTCAAATAAAAAATAAATAAATAAATAATGAAACCACTGATATATTTATGATAAAAAAAAATACAAATAAAAAATGTTATAATATTACCTTTTTTTTTTAATGTGCATGGTCGTTTTATGGATTTTTATGTGTAAATGAACCTATAAGTCTTAAAAAAGAAAAAAAAATCTAAATTTTTGTTCTTAAAACCCTAAAAAATTCATTTTTTGCATTTTCTTCACTAAAAAAATATAAAAAAATCGAGGTTTTTGAAAATAAAAACCTTAAAAAAGTAGTTTTTGAACACAAAAAAACTATAGAAAAACAGATTTTCCCAAAATCGTCTCTAAATTAATGAGAATAGAAGGAAAACTAACCTTTGAAATGCAAAAGGTTGTTGTGCATCAATGCCAACACAACGCCTCCACAAAATTACGAATAGCAACACAATGCCTCCAATGCCAATACAATGCCTTCACGAAGTTACCAATGCCAATGCAACACCTCCACAAAATTACCAATAGCGACACAACGCTTCCAATGCCAATGCAATGCCTCCACGAAGTTACCAATGCCAACGCAACACCTCTAGAAATTTGCTCTAACAAATACCCGAGAAAACTTGATGTGATGTGATGAATAGAAACAATCATTCCTTTTTTAAATAGCATATATTGTCTGATTGGTTCTTTGTTGTGAATATGGGATTAAAAATTTCAAATTTAAAATATTTACATTTAATTTTATTATAGTTCATACTATAGTTAAAATACTTATTATTTGCATGTAGTTATCATAATTAATATTTTATTTAATATTTACATGTCTTGAATGTTGAATAATTCAAATATAATCTCAGATTAAAAATTAAAATATGAAATACTTACATGTAGTTAATTATATTTAATATTATAGATAAAATAGTTAATATTTGTATCTAATTATCATAGTTAATATTTACATGTAATCAATGTTTAAAACCATGGGATTAAATTTTAAAATCTAAAATATGTACATGTAGCTAATTATAGTTTAAATAGTTAATATTTACATGTTATTTTTGTAAATATTTACATGTAGTCAATCTTAAACTATTCAAATAAGAAAATTATTTTAGTTTCGAAGACATGCATGAAAGGAATATTTTGTGGATATTTTGAATAGAAAGTATGGTGAAATATTTGAAGACCAACGGTGTATTGATAAATTTTGAAATATATTTTAGATGAATATAACGCAAGTTTAAAATAAAAAATTTAAAATATTTACATGTAGTCATTATAGTTAAAATAGTTAAAGTTTTCGCAAATTTTTTTTGGAGGAAATTTTTCGAATTTTTTGGAGGGAAATTTTCAGTCTTTAAGCTATATATTGTAAGTGGGAGAGGAATTTGTATCATTCAACCTATTCTTGTTGAAAGCCATGGTTTCTTCGATACTTGAAGTTTTTCTTTCTAGAACATCAACATCTTCGTCACGCAACAACTCTATTGAGTGATGGTCCCTCCTTAACAAGAGTTCGTTCACCATGAATAGAGAGTCAAAAAAATCGAGCGCTTGATTATACCACTTACTCTTAATCCTAAGGATTATGAAAGCAACAGTGATGAAGGGCATGATGAAACAATTCCAGAGTCAAAAGTTTCACTTCGTCCTAATCCCAAGGATTATGAGGACACCATTGATGAAGAGGGAGATGAAGAATATCCACTTCAGCTTAATCCTAAGGATGTTAAGTCCCTATATTAATAGTGTAGCCCCTTATTATGTTAGTGTAGCCCCCTTATTGTTATTATTGTACCCCTGTAACCCCCATATTGTTATTATTGTGCCCTTACATTATTATTGTTAGGTCGGCTAGGATTACATGGTGGCCCCACTAGGATTATATTGTGGCCCCATGGACTCCTATATATAGAAAGGAGGTTTTGTTCATTTGTATAATCCAAGAATTGTTCATTCATGTAATGTATTGGAGGTTGCCCCCTCGAAGTGGCTCATTTCTAAGGCGTGAATATCTCTTTTCTTCTCTCTTTGGAGCTAGTTACACAACATTTGGTATCGAGCTTTGGGATTCTAGGGTTTCGCTGCTCCAAACAGGTCATCGTGGCATTTTCGCTATAACTTTTTTTCTACGAAGCTTCAGAAGCTGAAATTTCAAGGGTGCGAAGCTGAAATCTTGAGGAAGGTTTCTAAAAATTTCAAATCTTGGTTCGCAATATTTGAGAGTATCATCTGTGGAAGTTAAGAGCATTTTTTCGGGCTCATAAACAGGTCATCGTGGAATTTGCGCTATAAATTTTTTTTGTACGAGTTCAAAGTCTGAAATTCATATGGTGCGAAGCTGAAATCGTGAGGAAATTCGTCAAAAAATTTCAGAGCTTGGTTCGCAATATTTTTGGAAGATATGATCTGTGGAAGGTAGTGGGAATAATGAATTGCATCTCAAAGAGGTGATCGTGGGAAAACTTCAATAACTCTCTCTCTGGGCATTGGATTGAAGTGCCGTAAAAATTGGTCGCAAGTACACAGACTGAAGTTTCTGAGCTATCAATTTCAGAGACAAAGGACAAAACAGTGACACGTGGCAAGTCGTACAAGTTCGCTCCTCTTGAACCGAGTCGAGAATTAGGTCATTGTGGGAGATTGGACACAAATTTGTCTTGGAGAATCCAAATCGAATTCGGACTGTGGCATTTGGAAAGAATCTTCAGAGATCTACTACAGAGCTGAATTTCAGATATCGAAGATTTTCAAATACGAGATAATTCAATTTCAATATCGAGCTCCTAAAAGCTAGTAAAAGGTGTGTATTTTTTTCCCGAATTGCATAAGTCTTGTTTGAAGAATCAAGTTGAATTGATTCCAAGGGCATATTGTAGAATAGATATCAATATTGAATTCTAAAATGGCCCCCTAAAGAATTCAACACCCATCAAGCCTTGAGAGGCTCTACCATGACTCATGAAGATGAAGAATTGCAACATGATCTATCAAAATTACAAGAACAAGTGCAACAAATTTCACTCTCGCAAAGAAGCGACAAAAATGAAATGGAAGTTTTGAAGAAAGGTGTGGAAGTGAAGATGGATGGTTTGAAGAAAGGCATGGAAGCTAAGATGGATGGTGTGCAAGCTAAGATGAATGGCATGGAAGCTAAGATGGATGGCATGGAAGTGGGCATGGAAGCTAAGATGGATGACATGAAAGACAACATGGAAAACATGAAAGAATGATCTAAAAGCATACATGGAAGGCTTGATGACAAGCTTAAAACCAGAAATGATTCCTAATGGTAGAAATATAGGAGAAGAACCTCATGATGAGAGCAAAAATAAATGTTAATCGTGATTTCATAAACTCGAATGTTGGTGGGAAGAACCACCATATTCCAAAAATGGATATGAGGAAGTTTGATGGAAAGGATCACGTAACATGGATACTACGGATGGAGCAATATTTTGATCTCCATAACGTGCAAAACACACGAAAGGTACGCATTGCAACTTTACATTTAGAACAAAATACATTTGTATGGTATCGATGGCTTTGTTCAAGTAAAGTGTCACTTGGTCAATTTTTACGGAGGAATGATAGCACATTATGAGGATACAAAGAGCAACACCTTCTTTACCCAATTGATAAATATCAAACAAAGGGTTTAGTGGGGCGACACATTGAGGAGACTTCCAAAAATTGAGTATAAGGAGTAGCGATATTTCGAGAGGACCACGGGATTGATCTCTTCTTAGGCGAGTTTAAAGGATAACATTCAACATGAAGTTCGTGTTCTGGAACTTTGATTCATTAGAGAAGGCATTCGGGTTGGCAAGAAAAGTTGAATGTAAAATTATGGCAACAAGGAAGTCTACTACTCAATTCTATAAAGAAGGAAGTGTGGCTACATCTAGATTTCCACAACCTACAAGGTTGACACCACAACAATTGGAAGAAAAAAGAGCAAAAGGGCTTTGCTACGGTTGTGATAGCAAATACACTAAAGGTCATAAGTGTCTTGAGAAGAAATTATTTTACATAGATTGTGAAGAGGAAGAAAGAAAATGAACAAAGAGGATATACACCGAGAACCAGCCCCGAAGAGGAAGAAATGAATCCAACCATATCGTGTAATGCAACGCGGGAATTACCACTCCTCAAACTCTCAAGATAAAAGGACAAATCAAAGAAGAAAGGTAATAGTGTTGATTGATTCAGGTAGCACCCATAATTTTATTCATTGTAAGGTAGCCAAGGGAATTAAATTGTTTCTATACGACACCCGAATGTCAAGTGATGGTTGCAAATGGAGGAACTATAAATTGCTCTGGAAAATGCAATAACATCAAGCTAGCCAATGGGGAATAATATGTGTTGATAGTCCAATGCTTTCCATTCCTATGGGAATGTGATGTTGTACTAAGTACAATGGTTACAATCTTTGGGGACGGTAGCTTTTAATTTTCTAAGAACTTTTCTTGAAATTCTTTTCGGAAAAGGAAAGGAAGTCGAATTACGGGGTATTGAAGGGGAAGCCGGGGAAGGATAATAAGCTCTAATGGCATGACAAAGCTTCTAAAGAAAGAACAACGGCGTAATTGCACAATTATGCTCACTAGAAGTTCCAACATCAAAATCATCTATTTTTGCGAGATCTCCAACAAGTCTTGGACAATCATTCCCGAGGTGTTTGAAACTCCCAAAGGACTCCCACCTATTCGTGATCATGATCATGCTATTCATTTGATTCCGAGTGTTCCTCGAGCATCCGGCCTTATAGATATCCTTACTTCCAAAGAGCGGAAATTGAACGCATGATTGCAGAAATGTTAGAAGCGGGTATAATTCAACCTAGTCAAAGTTCTTTCTGCGCTCTGTGGTATTGGTACCTGAAGGATGGATCATGGCGAATGTGTCCGGATTATAGGGAGCTCAATAGCTCACCATTAAAGATAAATTTCCCATTCACATGATTGATGAATTATTGGATGAATTACATGGAGCAATTTATTTTACCAAGTTGGATCTTCGTTCGGGATATCATCAAATAAGAATGAAGGCTGAAGATATTCAAAAAAGCATTTCGAACTCATGAGGGTCATTATGAATTTTTGGTCATGCCTTTTGGCCTTACCAATGCACCTTCTACATTTCAAGGGTTGATGAATTCCATTTTGCAAACCCTTCCTTAGAAAATTTGTGCTAGTATTTTTTGATGATATACTAATTTATAGCAAGTCTTGGAAGGATCATGTTGAGCATGTTGACGGGGTGCTCAAACTATTGCGAGAGAAACAATTATATGCAAAGCATCCAAATGTTTCTTTGGAGTACAAGAGGTGGAATATCTGGGTCCATATTATATCCCACGAGGGTGTTAAAGTAGACCCTAACAAAATTAAGGCCATTAAGGAATGGAAAGTCCCTAAGACAATAAAGCAGTTGCGAGGATTTCTCGGGTTAACAGGCTATTATCGTAAGTTTGTTAAGAATTATGGAAGAATAGCAGCACCTCTAACAACATTATTGAAGAAAGATGCATTTTCATGGACTCCCGAAGCAACTAAGGCCTTTGAACATCTTAAAGAGGCAATGTGCTTAGCACCGGTCTTAGCTATGCCAGACTTCACAAAAACCTTTATTGTGGAATGTGATGCCTCAGGAAATGGAATTGGTGTTGTTTTAATGCAAGAAGGAAGACCCATTGCTTTTGAAAGTCGTCCAATCAAAGGAAAGTATTTACAGAAACCTTTTTATGAGAAGGAAATGTTAGCAATACTGCATGCACTAAAGAAATGGCGAACTTACCTAATGGGAAGACACTTCAAGGTAAAAAATGATCATGATAGTCTTAAACACTTTTTGGAACAAAGACTATCTTCAGAAGAGTAGCAAAAATGGGTCACAAAGATGCTGGGTTATGACTTTGAAATAATCTACAAAAAAGGAAAGCTTAATGTTGTTGCAGATGCACTCTCAAGAAAGGATGAAGAGGTGGAAGCATTGCTTTGTGCCATTTCTATTATCCAACCAGATTGGATAACTGAAGCAAGAGATGAATGGAAGAAGGACAAACATGTATGGACACTCATTCAAGTTGCAGCAAGATCCTAGTACATCTGATACATTTAGTTGGAAAAATGATTCCTTATGGTACAAAGATCACTTATATATTTGTAAGAATTCCCAACTAAAACAAAATATTCTTCTAGAATTGCACACTTCTCCTTTAGGAGGACACTAAAGATTTTTAAAAACTTACCACAGGGTGAAGAAAGAATTTTTTTGGGATGGCCTTAAATCTGATATTCAAAAGTTTGTGGCGGAATGTTTGGTTTGCCAGCAGAATAAAGTGGAAACAATTAAGACCCCAGGACTTCTACAACCTTTATCCATTCCAAGTCAACGTTTGGAGGAGATTTCAATGGATTTTATCACAGGTTTACCTAAGTCCGAAGGAAAGAGTGTCATCATGGTGGTAGTTGATAGACTTACCAAGTATGCACACTTTTGTGCATTATCTCATCCATTTAAAGCAAGTACAGTTGCTACTACATTTGTGGACAGAATTCAAAAGCTACATGGAAGCCCAAGGGTTATTGTGAGCGACATAGATCCCATTTTTACGGAAAATTTTTGGACGGAGTTATTTTCTTGTTTGGGTACTCAATTAGCTCATAGCTCATCTTATCATCCTCAATCTGATGGTCAAACAGAGATAGTAAATAAATGTTTGGAAGGATATCTTCGTTGTTTTGTATCCGATAAACAAACACAATGGGTCAAGTGGTTACCTCTCGCTGAATGGTGGTATAACACTTCCTTCCATACCGCAGCAAAAATGACCCCATTTATGGCACTTTATGGATATCATCCACCATCCATCACATCATCCTTAAGGGAAAAATCGAAGGTTCAAGCAGTGGAAGATCACATTGAGCATCAGCAAGAAGTTCTCCAACTCTTAAAGGATAACCTGAATTTGGCACAAAATCAAATGAAACAACAGGCAGATCAACATCGCAGCGAGAGAAGTTTTGATATAGAAGATTGGGTATTTTTACGGCTACAACCATATAAACAAATGTCCCTCAAGCAAGCTAAGAAGGATAATAAATTATCGCCAAAGTACTATGGTCCTTACAAGGTGTTGCAAAAGATTGGTACTAGGGCATACAAATTGGAGCTTCCTGCTTCTTCGCGAGTACATCCAGTTTTCCATGTTTCATGCTTAAAGAAGGTTATAGGTGAAAATCTTCCAGCTCAAACAATATTTCCAGAACTTGATGAGGAAGGAAAAATCATATTGGAACCTGAAGCGGTCACGGAAACAAGAACTCGACAACTACGGAATCGATCAATTTCAGAGTATCTCATCAAGTGGAAGAACTTACCCACTGAAGATTCTACATGGGAGGATGAGAATTTTATACAGAAGCACTCAGAGCTACTCAAGCGTTGAGGACAACACTTTTTTGAAGGAGAGGGGCATGTTAAGTCCCTATATTAATAGTGTAGCCCCTTATTATGTTAGTGTAGCCCCCCTTATTGTTATTATTGTACCCCTGTAACCCCCATATTGTTATTATTGTGCCCTTACATTATTATTGTTAGTTCGGCTAGGATTACATTGTGGCCCCACTAGGATTATATTATGGCCCCATGGACTCCTATATATAGAAGGAGGTTTTGTTCATTTGTATCATCCAAGAATTGTTCATTCATGTAATGTATTGGAGGTTGCCCCCTCGAAGTGGCTCATTTCTAAGGCGTGAATATCTCTTTTCTTCTCTCTTTGGAGCTAGTTACACAACAAAGGATTATGTGAGAACAACAAATGAAGAGGGTAATGAAGAATTTGTAGAGTCAAAATATTCACTCTGTCCTAATCTTGAGGAGTATGCCAGCACCACTGATGAAAAGGGGGATGTAAAATTTCCAGAGTCAAAATATCAAACTCGTCCTAATCGTAAGGATTATGCAAGCACCACTGATGAAGAGGGGAATGATAATGTTTCAGAGTCAAAACATCCACTTCGTCCCAATCCTAAGGATTATTCTAGCACCACTGACGAAGAGGGAAATGAAAAATTTACAGCGTCAAAATTTCCACTCCATCTTAATCCTAAGGATTATGCAAGCACCACTGATGAAGAGGGGGACGAAAAATTTCCACTTCGTCTTAATCCTAAGGATTATGTCAGCACCACAGAGGAAGAGGGGAATGAAGAATTTGCAAAGTCAAAATATGCACTTCGTCCTAATCCTAAGGATTATGTCAGCACCACTGAGGAAGAGGGGAATGAAGAATTTGCATCGTCAAAATATCCAATTCGTCCTAATCCTAAGGATTATGCCAGCACCACTGATGAAGACGAAGATGAATTTCCAAAGCTAAAATTTTCACTCCATCCTAATCATAACAATTATAATTTATCCACTGATGAAGGGGGGGATGAAGAATTTCCAATAAATATAGATTCAAGGCATTCACTTATTCCTAATCCTAAGGATTATGAGAGCTTCAGTGAGGAAGGGGAGGGGCAGGATGAAGAAATTATAGTGAATACAAATTCAAATCTTCCACTTATGCCTAATCCCAAGGATTATGAGAGCACCACTGAGGAAGGGGAGGATGAAGAGTTTCTTGCAAATGATAATTTTAGAGGCACAAATCTGAATATTGCATTTTCTCCAAGTGACAATTTCAAAGACACTCATGGTGATGAAGAATTGAATCCTCCCAGGGAAGAATTTGAAAGCATGGGTCAAGATGGTGAAGAATTTCTTTTGAGTCAGGGTTACAGAAGTGCCGATGATTCTTGTGAAATGTTTTCTTCAACTGATGATGCTAAAGAAAATTTTCCATGCAATGATGTTGATGAATTTCTTAACTATGTTGAAGATGATGATTGTGGGGATAATATTCCTCCTAATGGTGATGAAACTACTTTTACAAAGTATGATGGAATGATGAAGCCGTTGCAAGCAAATATTGCAACTAGGAGTAGGAGTAGACCTTTTCATATCAATCCAAAGCATTCCAGTTATACAAGGGCGAGGAAAAAATATCTCACGACAAGAAGTTTTGTCATTCATTTGATTTCAAGTGAATGTTATCGAAGGGATTGCTTGAAAAATATGGATTTCAACTTTTCTTTGGAGAAAAGGAAAACATATATGTCAATGAATAAAATCATGCAAAATTCATGTTTAGTGGGTTGCATGCAATCTACACTAGCAAGTTATGATTATCATATTGGAAATGTATTGCTTTGCAGAAAGGCGTTCAAAATGTTGTATTCAATTGGTAATTGTCATTTTTCAAGAATCCAGGATAGATTGGAAAGGGATCCCACATATTATTCAAAAGCACGTTATAAATGAGAGGTGGGGCCGTTTTAAAATACTGCTAAGACATGGATGAAAGACTTCTTTTCAAATCATGGAGAGTGTATGCCAAATAAAAACACAATACATATTCCAGATAATTTATCGAGACGAGAAATATTCATGTTATACAAAGATTATGCATAAGTTGTTGAAGGAATTGGTAATTTTATTACATATTCTTATTTTACAAGGATATGGAAAATTGAGATTCAACAATGTTCGTATTCCTAAGAAGACAAGGATGGGGATTTGCGGCACATGATATTTCTCTTAAAGAAAAAAGAGATAAATGTGAAGGGGCAGAAAGAGGTATGCGTTCAAAAAATTGTTTTTTAAAGTTGGATAGTTATCAACTATGAAAATATATTTATTCATATGCTTATTTTATTTTATGTAGAGATTCCGTTGTCAAAGAACTTCAAGACCATTTCAATCAGCAAACAAGTGAAATGAAAAAGTTGTATAAACATTGAAAGAAGTGTTATGATCATCCAAATAAATATCTGGGTTTGATAATTGATGGTATGGACCAAAAGAAAACACTTCTTCCACATTTTGTCTGCACGCCAAAAAAATTACACGAGGAAAATTTCATTCAGTTTCACTTGGTTGGTTGTATGGTATTTAATGAGAAGATGTTTCCAAGAGTTTTCTTCACAACTCCAAATGTTCACAATGATGAAATTGTTACCATAACTATAATCCATGATGTGTTTACTCATTGGTTTGGTATTCTTCCTGAAGTTTTATATTTACAATTAGACAACACAAGTCGTGAAAAAAAAAATCAAGTTCTTTTTGGGTATCTAAACATGCTCATTGAATTGGGAATTTTTAAAAAGATCAAGGTTGGTTTCCTTCTTGTTGGGCATACTCATGATCATATTGATAAAATCTTCAGTCGTTTTTCAGTAACATTGAAGAGGAAAGGTGTTGGGATCCTGCCATCATTAATTGAATGTATTAAGAAATCGTACATTCCAGAGCGTGTTTTTCATGTGTTGGAAGAAACTATTGAAATGCAAAGGTTTATTTTGGGATCGCATGGTGAGGAGAAATGCATTGAACAACTTAATGACATTAGCTTGCAGCATCAATTTCATATCAAAAAAATTAATCGGATAACACTTATATGGGGCAAGAAGTATTCAACTATTGAAGAATGGGGACCATCATCAGGTTTAGCATTTTTTAAGTTCATTCCAGAGATTCCAATGTTTTCATCAAAGATATTGTTATTACAGTCAGTTTTTGAACTCCATAATGCACGAAAGCAGAAGAGAGACATAAATTATTCTGAATTTCTAGAGGAAATTAAAAGATGTATTAGAGATACATATGAATATTTCGACATTGCTGATTCAGTTTGGTGGGAGTCTTTTTTCAGTAATCAAAGTGATATGATTTCAAGATCAATAAATGAGGATATGCTTTTGAAGACTCCTTTTTTTTTGCCACAAAATATGCCAAATGAACATGAGGAAACACACATTTTTGAAAAAAAACTGTCTCAAGCTATTATTAATTCTCCACAAGTAGAGGAAAGAGAAAACTATATTGGTTCTAGAAGATCACCTGCACAACGTGAAGCCATGGAAGACCTTTATAGGGGTTCTGTGTAGGATGTTAAGGAAGGTTGCATGGTAGCAGTGTTAGCAGATGAAGATCCACTTGGCTATCCATTCTAGATTTCCAAGGTTATAAAGGTTATTAATGAAAATGAAGATATTACAGTTGTTGATGTACATTGGTATGCCACAAGTACCCACACTTTCAATGGTGTGTACAAGGCAGAGATGGTAGTTGAAAACAATTTGGCAGAAGGAGAAAAAGAAAGGGCACAAATATAAATCTTCACCGCATAGATGTCTTAAAATTAGAGGATGTTGACATACTTGTGTATGACTTCAATTTGACAAAGAGAGGAACTCTTCGACTGCAGACCATAAATATTTTGAAGAAATTGCTACAGAACAATTATTGTTGAAATGGGACTGCACGGAGATGTAGACGTAGATCTACAACTTGGTTGAACTGCGAAATGGTGGGTTTTAATGTTGACTCGGATGGAGCACTAGTTGATGAAAGAGAAAGAATATGGATCATCTTCATACGCATCGAGCCATTCATCGAAAGATGTAATTATGATGGTGTGCCAGAACCTATGGCTAATTTTGAATAACTATCTAAGACACTTTTATGTAATTGATGTTTGCATGGTAACTTGAAATAGAAATTTTGACTTCCATGTCATTTTTCATGAAGTTCTGAGACATTTCTATGTTTGTTGGATTATATGTGTTAATTATGAAGAATTCATTTCTTTAGAATATCGACACTGTAACAATGAATTACAATAATAATTTCTGTTATATTCAATGTACCAATGTTGATATTTTAATTATAAGTACAATAGAAAATAGAAACTAATGTTGAATTTTTTAGATTATGCAGTGATATTACCATGATATTATGTATTGTTTACCATTCGTATAAAAAAGTTTTAATAATTGTAGCGCGCTATCGGAAACGTACACTTTGTTTTGATGCTTGATTTTTAGGTTTTGCTGAAATTATATTTAAATTTGTCTTATGCTAAGATTTGAAAAAAGATAAGTTTTTATCCTTTAAAATTAAAAATTACTCTTACTTCATTGCTCAATGATAATTTTTTCATTTACTTGTTCATTTTTTTAAATTGTTAAGTCTTATAATTTCCCCATAATTTCATTGTTAAAGTATGCTGAACACTTAAGATTGAAAAACGTTAGATTTACAACTTGTCATTAAGGTTTTTATGCGCTACCAAATTGTATCTTTAAGGTTATGGTTGACAATAATTACAATTTTGGGGTTGTTTAGAGTCAAGATATTTTATGTTTAACAATATGGATGAAAATTAGTTCAAATGATAAGCCCTTCGCATATGTATTTGTTTATCTTTAACATCATCTATCAAAAATGTTAGAAATTTAATGATTTTAAAAATTATAAAATGTTATTTCTATTTTTAAAAATGCCAAAAGTATGACACAAATTTTTTTTTTGTTATTCCAGCATCAACTTGTTTTGTTTTGAGGGTGTTTTTTCAATCCTTTTTTCAAGAAACAATTTTGTTTTTACCATAATTTATAAAATGTTGAAATTTGACCTTCAAAAAAGACAAAGTGTGTTCTGGAAGACACACTTTTTTTTTTGGGGTGTTTTTTCATGCTTTTTGGAGACTTTTTCGGGGCTATAGTTCCCGTTTTGAGGTCGTGTTACCTTATTTGATCTGTGAATGTTGTTTTAACCGAAACTGATATGAATTCAACTCTGTCTCTACAAATGCAAAAGTTGTACAAGGCCAGTGAAAAATTGAAGAAAAATAAAAAGTTAACCAGGGCACTCACAAATTTGAGATTTAAGTTAGTCATAAGGAAGCCCAGGAGGCCTTTGACTTCCAGGAAAAGTAGAAGAAGAGGGTTGGATGTTCTTGCAGAGGTCTCAGAGTTCATGGAATAGTTGCATGAGGACATGCAAGAACCTAGCAGTGGGGGTATGTTGAGCTCCAAAGATGTTCTCTCTTCCACCACATTCCATTCCATTTCCCTTGTCCATTATTAATTACAGGCTCAAAATGATCAATAGAATTAGTTAAAATTTTCTTAAGAATGAATATCATGACTAACTTGCTATTTTTTTATGATTTTGTCATTGTAGTACTTTTTGAACTAGAACTAGCTACATAATGCAGACATTATGTAGCTAGTTGTCAATTCCGCAGCTGTCTTCATGTCTAAGAAAGTTCTAGGTGTCCTCTCAGAGAAAACCACACATGGTCGTATTCCACATCATGCCCTCAGCATTTGTTGCTCTCCACGAAGATTGAACGGAATTCTGTACGTGGTTATGCACGTGGGAACTCAAACTAGGAGATAGACTCCTAATAGGACAAGGACAAATTCGATATCCTTAATTTATTACGTGACCAATTAATGCAGTCCTAGTTTGGTTTTCATTTGGAAAGACACTTATCCTTGTTTTTCTCAAGAAGTAGTTATGTAATTTCATTATAAGTATGACTCGGGAGACCGAGAAACGTAGGTTAGATTTTGTATTTGACTGTTAGATTTCAGAAGTACGAAAACACTCTGTTTTGAAGTGATTTCTCTCTAATGCAAGAAGTATCACTTTATTGAAAGCACTGAGTCAATCTTGAAGTAGATTTTGCGTGCTACTTTGGTGGTAGAGGGCCCTTGCCTTCTAAGTAGCCTTGTTTATATGGTTTAGATAAGTATTTTAGTCTCGTTTTTTTTCATTTCTAGCTTAAGCACATTCCTGAAGTTTATGTTTCATGCTTGTTTACATTGATCATCACAGCTAGACTTACTCTTATAAACTCTTCCAAAATATCATCACGATGAATAAGGCATAGCTGTGGTGTTGTAGGTTTTAGTTGCATTTCCTTTCGAATTTTATGATTTATGCTTGTTTACACTAAGTGTCATAGCCGGTCTTACTCCTACAAACTCTTCCAAAATATCATTAACATCGAATAAGAAACAGTTGTGGTATCTTAGATTTAAAAAAAAAAAAAAATGAAACTTTAAAAGAGGAAAAACGTTGTTTTGAATATATTATATGAAGTAAAACAGTCCATGAAGTCATTACATTTTCACATCTGAAGATTGGAACCCAAATATCCATCCAGAAAAGTGGAAGTCCCACCCCAGACAATGATAGAAAAATACCCCATGTCACATACAGGGACATGATATAAAACCCGGTAACGGTCCACATGGAGATTATCGACAAATCTGAGAAAGCATCCAAATATGCCCGAGGCACATATAGTGCACCACACTTCAGCAGTTTACCAACCCTGGTTGACAATTAATGAACTCAATTTAGGAACACTAGGTTGAGCACAAACACCCCCCCCCCCCTCAGCTACGGATTTCGGGGGTAGTGCCACTGAAGCTAAAAACGGATGTAAAATTGCCTTGTAAAATTCTAGTAATTTCTAGCCAATCTGGGCCGTTCATTAGGCAAATGATTTGATGGTAGAAGTTATGTTTAGTTTAGGGTTTTTTGCCCTAGAAGGCAACCCCTCGCTTTTATGAGGGTATTGTATTGCGGCTGTGTAATATACGTGTATTCTCTGAGCGGGAAATAGATTGGGAGACTGTGAGAGAGAATAGAGGATATTATAGCGGATCAGCTGTAGGTTTTGTCTCTTCATTTTTGCTAGATAATAGAAAGGAAGGACTGGCTGTTCGGGGTGGACGTAGCCCAAACTGGGTGAACCACGTATATCTGTGTCTCTTTGGTTTTATGTGTTTTGTGTGCTTGTATTTTCCGCATATTTTGTGTGTTGCATTTCTCTATAATATATAATTTTCTAACAACAACCCGTAATTAAACGTTACCTGGGGGGCCCGAAGTTAAAAAACAGATGTCAAATTGCCTTGTAAAAGTATTGTAATTTCTAGTCAATCTGGGTCGTTCATTAGGCGGATGATCTAACGGTAGAAGTTATGTTTAATTTAGGGTTTTTTGTCTTAGAAGGCAACCCCTCATTTTGTATGAGGGTATTTTATTGTGGTTGTGTATTGTATGTGTTTTCTCAGAGCGAGAAATAGATAGGGAGGCTGAGAGAGAACAAAGGATATTACAGTGGATTTGTTGTAGGTTGTGTCTTTTTGCTGGATAATAGCAAGGAAGGACTAGTTTTTCGGGGTGGACGTAGCCCAAACTAGGTGAGCCATGTATATCTGTGTCTCTCTAGTTTTATATGTTTTCTATGTTTGTGTTTTCTGCATATTTTATGTGTTGCATTTCTCTGTAATATATAATTTTCTAACACTCATCCCAAGAATCTGATGAGGACTCTTTTTCTAAAAATAGACAGTTTTGTTGCATGCTTCTACCCACAAATGTAGTGATATTCCTTGGTCATGCAACATCGTCATTTCTTCTCCCACAATAATTTTTTATTTCCCATAGCCACACCATTATTTTGTGGGTTGGGGGGTTTTTTCAAATCTCGTTGAATTCCTTCCTTTGCACATTAATTTTTAAACTCATTTGACACATATTCACCATTGTTATCACTCCTCAAAACCTTCACCTTCCTTCCAGTTTATTTCTCAACAAGTGCTTTAAATTCCATAAACTTGGAGAATGTCTGGTATTTTTTATGCATGAACAAAATCCAACACTTCCATGAGAAATCATCTACAAAGATAAGTTAATACCTGTGCTTGGTAGTGGAGGTTTTCTAGAAAGGTCCACATACATCTGAGTGGATCCTTTCAAGGATTTCATGTGCCCTTCTATCCTGATCATTGAAGGTGGATTTTGTGTACTTACCTAAGGTACACCCTTTGCATGTATTCTTCTACTCTATTTCTATGTTTGGGAGGCCTATGGTGATCTATTTCATGATATTCAAAGCTCCATGATGCAAATGGACAAGTCTTTTATGCCATAATTCACTAACATATTGGCTTTGCACCTTCTCTGCCTTTGTGCTCAAAGCACCACAATATTCCACATTCAACTTGTAAAGGTTCTTCACCTGAACCCCAATATGATTCATTTGTATCGTGGAGATGTGTCTCAGGAATGTATTTCCTTTTTTGAATATCACATCATACCCACGATCTTCCAACGCTGAGATGGAAACAATATTCTTCTTTAGATCTGGAGCAAACATCTCATCCTTGAGCTTGAGAGGGGAGGTAGAATCCTTTTGAAAATTAATTGTACCAATATTGATCGCATTATAACTCCCATAATCTCCCATATCAATGTTCATCTAGAGGTATTTCTCCTCCAATTCACTGTAAAATTCTCAATTTCTAGTCATATGGAATGAGGCACCATTATCTAGATACCACACATTACCCATCACTGTGTTTTTCATACATGCAATGAGGATGAATTACAACTATAATTATGAATCCAAATCTTCACATGCCACTCCTCATGAGGCCTTCTTTCATGCCTTCTTGTGTGGACACTTCGTGGCATAGTTTCCTAATTCGTGATAGTGAAAGCAACTGATCTTGGACAAGTCTTTCTCCTTGCCCCCTTGACCAGATTCTCCTTTCGATTGGAATTTATGCTCTTTCCCTTTATTTTCCTTTCCAGTGAAGGAAAATTTCTCCTCATCATCACACTTGGATGAGTTTTTTTCTTTGGTGTTTTTCCTTATTTCTTCTTACACGAAATTGGACCACACTCTTTCCTAATTTGGTAGCTTCTCCCGCCCATTTACCAAATCCTAGTAGTTGTGCCAGCTCTTGGAAATGCCTATAAGTGTTAGGCTTACTAGATAATATTATAAAAAATGTAATGCCAACACTCCCAATTTCATCAGAACATTGTGTGAACCTGCTCATGTACTATGGTATTGTATTGCCTTTATGCATCTTGATATTTTGAAGCTTATCCTTGAGTACTAGCTTCTTGTGGTCACTATTTTTCTGGAAAAAGTATGTCAATACTTACCACATTGCATATGGATTCCCTTTCCCATGGATATTAGACACAATATGGTCTCTCACTCCCTCCAATATGATCCTCCTCGCCTTGCCTACACTCTTCTTCCAATCTACTATATTTTGAGCATCAGTTGATTTTTCTTTCTAGATATCATTATCAATGGTCCTTCCAAGAAATAGAATTTGAGCTTCCCTCAAGTAAATACTCGAGTCTTAGTACATACAAATCCATCCTACTAGATCTGAATAATTCATCCTGCAAATTCGATCCTCACAGAATAACAAGTTCGAAATCTCTTCTCTACTCTGAATCTTGCTCTAATACCATGTAGAATTTTAATGTAGATTCAAAATTGCTCATGTAATTTACTAAAACATAAGACTCAAATATACTCTATTCATCTAAGGAAGAAAATTCATGATCAAGAACACATATCAAAACATGCTTCATGATTTAACACACATACACAGAGATTTATCTAGGAGAAAGAAACTTCTCAAAAATACTTCCTATCTTTATTGCATTAATCAAAGAATATGTATGAATACAATACGATTTCTTAAGCTTGAGCACAAGTTTTCACCTAGATATTCTATCCTCTGCCTGACTGACTAAACCTGACCAATACTTAGCCAAATTTTCAATCATCCAAGCTCTTATTTCCTAGTGTTGTTCCTCAAGGAACTAGCCCCTATTATTTAGGAAAATCCTCAATCTAGCTTGTGCAATTCCTTTAGGCTATAGGAAATATTTGGTGGAGAAACTTCATGAGTTATTGAGGAATTATACGACAACTTGGAGAAATACCACAGGTTTTCCCCCTTATGAATTGGTTTTTGATAATAATCCCATCTTCCCCATTGAGTTTGAGATTAAAACATTGAGGGCTACCTTGGAAGTAAATTTAAATTTGACTGCAACTCAAGAAAAAAGGATGAAACAACTGAATAAGTTAGAATAAAAGCGCTTTATTTTTGTACAATGAATATAAATTATTCAAAAATAGCGTGCTAAATGGAATTATAGTTTTATAAAAAATAATTTGTCTTATAAGGGTGAATAGGCCTTACTCTATGATTCTAGATTCATGAATTTTAAAGGAAAGCTGCAAACCAGGTGGTTAGGTCCCTATGAGGTAGAAGTAATCTTTGACAACAGGATTTTGAAATTGACAACCATTGATAATTCTTAAGTATGCTTTCTAGTGAATGGGAATTGTCTCAGGTTGTATCATAAACGTACCTCTAAGGATTAATTTGTGAATGTTTTCTCAATTGCAAATCTAGACCTTGTAGTTGTTGGAATAAAGGAGGTTTCTCCTGTGCTGCCAATTACTTAGTTTTATTTAATAGAAAAAAATGAAAAATAATAATAATACTACTAAATAATAATGGTAATAATAATAAAGAGAAATAAATATTCAATGGTGAAAACCCATTTCAGGTTACATTGGATTCTTGTGATGATCGAAAACTATATTGTTGGTGGTTAGCACCTTATTTTCTCTGTAACAACACTATAATAATTCATCCTAATATTTTTTTTTTTGTTTCAAGTTTTTTTTGTTACAGATCTAGATCGGGACTCATTTGGTTCATATATTTCAACTTTGATTTATACTTTGTTGTTACAGCTAAATATATGACCGAATGTCAGCATTGTTTTACAATTTCATATGTTTTTTTATTGACATCATTGTTGCATTTGAGACCCTTTTTGGAGACTATTTATTACAGCTTTAGAGATGATACATAACTAATATAGTATGTGTTATCACAACATGGATCCTTCATCTCATCATACTTTATGGGCCTCCACATTAGACACAAATTATGGCCCATATAACCTTTCTTAGGCACATAAATGCTATATTAAATCTCTCCTTGTCTACTTAAAAATGTTGTTTTTAGACTTAATATGTTCTTAGGAAGGTTTAAAGATAATTGCATATTATGTGTCTAGTATTATTTATTTTTGAAGAATGTTGAGAGAATATTGAGTAAATTATGAATGAGATAATATAGGGAATTTCTCCCTACTACATGATGGACCAAGATTGGATAGTAAGTGAACAAAATATCATGAAATTATTTACAAATTCTGGAGCTCCACTGATTGAGAAAATCTGGAATGTGCCCCCTGTCATTAAATGAGGATTCTTAATGTTGGGAACCAGATCCACTTTTTGAGGGATTTTGGAGGGGAAAGATGCCTCCTTTCAAGGATAATGCTTCCTCGTCATTTTTTATAAGTATAAATTCGAATATGCCTCTAGGGGTGTGTATTCCTTATTCTTCTTGTTGAGAAAACTCGTTATCTAGCAATTCCACTTTCATTTCTAGTAGGGATGTACTTAGATTGATTCAAATAATGAATTTTGGTGTCATTTTTGGCTTCCAAAATTTGATTTCCTTCATAGGAATATGAGTATCCTTCGGCTTGGCCATCCCAGGAGCCTCAAATCCCTCTTGTACAAATTATTTATTTCCTTTGAATGTCTTTTTCACTTGCATCTCTTATTTTTACATTTAGTGTTCATGCCTCTTTCGTTGTATGTTACATTGGTTAAATTATTTAAGAGAGTTTTTTTACAGGTTATTTACAGAGTCACAAGCATGATGCATCCTTATAACAACTTTGAAAATTAATATTCATCATTGAGCTACTTGGGTTGGTTTACTAGTTCACAAATCTATAATTTCTGGAAGTCTCTTGTAGAAAAATAGTAGTAATTTTCTACTATTTTTTAAAAAATTTTGATGAGATTCAGTTGATTTTATTCCACTTTTGTTGAGTCATAAAAACATCCAAGTTAATAAAAAAAATTACCCCATGGAATTTTCAGTTGACTAGGTTAGGCATTTGGTAGGTTAACTAGCTCACTAGTTCTAGAATTTCTGGTTTTTAGTAGTAATTTTATGCTATTTTGTAGCACATGTTAACAAGGGTATTTTTAACTGATTCCACTTGTAATAGAGTCCTAGTACATCCTAATTAATAATAAAAAAACTCCAATCTCATTTTCATTTTATTTTATTAGGAATTCAGTAATTTATCCCGAGGAGTAGCAGTCTTGTAGTTATTTGTTTCGAGATCTTCCTTGCCAAAATTCACTCCAAATTCATGGAATAAGTATATTTATAGCCTATTAATTATATGAGGGCACATTGGCTAAGATGAGGCTTGGTTAGGTCTCCATTTAGCTCTTACATTGCTTGCATCTTGAATGTTGATGTCTGCAATTAGCCTATATTTCCTTCTCGCAATTTACTTCATGCAAAGTGTGATTTCCTTCTTGCAAGAGTAATAAAGGACTTTCCTTTCCTACAAAATATAATATATTTCCTTTCTATAAATATATATTACATTTGGTTAATTTTTCATTATGCTTTAAATTTCTGCAAATACAATCGATGTCATTTATGTCATTTAATTTCTAGCAAAAGTAGAATAGGTTTGCTTATTATTATTTACCTTAGGATTGGTGGCTTACCTGGATATTTTCTCAATTGAAGTTGCTTCATTTCCTTCTTTCACTTGCATCAAAGGGAGTTATACTAGGAAGAGGAAGGTATTTGTTTCACTTACAATGTCGACCCCTCTTAAGTTTGTACGAACCCTAGGTCAATAATTTAAGTCGATAGCCCCGGGATTTGCAACATTTTTGTTGCAATACTAGGTGTCATTAATACCAATATAATTTCACTTCTAAATTTTTTCCACAAGGATATATTCACAACATCATTTTTTTGATACAATCCCATGTGATCATAACAATAATCCAAGGACAGGTATGTTCTTTTGTCATTTATTTGTGGGATTTTATTTAAGAAGTGACATTATTACCCTAACGTGCATATGTCGAAGACGACTATTAAAATAAGTGGGGGGGGAGGAGTGTATCGTGTCATTAAACGATACATTTTGATTTCACCTGAATAATTAATCATTCGATGGAAAATAACCTCACTCTTTATAATAATGTATGATTGGACTTTGCAGTTGTCATTACCTTTTACCCTCATGTATAATTGTATTGAGGTAATCGCCATTATTATTTCCATCATTACCCTTAAAATTATTACATTTGTTTTCATATTTAGAAAATTTTGCAATCGTGCAAATTCCTTCTTGTACTAAAAGACCCAATTTGTTAATAAAAGGGAGTAACTATTGATAATTCCAAGATCTTGACATTCCCTCCTTAATAAGTGTTTGTGTGTGCGTAGGAAAATCTATAACATGTCCTTAGAACTGTTGATCAATTACAGTTGTGGGCAGCCATGGGTGGAGCAGTGGTAATGCATGTACCTGACTCTCTTATTATGTTGTTACAATACTTGAAGGCTTTGGAAATTTTTCTAAATGCTACGCAGATGAGTTATTTCGAGAAATCGTATGGTTTAATCATTTGGTTACTATGTATTTTTATCAAGCCTTAACTGAACAACACTCTGAAGTCAAGGGTTTTATAATTTTTGTTATAGAGGAAGTAATCGCAAGTGTAACAATACTGCCATAGACAAGGGCTCGGTGGTTTTTAAGGAAGGTGGATAATCCTTCATCCAAGGCTGTGTTTTTGCAGGAAGGAGAGGAATTCAGAACTCAGGGCAGGGTTTTTGACAAAACAACTCTTCCTCACCCTTAGGAAGATTTAGCCCTTTTCATTTAGAAATTTATTACCTGCAAGGGTCATTTTGGGATCATATTTAATTATCATTTTAAATTTATAGCACACCTAAGGACAAATAATTTGATAAATTTTCCATACTATTTGTTGAAATTGTCACAGTATATGGTAGAGGAAGTGAGAAGGGAAAAACATCTTGAAATTTTCCTAACCAACCATGCACATATTAAGTTAATCATAGTTCAATCTTTGTATGACCAAGGAAGTTCATGGTATATCTTGATAGCAAGACCATGTGTTGGTGCAGAGGATGATGAGAGTTAATAGCAGGAGGAGAGTGTTGAAACAACACTCAAGAGTAAAGAAACCATACCCTCTAAGGTTAAGGTTGTTACACCCCCCAAGAGTAGAAAAACTTCAACCTTTAGGAAAATAAAATAAGCCATGCCCTCCAAGAGGAGAATAGTTGCAACTTATAAGAAAATTAGGGTTGATACATATCTTAGACCTGATCGTTGAAACCCTAAGAGATGGAGCACTATTAAGACTTTTGTTGGTACATATTTAGGAGGAAAAGTGGCACAGAAAAAGGAGCCTATGGAG
This sequence comes from Pinus albicaulis, assembly GCA_034641835.2. Taxonomy (NCBI): domain Eukaryota; kingdom Viridiplantae; phylum Streptophyta; class Pinopsida; order Pinales; family Pinaceae; genus Pinus; species Pinus albicaulis. The sequence continues at coordinate 285,316,113 of CM076576.1, forward strand.
GTGTCTAGTGAATCATTGGAGAACGGCCATCATGGGTGCCTAATCAAAGAAGAAAAACCAAAAGAAGGTGTTGTTGAAGAAATAGCAGTACTTGAAACAATAAATGAAAAAACAAATATTTTTGAAGAAACTAGGGATGTCGTAGAAAGGGTGAATGTGAAAAGGAGAAAATTGAAAAATCCAACTCGTGGAAAGACCCCCAAGAAAATTTTATGAGTGGTTTTTGCATGAAAATATCCAACAGCTTAGGAACATACTATTACAGCTAAAGCAGAAAAAGCTAAGGAACATATTGTTACATTTGAAGCATAAAAGCTTTAGGAATAGCATGATATAGGGAAATAGGAAAATTTTGTAGAGGAAGGTCATTCCACATTTGAAATCCTTTTGGTACACTAAAATTTGAGGAAAAAAATGAGGAACAACAGGATGAAGGAGAACAAGAAAATATTGTAGAAGAATACGCCCCTGTATTTGAGGATGTTGATGCTAAATCAGAATTTGAGGGATAATTTGAAGAACTACATAAAGAAGGAGAAACAACAACAGAAGAGTTTACATAAGAATAGGAGGTTTCTCCCTCATTAGGTAAGACTGAGATAGACCCTCCTATCTATCATATTGAAAATTTGAAAAAGGAAAATGAAGATTTAAGGAAACAACTTTCCTTGGTGGAAAAATAGTTTACATTTAAGAAGGAAAGTGGACTAGACATGTTAGTAGAAGATGTAGAAATGGAATTATCCACTAACTTAACTATGAAACATTGTTAGTGGCATGAATTTTTTTTTAATGAAGTTGTAGTTATGGAATCTATCACTATCTCAATTGGAGTTCAAGTAGAAGAAAAAGATGAATAATTTCGACATGTTTCTCCACAAGAACCTGTTGACAGTATTATTGTCACACAAGAACCAACAATCAAAGCAGAGTACGGAGAAGAAAAATTGTTTGTTGCTCCACAAGAACATGTTATGATGTTTTTTTACACAAGAACCAACAGTTGAAACATAACAGGCTAAAATTAATATGATTTTTCCACACAAGAACCTATCAACAATAATGTTGTTGTTGGAAATACTAAGACTGGGGTGAATTAGTATTTATTTTCAATTTTTATTTTTACCAATTAGATCACTTATAATTAGAACACAAAATGAAAAATAAGAATAAATACTTTTATTAATTAGGAATAACGAGGACTTAAATCATCTTATTTACAATAAATAAAGTAAAATATAGTGTAGGGCTCCAACACTAGAAGAAGACACCAATTTCCAATCCACTAGGATCCAACCTTCAATTTTCCAAGCACCAACTTGGAATTCACGAGGATCCAACCTCTAGGGCTCCAACCCTGTATTCTCAAGGCACCAACCTGTTAGAAAATTAAATATTACAGAGCAATGAAACACATAAAATATGCAGAAAACACAAGCGCACAAAACACATAAAACGAGAGAGACACAAATATACGTGGTTCACCCAGTTTGGGCTACGTCCACCCCGAACAGCCAGTCCTTCCTTTCTATTATCCACCAAAATGAAGAGACACAACCTACAGCAAATCTATTGTAATATCATGTGTTCTCTCTCACAGTCTCCCTATCTGTTTCTCGCTCCGAGAATACACATACAATACACATCCGCAATACAATACCCTCATACAAGCGAGGGTTTTCCTTCTAGGGAAAAAACCCCTAAACTAAACATAACTTCTACCATTAGATCATCTTCCTAATGAACGACCCAGATTGACTAGAAATTACTATACTTTTACAAGGAAATTTTACATCTATTTTTAGCTTCGGGGGCGCTGCCCTCGAAAACCCTTGCTGGGGGGGTGGGGGGCTCCATAAAGTCGTAGCCACCCCCCCTGGACACCCCAGGCAGTGTTTAATTTTGGGCGAAATTTCCACCTCATTAAGGTATAGGGGTCCAACGCTGTGATACAAAATAAATAAGATAATCAGGCTCCACACCCAACATAACCTTGTCTCTATGAGGCTCCAACCCTATTTCTGGTACAAGCTCCAACCTGGTCTTCTTGACGACTCCTATCCTCTAGGTATCCAACCCGCAGCTTCAATTCATCAATATAAGTTTAATGATTCTTCATAGATCCAAATATCTCTTGCAATGAGCCTTGACACTACCTTCACCTTTAGCACTACCCTCAAACGATCTCCAAGGCACTTAGTTTGTCAATGACAACCTTGTCTTTTTAAAAGGTGTCTCCACAACTCTTCATGTCACCTAAACAAAATTCTCCAAGGTCACCTCATGATGATTAATTCATCATGTTCACCAAAGCATCTCCAAAAATCTTCAAAATCAGCTCCAAGGGAAAGGATGTATACTCTAGGACTACTCCAACAAATATCTCCAAGAGGGATTCCTCAAATCTACTCCCAATATGTCACTAGGTTGTTTCTGATCTTAGAGCCTTTCTTGAAAAAACCAAATGTGATTTCAAATCCAAAATATTGAAACTTTTGACTATAAGAATGTTCCCAAATATTTTATTCGTCCAAGTCCAAAAATATGAGCTCCACAGGATCACTATCAAAATGATATTTCTTCAAGTAGTTGTTCACATCTGAAAGTTTGTGGTTAGGTTACTTGATCATAGTTTTATGACCACATGTTCGAGCCACAATTCAACCTTCACGCAAAATGTATAGCACTGAAATCCGAGATATTTATATGACTCCAGTGATTCTCTGGTATTCTGACCTGTTCTCTAGATTTGATATTAAATAATTGAGTGTTAACAGGTCTGAGATTTTTATGTTACTTTCCCAACTAGAATATTTCCACTGTAAAACAATCTCAAAACACAGGTCTGAAATATGTGACCACCCTCTTCAGGTTCAAGCTTGAAAGGTGATTGATATTCAAGGTTATCACTGGTCCAAGCTACGAAAGGAGAATAATCTGAAGTATTAATAATTATGAGCCTCCAGGTTAATAATTTGAGCCTCTCTGTAGGGGTTAAGAATGACACTGAGTCCTAAAAGCTTGTTATTTGTTTTGAGGTTTTCACAGCAGAGATGCCAACCATATTCGAGCCTAGGACTACTATATATATGAGCTTGTATAAGTCTTCAATCATGCCATTAATCTAAGTTGTAGTGAGCCTTTTGGTGGGTAGTCAACCTGCTATAGGATATGAGTTGTAGTGAAGTCTCCTTCACAAGTTCGTTCTGGAATTAGTCTCCAAAATTGTGTTCACAAGGTTGCATTCTCAGGTCCAAGGTCTAGAAAATTGTCCACAGCTTGATTTTATAAGGTGATAGTCCAAAGCATTGGTATTTTCTACAGATGGATACATTTACATTTTTCACAGGTCTGAGTAAATTTTTGTGTTTTCTATAGGATGTTGTGATAGGTATTTGGTATATTTTTAGTCTGTGTGTCTTATTGGTGGCAATCCACCATTGGTCTGAACTACAACACCCTTCACACAAGTGTATACTTCCCAAATTGTAAACGTCGAGCCTTTGGCCTCCACAAGTGGCAGCTATAGTTTTTTTGTAGCCCTAGGTCTTTACCCCAACAAAAAATATTATAACAGAATAGACCCAAACTCAATCTTCTTCGGTCTCATTGATTTCTATCATGCTTCCATCCGAATTCTCATCTTTTCACCAAAAATTAGATGATAGAATGAAGTGTTTTAACGTCATATTTATACAGATTTTTCTCTTTGAGGAAGAGACACATCCCTTTTCCATGAACCATGAGCCTACACAAGTCGGCTTAGGTCGTCTAGGATAAAAATATATTATTTTATCTTAAAATATAATTTTCTCCCAATATAAGAATAGTTAGAGGGTGCGTAATAGCTCATTGGAAAGGGGAAATTTTCCTCTACAAGATGGTGTTAATTTCATCCTTAAATAGGCTCATTTTACCATCAAGAATTTTATAATTATGAATTTTCATCATTTCATCTATGGAATCCTTTAGGATTTTATGTTTTGGATAGTGCTAGGGCTCATAGATTTTTTGCCATCAAGAATTTAGGATTAGGAAATCTTCAAAGGAATCATGAGCATCTAGGGATTCATTAATTCATGCTTGCATCAGTCTAGGGAAAACCATCTAAGGTTTCATGTAGTTAATAAATGTTCATAGGTTGGTTTCATGGAAAAGGTTCCTTCATTCATCATTTGATCATGCATCATTATATTAGGGAATTGACATCATATAGAAAGGGATATATATCCTGGGAATTTGCATCATCTCATGCTTAGTGTTTTCTCCTAGGTTTTGCATGAGGTTAGAGCAACATATCAAATGGTAATTCATGCATCACAAGAATATTTTCCATCTCCAAAAATTCCATATTGACATCAATGACAACTTTGACTAACAATATCCCCCTTTGTCATTGATGGAAATATTATTTCCCTTTAAAAAATTTCTCCCCCTTTGACATCAATGGAAAATGGGGTGCCCAAGTACTCCCCCTATCAAGTTTCTTCTTGATATGTTGCTCCATCGTATTTCCTTCATCAATGATAGTTCTCTATGATAGATATGTTTATCCTAGAAACTCCCCCCTGTTATTATGTTTTTCTTTAATGGACTCACTCCTCCTAATCCTTTTGCATGCCTTCATGGAAATGGATGAGGTAGATGATTAAGAAATTCCCCTTGCCTGCATAAACTCCTCTAGGTCTTATTTTTTCTCAAGACAAGAAAATTTGTTTCTTCGCGATTAAGTGGAAGACATCTTCAAAATAATGATTTTATTCAATGGAATTATTCCCAAGAGATGATCTATCAAAATTGTCCATGTGTGACTCATCAGGGGTTTCTTAGGGCTCTTTCATGGATAGCTTCTGCAATAATGGTCAAGAATCATGAGCTCCCCCTAATAGTATGCATGGTTTCCTTTTTGGCAGAATTTCATCATCAAAACTTGGAATATCATATCTTCCAAATATGCATTCATCAAATCAACAACATGTTTTGTTGGCTTCAGTGTTCAAGAGACTTTTGAATCCAATTTCCTTCCTTCTCCATACTTGTGTAACTTTCTTTTCTGGATTGGTAGTCATGGTTTTAGCTTGTTTAGGGACCCAATCCAAGTCACAATTATGAGCCATATTTCCAATGTTATGACATTTGAAACACTCATCTTGTTCATGAATTAGGAATCATGACTTATTATTGAAAAAATTCTTCTAGGGAGCTGAAGGGTACCATTATATTTGTATTTGTGTTATGCCCTACAATCCTTTGCCATGTGCCCAAAATTTGTACAAGAATAGCAATAACCAAAAAATATACTTTGATACCAAGGAGATGGAGATTGCCTTGATGTACTTCTGAAGTTTTTTTTCCTTGGAATTCTTTGATTATATCCATTTCCTCTTTCATCCTTGATACCTTTTGCAGAGTATTTCCTTGATGTACTTCTAAGGTCATTCTGCCTTAAAATCCTTTGCTCAAATTTATTTCCTCTTGCATTCTTGACACCATTTACAAATCTTCTTGGAGTATGGTTATTCCAATGTCCTTTTGATTCTTATCCTTGCCTTTGTTGGAACTAGGGGTATCAATATTTATTCCAAGCTTCTCCACATCCTTGTTTTTTGAAGCATTAGGTTTTGCATTTTTTTTGTCTGAGGGGTCACCTGCATATCCAAGACCTGATTTATCATTGAGAGATATTTGATGACTTAGGATGTCATCTAGGCTTTGAGAGCTCTTTAGGCTCTTGTTCATATGAGAAACTTATTTCCTTAGGAGATCAATTTCTTCTTTCATCATCTTGCATTCTTCATCCTTCATTGCTAGACTAGTCTCCATTTCTTCCTTTATCTTTGAAGTTTCACATGTTTTAGCCTTGAGAGAGGTGATATCTGATTTTAATTTGAATATCTTCTTATATTTTTATTTTAGTTGGCATATCATGGAATTTATTTCCTTTTCTGCTTCATCAACTTGTCCTTCTAGGGGGGTCAAATATTCCACCACCTTTTCAGATCCTTGTGCTTGTTTCTTTGCTTCTTCTAGTTGAGATTTAAGGGAGGAGACCTCTTCCTTGTATTGACAAATTTTCGCTTCTATTTTGTTCAAGTCCTTAACTCTTTGTTCAATATGGCTTGACAAAGTGTCTTCCTTTTTCTTTACTTTATCCAATTGATTGTCATGGATATGACTTCTTCATGATGCCTTTTCCTGTTTTGATGAAATTCCTCCTTAAGCATAGTGAGCTCCTCATATCTTCTTATACTTGAAGCTTGAATAGGTTAAATTCCTTCCTTGTATTTTCAAGGTCATGGTTGTCATCCTATGCTTGCTTCTTGAGCTCCTCATTTTCCTTTTTCAAATTTCTTATCTCTTCTAGGGAAACGACAAGTTTTTCCACGAGATCTTTTGTGAAGTCCTCTTCATTTCTTCATCTTCTAGGTCTTCTTTGGTCTTCATGTCTTATTTATTATTTTTAGCTTCCTTAATTGGTTATGGATTTCCCTCTTTCTTTCCATCATATTATTGACTAGAGGTCATGGTCAATGCTCCTTTTGAGTGAATATTTTGAAGCTTGTCCCACATACCTTTTTTCAATGAGCATTTTTCCACTTTAGCATTTATAGTATTCATTAGCCCACTCAATTTTTCTTGTGTTGCTCTTGTATTATGCTCTTTTGATTCTTCTTCCATAGTGCTTTCAGTAATCATTGATTCCCTAAATTCAAACCCTTGAGCCATTAAAAAATTATTCATTTGAGCCTTCCATATTTCAAAGTTTCCATGAATAACAAAGCTTTCCTAATTTTATTATCTTTTTCTTCCATGGTTGAAGAAGAGACATATTTAGAAGGATTGGAGGATTTATTCCTTGGATTTTCCATTTGTTTTCTAAGGATCTACCTTCAAGCTATTAGGCTTATGAGTGAAGGTACTGACTCTGATACCAATTGTTTGAAATACTAAGAGGGGGGGTGAATCAATATTTCTTTTCAATTGTTATTTTTACTAGTTAGATCACTTATAATTAGAACACAAAATGACTAATAAGAATAATTATTTTTATTAATCAGGAGTAACGAGGACATCAATCCTCTTATTTACAATAAATCAAGTGCAATATATTGTAGGGATCCAACCCTAGATGAAGACACCAATCTCCAATCCACTAGGCTCCAACCTGTACTTTTCCAAGCACAAAATTGGACTTCATGAGGCTCCAACCTCTAGGGCTCCAACCCTATCTCTGGCACATGCTCCAAATTGGTCTTCTTGAGGACTCCTATCCTTTAGGGCTCCAACCCACAACTTCAATTCATCAAGAAAAGGTTAATGATTCTTCACGGCTCCCAATATCTTTTGCAACAAGCCTTGAAACTATCTTCACCTTCATGATTTCCCTCAAATGATCTCCAAGGCACTTAGCTCATCAATGATAACCTTGTCTTGTTCGAAGGTATCTCCACAACTCTTCATGCTAACCAAACAAAATTATCCAAGGTCACCTCCTGATGACTAATGGATCATGGTATTCAAAGGATCTCCACGAATATTTAAATTCAACTCCAAGGGCAGTTATGTATACTCTAAGGCTGCTCCAACAAATATCTCCAAGAGGGATTCTTCAAATCTGCTCCCAAGGGGTCACTAGTTTTCTTCTGCTCTTAGAACCTTTCTTGCACTAAACCAAATGTGCTTTCAAATCCACACTGTTGCAACTTTTCACTAGAGGAATGTTCCCAAATATTTTTATTGCTCCAAGTCCACAAATATGAGCTGCACAGAATGAATTTAAAATCAATCTTTCTGCATGTAGTTGTTCACATTCGAAACTTTGTGGTTAGGTGACGTGATCATAGTTTTCTGACAACAGGTTCGAGCCACAATTCAACCTTCACACAAAATGTATATTACTGCAACCTAGGCTCTATAAAGTATGACTTGTTCTCTAGATATAATCTTAAAATGTTGAGTGTTAACGGGTCTAAGCTTTCTATGTGATTGTCACAACTAGAATATTTCCACTGTAAAACGATCTCAAAACACAGTTCTGAAATATGTGACTACCCTCTTCATGTTCGAGCTTGGAAGGTGTATGATCTTCAAGGCTATCATGGATCCAAGCTACCATAGGAGAATAATCCAAAGTATTAATAAGTTTGAGCCTCTAGGTTAAAAATATGAGCCTCCCTGTAGGTTGTAACCATTACACCGAGGCCTAAAAGCTTGCTCTATGTTCAGAGATTTTCACACTAGATATGCCAACCAGATCTAAGCCTAGGAATATTATAGATTTGAGCTTGTATAAGTCTAAAATCATGCCATTAATCCAATATTTAGTGAGACTTCAGGTGGGAATTCAACTTTCTACAAGATCCAATATGTAATGAGGTCTCCTTCACAGGTTCATTCTGAAATTAGTCTCAAAAACTATGTTCACAAGGCTGAAATATCATGTCCAATGTCTAGAAAATTGTCCACAATCTAATTTTATGAGGTGATACACAATAATGGTATTTTCTACAGATGATTTCCCTTACATCTGTCACAGGTTTTAGTTAAGGTTTTTTTTTCCACAAGATGTCGCCACAAGTATGTGGTATATTTCTGGTGTGATTTTCTTATTTTTGGAAGTCAACCATTAATACGAACTACAACACCCTTCACACAATTTTATACTGCCCAAACTAAAAAAATTGAGCCTGTAGCCTCCATAGGTGGTAGTTACAGTTTTTTTGTAGCTCTAAGTCTTTAACCCAACAAAAAATATTAAAATAGAATAGGCCAAAACTTAATCTTCTTCGGCCTCCTTGATTTCTATCATGGTTCTAATCTGAATTATGTGTTTTTTTATTGAAAATTGGATGATAGAATGAAGTGTTTTAATTCCATAAGTATAAAAAAAATTATCTTCGATGAAGAGACACGTCCCTTGGCCATGAAGCATGAGCCTACACAAGTCAGCTTAGGTTAGCTAGGATAAAATATATTATTTTATCTTAAAAAATTATTTTCTCCCAATCTAAGAAGAGTTAGAGGGTGAGTAATAGCTCGTTGGAAAGGGGAAATTTTCCTATAAAAGATGTTGTTAATTTCATCCTTAAATAGGCTCATTTTACCATGAAGAAACATATATTTTTGAATTGACATCTTTTCATCCATAGCAGCCTTTAGGATTTTATGTTTTGGATGGTGTTATGGCTCATAGATTTTAGGTCGTCAAGATTTTAGGATTAGGACATCTTCAAAGGCATCATGGGAATCTAGGGTTTCATTCATTCATGCTTGCATCATTATGGGGAAAACCATTTAAGTTTTCATGTAGCTAAGAAATGTGCTTAGGAGGGTTTCATGGAAAAGGCTCCTTCATTCACCATTGGATCATGCATCATTAGATTAGGGAATTGACATCATATAGATAGGGATGTATATCTAGGGAAGTTACATCATATCATGCTTACATTTTTATCCTAGGGTTTGCATGAGGTTAGTGAAACATCTCAAAGGGTAATTCATGCATCACAAGAATATTTTCCATCTCCAACAATGCCATATTGATATCAATGACAACTTTGGCTAACACTTGTTATACAAGAACCAATAGTTGAGATTGACGAGAAGGAAGAGAAAGGGTATAGAGAAGAGATTGTTGATATTGAAGTTGTAACAAAATCTGAAACGACTCATCTGAAATATGATGAGTTATTGAGAACAACATTTCTACTTGGAGAAGTGGAAAAAAAGGAAAAAGTTAACAATTTTTCTCGAGGATATTGAATTTATTTTCCTAAAACAACATGAGGAGATGGTCATAATTTTAAAGAAGGAATGGACTAAAAATGTGATAATTCAATATTTTGTAAAAGTAAAAAAATATAGGAATCATGCAATAAATAAAGTAAAGGAATTTCAGGGAGAAGTGTATTTGCTACGGCAAGAGAAGGAACTAATTTCTGAAATTATTAATGGTTTGTTGTGTGGGAGTCTCCTTTCTCCATCTTATCCTTTATATCTGAAAGAGAAAAGTTTTATCTTCCAACTAACGACCCTTAAGGAAAAGTAGCCATATAAACAAGGGAAATTAAATATTTCTTGAGAACTTTCAGAGTGTTAAATTCTCAGAGAAACATTTGTTATGTGAGTTGTATTTACATGATCTCGCTTGTTTTGGAGATCAATATTTTAATTTTACAGCTTGTGCATTAGAAGGAAGTAGGTTAATATGGGTTATTTTTCGATAAGAGTTGAAGGAAAAATACCCCTATTGTTATCAGAACTTTGTGCAAGCTCTCTCCAAGGTTCACCAATATGTGGACTGTATTAAGAGAAGTGGCACAGGATGGATTGGATTTAGATTTAATTTTCCTCTTGTTTGGAGTCCAACTTATCATTATCAACATCCGTATAATATTTCTGACAAACTTTGGGAAATAGAGTTGGTCCTTTCTCGACGCTACAAGTCTAGAGCGGAATATGATCTCATAGGACTACACTCTCAGCATGTTAGGAACTAGAAATGAGGGTATGCATGAGGACATGTAGATGCGTAAGTTGGAGGGAGATGTTGGGCCATGGAATTCTCATCTTTTTTCATCCATTTTCATATTTATTTTTCCTCCTTTTTTACCAATGAGAACACTTTTTACCACTGTAACATCCTTTATTCACCTAATTATATCATTTTACATATGTTACTTTCTTAGTCTAATTATGCTTATAATTTGGCATAAGAACTATTGTCATAGGCGATTTGTATCATAAAACTAATGTATCGGTTGTTTCGTATTTAAGTGGTCTTTTGAAATTGTTGTTACAGGATTGCACTCAAAAATTCCCTTATGAATTTGGATCAAAGGCTCAATGAGTTGTTGTTGATACACGAATAATTTTCCTTGCACATGTTTTATTTTTCCAATTAGTCATATGGAACAGAGCACATCAAGTCAAAGCTAGATCAACTACTAGGAGATATTCATGGAGCAGACAGATCACTGAATTGATATTCTTTGTAAAATCGTTATAATTAAGGGAAAATCTTACAACTTCACCCTTGCCATGGAAATTGTTGTACTTATAATCAAAATATCATTTTATTTTAAGATCACATGAGAATCGAAATATTGTCATGATGATGTTCCTTTTGTATTAAAAAATTATTAAGAAGAAAACTATTTGAGCACAGCGAAACAAAGAATTTAAAAGATAAGATTGGAAAGAAGGGGTAAGCACTAAGATTTGTAATCCTGATGTTATGATAATTCAAATATCAACTTTGTGGAATTATATATTTCTCTTAGTATCATGTGTGCAATTTAGTGCACCAACCCCTGCTGATCTCAAGAAGGACCCTCCTTCTTAGTGGGGATCATTTGTTAGTTAGAGTGTATTAATTAATTGCATTAATTATTCTCTTTTATGTCATTTTTGTTACAAACAATTTTATATATGAGTTATTTATTGGAGAAATATTTTGAATGGTATCACAGCATAGTCCTAGACTAGTCCCTCATACTAGCGTAGTAATAAATTATTTAATTTTCTATTACAAATTGGATTTCACTTTATTTGAATGTGTGTGTTCATCATTTGATTGAGTGATTTATGGGTTGTGGAAGTGTTTTTTCTAAGTGAGAATGTTTGTGTAACGTCATGGTTTTATTCTGCAATTGTGTTACTCGTTTTCGATTTTATTGAAGTGTGTGACAACTTGAATATTTGTTGAGAGTGAGTCTCCAATGACCTTGGTTTGAGATTCATTTTACTATTTAAGATTTCCCTTGCATATACTTTTTGTGATAGCATTAATTCAAGCATCCCTAGATTTATAATTAATCTAAGGGTGGATATGTTGATTTTATTTAAAGGAGCAATTGTTTCGCTCAAGAATCCCTATACAAGTAGTCTAACCACTGAAGAGAGATCATGAAGTATACAAAAAATGGATTTTGATGTTCAATGGGAAAAAATATGCACTATGGAGTGGAAGGATGCAGATATATATACTTGCACATGGATATGATTTTTGGATTGTAGTAAATAATGGTTACACTGCACTTGCCTCTCCTCCAACAGATGAAGCAGGTAATAAATGTGTCGAGAATATGCTAAAGCTAAGAATTCCATTTTGAGTGGACTTTCGGAATATTTATATGTTAATTTAATGGGATGTAAAACCAATAAGGGTCTTTGGGGAAAGCATTAGAACATATTTGAAGGATACAATAAGGTCAAAGAGGAAAAAATTCAAATTTTCAGAGCATAATTTGAGCAACTAAAGATTTGAGAAGACGAGAACATTGCAACTTATTTTCTTTAAGCAGATGAAGTAAAAAATGATATGGAAGGAATGGGAGAACCATTAGACAAAAAGGTTATTATTCGAAAGGCTCTAATATATCTTCCAACAATATTTTATCCTAAGGTTTCTTTTCTAGAAGTTAGATCAGAATTAGACAATGTCAGTATAGATGAACAACATGGGATTCTTACAACCTATGAAATGAGGATTGAACGGGAAGATGCATCTACAGGAGAAGCCACATTCAAGGCCTCAAATAAGACAATTAAAAACATACATGAATAAAAAATTAATCCCAATCAAAGTTGTAGCGAGGATTCAAATGAAGAAATATAAAACCTCGTGAGGAAGCTAAAAAATGGAACATACAAGTACAAAGGTAAGCACCCCTTAAAATGTTTTAATTGTAGAAGAATTGGTCATTTTGCTGCAAAATATCCCTATGAAAAATGTTATGATAGTGATGAATAAGAGGCTCCTAAGAATAATAAGAATCAAAGACGGAATAGGAAACAAGGCAAAAAGAAGATGTCTAAGAAATGTTTTTACTCAACAGAAGAAAAGTCCTCATCTGACAAAGAAAGTGATAGTGACAGTGACTCGGAATAGGTATTGTTCATGGCATTTGAAAATCATGAAAATGTAGATTCCTATGAAAATTAAAAGTATGGAGATGAAGAAGTTGATCTAGACAAGGAATTGATCAGTGTTGTTAGATAACTAAAGGTAGAAAGGAAGAGCCTCAATAAGTTGCAAAAGGAACTAGATAAGCTAAAGGAAAATTATGATGATATCAATAAAAAGGTCGAAGACTCTGAAAATATAATCATAAATTTGAAATTTCAATCAGAGGAAGCATGGAATATTGAAGAAAAACTCAACAAGGAATTGGAAGAGAGTACCAAAACACCAAAAAGTTTGGTAGTAGAGATAATTTCTCTGTGAAATGAAGAATAGAAGAAGGATGTCCAGCGATGCTTCATGAAAAATTCTAAATTGTTGGACAAAATCATCAACAGTGAAAGGTCATGTGATGACAAGTCGGGACTAGGATATAAGACAATATTTGTTAAAGGTTCAATCTCAATGACAGGAAATAAGGATGAACAAAAATGATATGTTGATGTTATCAGAACCAATAAATAAGTTTAATACTCAGCCTCAACTCAAGATCAGAGGATGCCCAGATAGTAAACAGCTAGATATAATTACCAATATGAATATTTCTAGAGATTTCCACCACCTAAAATACCCTCTTCATTTAGGTATCAAACCAATTTTCTTAGTGTATGTTTCTCTTGCAACAATTATCGAAATAAAGCTATACATTTCAATTCTTACACTAGAAACAAAAGGAATTATTGAAGCTACCCAAAGAGTAGCGATTTCAAGAGGCATTGTTAATATTATAATTGGAATTACAAAAATTTTGGTTTATTAAGCAATAAATAGAATGTACAAATTATACAAACAACATGTATATCATTGGATTCAATCTGATCATGTGATATGCTAAAGAAATATATTGAATCCTTCTACAAATTAATTGTGGAAAATAAACATGATCGCCAATCACAACAAGTAAATAAAGAAGCAAATCCAACCACAATACAGATATTTTCCTGGGGAAATTTTACTATTGAAAACCCCTCTATATTCTATTGTATATTCACCAAGGAATCATAAAACAATTACAATTCACTCTTCTCACAAGAGTCTCCTGCTCTCTCACAACTATCTCACACTGATCCAAACAAAATTGAACAACACTTAGCCAATTTTCAACCTTTTCTCAACCTTCCTTGCTTGTGCAATTCATGTGGAATGAAATCCCTATTATTTAGGAATTTCAGCCTTCCAAAAATGTGCAATGATCATGGGAAATCCTATTGGAGTTTTATTGCATGCAAGCAACCTACTAATAATACAACTGATAGTTAACATCCCTGTAGCCTTTGTCTCAACTGGGTCTCCACTGGAACTGACATGCATGGAGCTATTAATAGTAAATCATTAGTTACATAATAGATCACTATATGTGAATTAAATCTGATTTAATTCACTTGACCTCTCACTAGTGCAAAAAACAGTTACAACTAGTTAAACTGATTTTAACTCAATTAATTGAGTTAACTGATTTCTCATGCATTAAACTAATGCACTAACTGCAAATTGGAGTCAATAACTAATATAATCACTCTGCATGCCTCACCAACCACCCTCAAATCAAAATTCATGAGCTAACTGAGTTTATCACACTCAATTAACTATTACAAGTGATTATGAGATAAGATTACATTTTATTGTCCAATTTCATTAAGGGAAAATTAAATTACACACATTTCTTGTTGACTTTTCGACACTTCCTCTCAACAAGAAAGGGATTATCAGCTACCCTAATCCTGCCTCTATGGGATTTGAATTTTCTCTTGGCGAGCGCTTTCGTCAGAATATTTGCATCCTAATCTTCTGTGGGAATGTACTGAAGTAATATAATGTGCCTCTGAACATAATCTCTGAGATGGTGGTACCGGATGTCTATATGCTTGGACCTATCATGGAATATCGGATTAATTGAGAGTTTAATGCAACTCTGGTTATCACAATATATCACCGTCGGATCCATTTGATGACCAAACAAGCCAACCAGAATCTTCCTCATTCAAATGGCCTCACATGCAGCCTAAATGGCTGCCATGTAATCTGCCTTGGCTAAAATGAGTTCCACAGATCTCTGCTTCCTGTTGTACTAAGAAAATGTTGTCGATCCTATGCTGAAGATCCCTATTGATGTGCTCTTTCTGTCTGATGGACTGCCTTCCCAATCTGCATCGGTGAAGCCTCGAAGCTTCACTCCGTCTGTCCTTTTGTACCATAATCCATACTCTGTACTACCCCTGAGATATCTCAAGACATGATTCCCTTCCTTCCAAAAGATCTTGGTTGGCTTAACCATAGCTTGACTCAGTCGGTTAACAGTGTAGAAAATGTATGGTATGGTGTTAACCAAGTACATTAGTGAACCCATAATCTTCCTATAAACAGTAGCGTCCACTAACTCACCTAAAGTAGCATCCTCCTTCCTCGAGCTCTTGCAAGAGGAGTCTTCATGGGTTTACATCTCTCCATGTGAAACTTACTCAGAATATCTTTGGCATACTTTCCTTGAGAAAAAAATAGCTCACCATCCCATTTCCATATCTCCAAACCAAGGAAATAGTGGAGTCCCTTTTCCTTCATCTAAAACTCTCTTGAAAGATCCTCTTTACAAGAAATTATGAGTTGCTCATCACCTGTCAAAATAAGATCATCAAAATAAAGTACTATAATCAAAATCTTACCATCAACCACAATCTGGTACAGGTTTGCATCCGTTTCACTCTTCGTGAAGCCCAACTCGGTGAAATAGCTGTCAATCCTAGTGTACCTAGCAATAGGTGCTTGCGTCGGCCCATACAATTCTCTCTTGAGTCGGCACACATGTGACTCACTATCAAAGGTCTCAAAACCTTATGTCTGCGCTATGTACACTTCTTCCTCATTAACTCCATTGAGAAACACAATCTTCACATCCATCTGATGTATCTGCCACCCCATCTGTGCTAAGAGTGAAAGGATAGATCTAATCGATGAGTACCTTGCAACCGGTGCAAAAGTATCCTCATAGTCAATCCCCTCAACTTATGAGAATCCATGGGTTACAAATATATCCTTGTACTTCTCCACTCCCATCTACTTCTTGCTTCACCTTATAGATCCATCTATATCCAACCACTGATTTTCTAACTGGTCTTGGGACAAATTCCCATGCATTTTTCTTAACGATGGAGTCATACTCCTCAAACATAGCGTCAACCCAAATTGGTTGTTGCACTTCTTCCTCAAAAGAGGATGGTTTTGTCACAATACACTTGCTCATAAGAGCCATGTATCCAATAAGCATGTTTGGAGACTGTCTCTATCTATGCAGTGAAGTAGGTGCTCATATTTGTTCTGCCGCATCAAGTCTCAATCTAGCAACTTTTGTGGTGTGCTTTCTACCATGTCTAGTGGATGGATCTGCATGAGTGTTTTATGCCACTCCATGATCCTCCACATGTGTCTTCTCCACATATTGAGGTTTATCCTTTGGAACCAAGAGTTCTTCATCTACATGCAAATCAAGCTCCCTCTCAAGGGACAATCGAATGGCTTTCTCCTCATCAAATTTTATATCCCATCTCACAACAATTATCCGGTTGTTTGGAAAATACACCTGATAGTTTTGGGGAGTATTAGTGTACCCCACAAATATACCAATCTCAGATGTTGGCTCTAGCTTCTTTCTGGAATCTTTGGTCACATGGAAATGGACAAATGAGCCAACCATTTTAAAATATGAAACATTAGGTTTCTTACCAAAAAAAAACTCCTCTAGTGTACTCATGCCAAGTATCCGATAAGGACTATGTTTTTGCAAAAATATCATAGTGTTGCATGCCTCCACCCATAGATGCAATGGTAGGCCCTGATTATGCAACATCGCTCGTGCCGCACCCACAATTTTTTTGTTCTTTATTTCTTCAACCCCATTCTATTGTGGGTTATGAGGCACAATCAAGTCTCTTTGAATTCCTTCTTTGATACTGTTAGCAACCAATAAAAATTTTCATGTCAAATGGTGGCTAAAACATTTTTGGAGCCTTCAAGGAACAAATTTTATTGCAAAAAATTGTTATCTCTTGAAGACTCATGAAAACATCATGCCCTCTATCCAAATCTTCACTGTTGTTTCTATTTTTTAACTCTGAAATTCTGTTTATTTCATAGAGGAAAGACTGTTGCAAAATCCATTTTTCCCCTCCCTTCACTGCAAAACTAACCTTCATTTTATTCCCTTTTTCCCCCATCATTTTCCTCTATTTTTCATTTTTCCCCATTCCCCCTTCACAAAATCCACCTTACAGACTTTAAAACTCCTTTTTGGACTCTGCCGAAACCCCCAAAGCCATCAGAAAACTCTGAAAATTTCATAAAAAATAAGTTTTTTCACTAAGGGTTTAAGCCCCTTTCGGCTAAGTCCTAACCACTTCCCCTCCATACGCCTTGGTGCTGGAACCAGGCGCTGAACCATTTAAGCGCTTATCACATCGAAAAAAATAGAGCGCGCAAGTCTTTTTGCCTCACAACGATTCCGATGCGATTAGCCCTCTGTTCTAAACCCTTGATCATATTATTATTTCATGTAACCCTTGTGCCCGCAATCAGGCGCTAAAACTTGTGAATAAACCTTTCTGATTGATATTTTCCTTTGTAAAAGTCGAAAACCCACTTTTTCCTAAGTTTGGTCTAAACGCGCCCATACAATGTTTTTTAATATAAATGGGTAGATTGAAAAGACTCGCATCAAAAATTCCGATGCAATTGAGTCCCTTTGTTTTTCAAAACTCTCGCCCCCCCCCGCTTTACTCCATATAACTTCGCCCGGGAACAAGAGTTAAAGTCTCGAGCGCTTATCGCATCGGAGAAAATCAAATGGTTAGATTGAAAGACCAAGCCCGACAGTTCCGATGCGATTAGCCCTCATATGTATAAAAAGCCCTGGGCCTATGGCATTTCATATAGACCAAGGCCCCGCAGATGGGCGCCTATTAATTTTATAACAAACCCACCCCCAAAGCCAAACCTTTGTGTTTTATTAAATTTTTTGGTTTTTGTATGTTATAAAGGGTTTTCCGCTAGTTCATTATTTGGGATAACCTCCGCCATTGATCTTAAGCCGATCAAGCGGCCCGCGCTACATCGCATCACAAATATTTCATCAAGCGCATTATATTTCTCTCCCCGATTAGTCATCCCCCGATCAATCGAGAACCATTGATCTCCTCCCCACCTTCCCAGATCTAACGGTCCATATTCACCCCGATCATTAAACTTTCCTCCGCCTTTGAACCCCTATGATTCACTCCCCACCATTGATCTGATCCTCAAATCAACGGCCAGCGCTCAATCGCTCTGTCGCACTCCAAGTTCTTTGCCCCGCCAAAGCCTTTGCCTCCGATTGCATCTGGACCGTCCACGTGTCTTGGTTGGACGGTCCAGGATGCCTTTCCCGACTTTGGTTTAAATTCATGCGCCCTGCGTTCTAATGTTTTTACGACCAATCCCGACCGTTGATCTCTGTAGATCAACGGTTCTTGTTAACTCCTTCTCCGCCATTGTATTATTTCCATTTAATCCCTAGATTAAGTCTCCGTCGTTGATCCTCACATCCAACGGCTCGTATATAACCTGACGGGCCTACCTCCTATGCTTCCTGCCTTCTTCATGATTCAATCTTAGTTGTTCAGATCCTAGATCAACGGTCCATAATAAAACCACTCCCCTTGCTTCCGCTCGTGCATCTATCCCATAACGCGCTCATTCTCTACCGTCAGATCTGAGGCCCCAGATCTGACGACCCACATTCTATATTGCATAGTTTTCGGCACGATGGTTAATTTCCCAAAGGCCATGTGATATGGGCGGTTTTCTGGTGCCACGTGTCGGGCGGGAATGCATATTGCGTTCCAAAAGGCAAAACTTCCTACCCGCCTTTTCTTCGTGCAAAACCCGTGGTTTTTGGTCCCGAAACCACTTTTCCCTCTTTCCTTTTGAGTTTTGTCGCGTGCCTCCTCAGCCGTTGATCTTGTAGGGCCGATCTCATCTGATGAACCACGATCATCCCGAACTCCCGAAGGCTATTTTCAATACATTTTCCTCCGAATAAGGGTTTTAAACCTTTTTCCTTGCATATTTTCACCATTTCCATACAAAGTGACCCCTTCACTTTATTTCCTCCTGGATCGCTCCCGACCGTCGATCTTTGCAGATCAACGGATCTCACTTATTCTTCACCCGCTTTCCTTTTTAACCTCCCGCAAACGAATCTTCACCGTTGGATATTTCCATCCAACGGCCACGCTCCTTCCTCACAACATCTGAAGCAGTTTACCCCACAACGCAGGATTTCATAATATTTTGTGTATTTTGCAGGTTTCAAATGTTTTTCCCATAATTATAAAGGAAAAGAAAGTCGAGGGTGACGATCCTCTGGGCTTTCGTTTATCAAAGGAAAAGAACTACAAAGGGTTCTGAACCATGTTTCATCAATTCTTCATGGGCATTGATGCCATATGAGCCCTCTGTAGCCCTGCACATCAACAAGACACACAGCAATGCATAAAATAATAATAATTAAAAGAGTATCAGTGTCAAATATTTAAACACAACAGAACATAGGATTGAAGACAGTTTGGGTATTACGGCTAAGATTGATTATCAAAAGCCTAATCCTCCAAATTAAAACAAGAATTAAAGACAAATCAAATTATCTTCAGACAGAAAGGCCTCCACTACCACAACAGAGGCCAATTGATTCCTCTCAACTTTCTCAGTGCCACCTATTTCCTCAAAGCATTCAAATAGAGGTCGAAGTTATTGATCAGAAAAATATATTTTCCTCCGCGCAACCAAACAGTTAATTCTGCTAAAGGAACTTAATGACAAAATATTAGTAGAGTTATTACTACATGAAACGGAGCCTTAAAAGTCAACAAAGCTCCCACTGAGCTTAATCTTTAATTTAAATCAATTAATACAATGAAAACATCTGTAAACTTCTCCATCGAGCCACTCGAAGGCCGAGAAGTCTTAAATATGTATTAATTTACCTAGGAGATCTTTTATCAGATCCCACCTCTTCATTTCTTCTATAAATACCTCTGAAAGAGATGAGAAAATGTTGGTTGCAGAACTTTGAAATATACTTGTGCTCGAAACTTCTGATTGTAAATAGGGTTCAAAGGCTCTTGAAGCTCTGCTTGTGATAGAATAGTTAGGCTGAGAAGTGAAGATGATTGCTAACCTGAAACACTGGACTTAAAGCTGTAACTAGTTTGAAGCATCAATACAAGCTGATTTATGGGATCCTGGTCTATGTCAACGGTGATTTTTTTCTTATTGTAAATCGTTATTTTATTTTTGTTTTCACTTCGTTCATATTCTCTGATAAATAACAGCAAGCATAAAGTTAGGATTTACTGTATATCAGTACCCTTCTCTGACCAATAAGCTTTATCTAAATGTTTTATTCCAATTCGTGCTATTTAGGAATGATTTAATTTAGTTTGAGCAGTTAGGAATGCTGGCGTTCCCTCGTCCTACTGTCTCAGCTAGATATTGTTTATGAATGTGATTTTCAGTTTATGTTAAGTAGAGATGAACTAAGGAAGATATGGTGAGCCCTGGTCCTAGTTTTATCCCCAAATACTATCTAAACGTTTCCCTTGGAATGTGTTGAAAGCTGGCTAGTTTCGAAGTACTTACCAGATCTTAGACCATTCTTTGTTATCATTTGTGTTTCCCTTTGTGTTTTAAATGTTTTTCTATTGAAAGTATATCAAAGGCTAGCTAGTTTTGAAGTACTTACCAGATCCTGGATTTCTTTTATGTTCTTCTTAATTGTATGTCAAAAGCTAGCTAGTTTCAAAGTACTTACCAGATCTTGGGCTGCTCTTTGTTCTTCATTTGTTTAATTCCCCTTCTTGTTGTATCATTTCATTCCATAAATCAACTTTAAAGAGATCCTTAGAGATAGATGACTTGCCCCATAAACCACTCTTGAACCTGATTGTTTCAATTAAAAACCTATTATGACTCCATAGCCCAATAGACTAAAACCAGTATTGCATCCATCTTTTTGGCCGAAGCTTGTTCTATTTGCTTGCAACTTCTCACCTTTGAAACTCTTTCCATTTAGGGCTTTCCACTCAAACAATAATCATGCTCAACCATCCAAAACAAACAAAAACCCTTGGAATTCATAACTAGCCTAACATCATTACCCAAAACCTTAAAGATAAACCCATATTTTCACTTATTGGAGAGATCCCTCTCCGGATTCAGGAGGGCTAGATCCTAGAATCCCAAAGTGGTTGAAACGGTGTTCTGCTTGCTGTCGGACTTTGCCAATCTTCTTGATTACAGGGAACTAACATTTATGGCGACTCCACTGGGGAGATCTGAGTTCTTTTTATTTTAAGATGATCATTGGATAAACAGAAACCCCTGCTTCAAGCACAATTGGTATATTAACCAGTTGAGCCACCAGCAACTAACATTTCTGGCGACTCCGCTAGGGAGATATGAGTTCTTTTTATTTTAAGATAATCATTGGATAAACAGAAACCCCTGCTTCAAGCACAATTTTTATATTAACCAGTTGAGCCACCAGCAACTAACATTTCTGGCGACTCTGCTGGGGACTTGACTCACCTTAGGTTCCCTTCAAACTTAATAAACCTTGTGAGTAAAAGCAGCCCTTTCAAGCACTACCCATCAAATGGTAATCATGATGAAACTAATTGTTTGAATCAATGAAAAACTAGGTAAACCCTAGGATTCTCATAAGATTTTATCCAACCTTGAAGGATCAGCTAGCTTAGCCATAAGAGTAGACTTTCTTTGTCTCATGACCGTAGCTAAGTTTTGAAATAGATGCAGGACACTCTTAACAACCAATAGGACTCAAAAATAACTCAGAAAACCCAAAAATATTTCAAATTGGTATTCAATAAACATGGTGGTGGACCATAAACCTTTTACCTCCAAAAGAGCTAAAATCTTCCACTTGGCGACTTCACAATCCTGAACAGACCTTAAGACTCCACTGGGAAGAACCATAATCATTATAACATCATTCAAACTCAGTTAGAGGACTGTAGGATTAAAGTTTGTGTAAAACAGATTAGTTAACCTCTTAAAGACTGTCATATCTGGTTGAACTTTTCTTGTTTAGTTGGGTCTAAAAACACAGCATAGTGGCTCCTAGAAATGTTCATACTAGAGCCTATCCTGACCCAGATCCACCAGAGATAGTTGATAACTCAGAAAGCATCCTTAGGCAGTCTCCTAAGATAATTTTTTCAACTGTTTTCAAATCACCCTTGAGAGCTAATTCAGTTCCTGAAAATCTTGCATCTCTACAAAAATCACAAGTAGATCTAAGAAATCCTTTTAGAACTAGGTTTGTTGATGATTTAGATCATCTAGATTCTTATTCTTCATGTTCATCACCTGAAACAAGTGAACATCATGGTAGTAGAGAAACAACACCACTTGATTCACATTCCCTTTCCAATTTAGGTGTTTCTCATCCAAGATCAGCTCAGCAATCTATCCCTAGTCCATCCACATTTGTTCATCCTACATCCACTATCCAAACCACTCCACTTCAACCCACTTTTCCTTTTTTTAATCCACCTCTTGTAAATCCACCTCCACCACATATCATGGCAGCATGGTATGCTCCCTTAGTCCTTCCTATACCATTAGTCAATCTTCCACAGGACTATCAGTCCAAAATTCCATTATATGATGCTAGGAATGCTACTATTGCATCACAACATGTGGATAAGTTGAATAACTGCTTTGATAGAAATTAAATTGATGATGATTCTTTCAAGCTTAGATTATTTGCTCAGAGTCTGGGGGGAGAAGTAAGAAAATGGTTTAAAGGCTTAACCCCCCATAGTATCAATGATCTCCAAGCCTTCCATCAGAAATTCTTAAACAAATGGGAAGTAAATAAGAATCCTCTCCAAGTCCTTTCTGATTACAAGAACCTCCATAGAAACACTGGGGAAAGTGTACAAGCTTATTGTACCAGATTTAACAGTGTGTATAATGCACTTTCCCCATATATAAAACCTCCACAAGGCTCAGCTCTAAACAATTTTCCTGAAGGGTTTGAGCCTGAGATGGCCTATCAGCTGAGAGAGAGAGATCCTGCAACTCTTGAAGATATGAAAAAAGGAGCTCTTGCTGTGGAAGTTAACTTAAAGGAGAAGAGAGCAAGAATGAAAAATAAGAAGAGAGTGTCCTTCAGAGAGGAATCTGCCCCTTCTACTTCCAGCTGAAAGATGGAAAAAATGATGGAGGAGATGATGAAGAAAATGAGCATCCTTGAGAGAGCACAAGCAAGCCAAAACCAAACTGCTCCTCAAAATAGAAACCAGAACCAAAATCAGAATTTTAGAAGGAACCAACCTCCAAACAGACCTAGGGAAGATGATCAACAGATCACTCCTCCCTTTCATCAAAACTATGTGAGTGAGGTTGAGGAAAGAGATGAACCAATATAGGAAGATGATATCAACATGCTGGGAGTATATAATGATGACTTTGAGATTCACTATGATAGAAAACAAGGTCTTTACACACACTATGATGAAAAAAGAGATGATGATAAAAGTTATTATCAGGACATGGAAAATTTCATCATAGAATCTCAAAGAGAATATGACCTTAGAAGTAAAACCAGTCAACAAACTCCCAACACCAAAACCTCTGACAAATCTTCACAAAACAACTATGTAAACAAGCCTAAAGTTTTCAAACAGAAGGAAAAAACAGTATTTGTGAATTCTGATAAAGGTAAGGAGAAAGGCACTCACAACGTTACAAAATAGAGTGCAGACCTTAGCAGTACTAACACTTCAGTTAGTACTCTTGTTAAAACCATTTTTTCAAATGTAAATAGAACAAATTAGCAAGATAATGTTGTTGATAGAATGGTAGGTAATAAGGCTGAGACAAGTACCTCAAAGAGTCAAATCCCTTTCAGCCTAGAGCGGGAAATTTCCAAATTAAAATCTTTGTTCCCTTAACTAAGTTAGCTGCCCAAAATGTATATAGGACCCAAATTTTGAAGGCTTTAAACATTAAAGATAATAATGACACATTCAATCTTAATGATGACTAGCTAGAGTTTATTTTTGGTCCAAATATTGAAGGTAAGTATCATGAGGGACCTGTTCCTCCATTTTATGTGAGTTTAAACATTCATGAAAAAATTTTGCACAATGCTATGCATGATTCCGGGGCTTCTCATAGTTTAATTCCTAAATCTGTGATGGAGAGCCTAGGTCTAGAAATTACTAGACCTTATAAATACCTTTACTCCTTTGACTCGAGCAGAGTAAAAATTTTAGGATTGATAAAAGATCTCTGCATTAACTTAGCACAGATTCCAGCCAAATGCTTAGTCATGGACATTGTTGTGGCTGATGTGCCCCCAAAGTATGGTATGTTATTATCTAGGTCTTGGGGAGCTAAGTTACAAGGAACTATGTAGATGGACATGCCCTATGCGACTATCCCTGTTTTCAATCAAACAATAATAATTTACAGGGAGTCCCATATGCAATACACGGTTACAAGCCAAGACAGACCACAAAACTCTCCTCTGTATTTTGTAAATACAGGCCTCGATTATTTTATCCTATTTAACGATGAATATTTCACAAAACAGGTGACTTTAAATGAACTGATGGCCGATAGAGAGGAAGAAGATCACAGCGCAGAAGTGTCAAAACAGTTTGTTGAACCTTTAAACTTTAGCAAACCAAACACAGGTCTTGAGCTTCAAGTCATGCGTCCTTTACTATTAAACCTTGACAGTCAAGAAAACAACTCTCAATATAGTGGAAAACCTAAGGAGTTGAAACAAATTCAACTAAGTGTTGATATTCAACAAAAATCAGAAAGCACTTTAGTTAAAGAGGACAGTACCCAAGATACACCCGAAACTAGTCCTCTATGGAGTATGAATTTTGAGGGGTCATGCACTAGAACTAATGCTGGTGCAGGTGTCTGGATATGCAACACTGAGAACAACCACACAGAGAGCATTTCCTGTAGATTAAACTTTCAGTGTTCCAATAACATAGCGTAATATGAATCCCTGCTTTTAGGCTTACATTTGTTGAAAAACTTAGGAGCCAAAAGAATCAGAGC
Source organism: Pinus albicaulis (assembly GCA_034641835.2). Taxonomy (NCBI): domain Eukaryota; kingdom Viridiplantae; phylum Streptophyta; class Pinopsida; order Pinales; family Pinaceae; genus Pinus; species Pinus albicaulis. The sequence goes on from CM076576.1 coordinate 285,341,212, forward strand.
ATATGGGGATTCTAAATTAATCATTAGGCAAGTCAACGGGGAATACAACGCAAATCACCCAAGACTTAGGGCCTATCGAAATGACGTCGTGGATCTTTTAAAAACTTTTGAGGAGTACCAGGTAATTTTTGTCCCAAGAAAAAGAAATATTGTGGCCCACATTTTAGCCTTTGCAGCTAGAACATGCTTAATGCCATATGAAACCAAAGACTGCACAACTCAGATAAAATTCAGACCAGCCGTTCCTGATAACGAAAAATATTGGCAAGTATTTGATGGAGACAAATAAATAGAAGACTTTATGCAATTCAGAAATGAATTCGAACTAAACAGTTTGGACTCAGATTATGAAACAGACTACAATAGTGAAGAAAATTTTCTTGGTGAAGAAGAACCATCTCCTGAGCTTGTTGATATAAATCTACTGTTTAGCAAACTTGAAAGCAAAACATAGATGATTGCAGAGTTAGAAACAGAGGAGTTAGAAACCCTGCAGTCCAAAGATCAGGGTTTTCCTAAGGGTCTGGCCCCTTTAGAAGAGTTGTTCGATTTTAACGATGTGGCCAAGAAGCCAAAGCTAGAACATATAGAGACTGAAGTGGAAGAGTGATATATAGGCAGTGAAATTAAACCAATGATGATTAAACTCTCTAAGACTTTACCAGCTCATATTAAACTCAAATACATATAGTTGTTCAAAGAGTTTTCTGATGTTTTTACGTGGAGTTACGAAGATCTTAAATCCTATGACACTAAAATAATACAGCACAAAATACCTCTCAAGGAAAACCAAAAACCATTCAAACAAAAGCTGTGCAGAATAAACCCTGTTTAGTTGCCTTTGGTAGAGAAGGAAATCAAGAAAATGTATGAAGCTGGTATTATTGTCCCTATTAGATATTTTGAGTGGGTGTCTAATCTGGTGTCAGTTAGGAATAAAAATGGAGAGATCAGGCTTTGTATAGACTTTAGAGACTTAAACAAAGCCTCATTAAAATACAACTACCCTTTACCTAATATGGATCATATTTTACAAAGGGTGGTGGGGTCTAGAAGAATTTATTTGCTGGATGGCTATTCAAGGTATAATCAGATCTTATTCCACCCTAATGATCAATTAAAGACAACTTTTACTACACCATGGGGCACTTTCATGTATGTGAAAATTCCCTTTGGTCTAATGAATGCTAGAGCAACTTTTTAGAGGGCCATGGACATAGAATTCTCAGAGGAACTAGGCTACTTCATCATTATATACCTTGATGATGTTACTGTTTTTTCAAAGATAGATGAAGAGCACTTAGAACATTTAAGAACAGTCTTCGAGAGATGCAGAAATTTTGGGACATCTTTGAACCCTAAGAAAACACTTTTTGATCTCCAAGAAGGTAAACTTCTTGGGCACATTATTTCAGAAGAGGGTATTAAGATAGATACAAAGAGGATTGAGGCTATATTGCAAATCTCTCATCCTCGAAACATCAAGGAGTTGCAATCTTTCATTGGAAAGATTAACTTCTTGAGAAGGTTCATCCCCAACTTGGCTAAGCTCCTTAGGAATATTACAAACATGTTAAAGAAGGAGCAAGGGGTAAAATGGACCTTGGAAGCAAAGAAGTCCTTTGAACTGGTGAAACAAGAATTAACCAAAACACTGATTCTAATAAGTCCTGATTTTTCAAAAGATTTTAATATTTTTTCATTTGCATCAGAACATACAATAGCTGTTGTCCTTTTACAGAAAAATCCACAAGGACAAGAGCAGCCTGTTGCATTCTTTAGCAAGGCTTTGAGAGATGCTCCTTTGAAGTATAACATTATGGAGAAGCAAGCTTTTGCTTTGGTTAAGGCTTTAAAAGACTTCAGAGTATACATCTTGCACTCACACATCATTGCCTTTGTCCCAAACTCAGTTGTGAAAGACATTCTAACACAGGACCCAGATGGTAAGAGAGGTAAGTGGATTGTTGTTATTCTTGAATATGATTTAGAGATAAAACCCACTAAACTCATCAAAGGCCAAGGTCTAGCTAGATTGATGGTTAAATCCAATTTTGAGGTTCTTGATATTAATATGATAAATGCTTTGGATGATCAAGAGGAAGTCTCAACTCTCATTGTTGAATACCATTTTATGAATTCCTCTTGGTATGCTGATATTATTTATGTTTTTCTTAATTTTAATACACCTCCCAGTTTGACAAAAACAAAGGCAAGGTTTCTAAAGTTAAAAGTTGTAAACTATTGCATTATAGATAGATGTCTTTATTGGAAGAACGCAAGTGGTATATTGCTTAAATTTTTGCCTGAGTTTGATGTAGAGAAGGTTAAGCACGAGTTCCATGAAGGAGAGTGTGGAGGCCATTTATACTGGAAGACAACAGCCAACAAAATCTTAAGGGCTGGTTATTATTGGCCTACTCTTTTTCTTGATGTGCACAAGATGATAATTGCCTGTTATAAATGTCAAATTTTTGAATTCAAAAGGAAGCTGCTACCCCTACCTCTGCATCCAATCACTGTTGAAGTCCCTTTTCAATAGTGGGGACTTGACTTCATAGGAGAAATCCATCCACCATCTTCTACTCAGCATAAATGGATTCTCACTGCCACAGACTACTTCACTAAATGGATAGAAGCCATCCCCTGTAGGCAGGCCAATGATTTTGTTATCATAAAATTCATGGAGAATAATATTCTCTCTAGATTTGGCTGCCCTACCAAGATCATCACTGATAATGCAGCAGCATTTGGATCAAAGAAGCTGGTTGAATTCTGTCACAGGTATCAGATAACATTGGGGCATTCTACGGCCTATTACCCTCAAGGTAATGGACTTGCGGAATCTTCAAACAATATTTTAGTGAACGTAATCAAGAAGTTGTTGGAAGACAACAAAAATTCTTGGCACACAAAGTTGGTGCATGCACTTTGGGCTGACAGATTGACTTTGAAGAAATCTATTAGCATGTCACCCTACCAGATTGTGTATGGAACTAATGCAATCTTTCCTACCAGCCTTGGTGTGCCATTTATGAAGTTGATTCAAGAGGTTCAGTCTGAAGATAATGATATGATTAGAAGGATAAATCAGACCATCCACCTTCAACAAACCAGAGAGGAGGTTTATAACAAAGCATTGCAGAAGCAGGACAACATTAAAAAGCTTTTTGACGGAAGAACAAAGGCCAGCAATTTAAATGTTGGGGACAAAGTTTTAAAGTGGGACTCAAGGAGAGAAGACAAGGGCAAGCATGGGAAGTTTGAAAACTTATGGCTTGGTCCTTACTTCATTCATTCAGCTACTGGTAATAATGCCTTTTTCTTGCAGGAGTTGAATGGAGCAGAGTTGTTTGGGGGTCCTGTCAATGGCAGGATGCTTAAGCATTACTTCTCTTGATCTATGTCATGTTCTGAAAAGCCTTTTTATGTTTTTTCTCATTATAAATATTTCATCCATCATTGCATTCAAAGTTAGAAAAATCAAAAATACAAAAACAGTGAAAGAAAGAAAAGAGGGTAGATTTTAAAAACAATAAAGGTATAGCCCCATACCAAAAAAGAGAAACAAATCTTAAAGTGTGCAAGCTTAAATGCCACTCCTAAAGAACACACTTCTAGTTAGTCATACAGCCTAATCTTGACTAATTAGTTTTAAATTTATTGTTGATAAGATAGTGAATTTGATTTTCCAAACTATTTAATCTTGGCTTATCAATAGGTAGATTAGGATAGAAATTAAAGGTTCAAACATGCTCAAAATATAAACCTAAGTTTCCAAAAAAAGATGACTCAAATCTGTTTATTTCTTGAGTCAAGAACAAAAGTAAAAATTGGTTCTAATCAGCTCAAAATCTGAACCAGAAGACAAAGAAAGAATAGCTCAAACAGAAGCAAAAACAGAGTTGTAAAAGATAAAGGAAGTGCTTTCAAAATTTTCAGATCTTAAGCCTTCCATTTTATTTTAATTTTCTGCAAAATAATATCTATGTGCAGCTTGTTTTTTATGCCATAGATCAGCATCAAGTTAGACTGTTCAATCCTAACTTGTATGCTTTTGAATTTCTATTTTAGAATTTAGAGAATAAAAATATGTTAGACTGTTTAATCCTAACAGATTTGGTAGATTAGATAGAGAAGCATATGGACTCAACTGTTTAATCTGAGTTCATGGAGAAATAAGGAGTAGAATTAGATTAGTTTTATGCTTTCAAAAGAATAAAATGTTGTGAAAAGAGTTTTCCAATCCAAGTGCACTCTAAAGAAGAAAAAATGTTAGATCAGTAGGATTGGGTAGGTAGAAAGCTTGTTGATGAAGATCCATTGTTTTTCATGGCTGCTAATATGTTTTCAGACCAAAGAAGATCATCCAAGTAGAGAAAGGCAGCCCAATGGATGAGGCACTGATCAGCCTCCCAGAGAATGCAAAGTCTAAAGTTCTTGATGCCTTCAAGAAGGCACCATCCCCAAGTGGAGCGATTGTTAGCCACCAATAAAATTTGTCATGTCAAACGGTGGCTAAAAAAATTTTGGAGCCTTAAAGGAAAAAAATTTTGTTGCAAAAAATTGTTATCTCTTGAAGACTAATGAAGACATCATGCCCTCTGTCCAAATCTTCACTGTTGTTTATATTTTTTAACTCTGAAATTATGTTTATTTCATAGAGGAAAGACTGCTGCAAAATCCATTTTTCCCATCCCTTCACTGTAAAACTAACCTTTATTTTATTCCCTTTTTCCCCCATCATTTTCCTCTATTTTTCATATTTCCCCATTCCCCCTTCATAAAATCCACCTTACAGAGTTTAAAACTCCTTTTTGGACTCTGCCGAAACCCCCAAATCCATCAGAAAACTCTGAAAATTTCATAAAAAATAAGTTTTTTCACTAAGGGTTTAAGCCCCTTTCGGCTAAGTCCTAACCACTTCCCCTCCATATGCCTTGGTGCTGGAACCAAGCGCTGAACCATTTAAGCGCTTATTTCATCGGAAAAAATAGAGCGCACGAGTCTTTTTTCCTCACAATGTTTTCCGATGCGATTAGCCCTCTGTTCTAAACCTCCAATCATATTATTATTTCATATAACCATTGTGCCCGCAATCGGGTGCTAAAACTTGTGAATAAACCTTTTCGATTGATATTTTCCTTTGTAAAAGTCGAAAACCCACTTTTTCCTAAGTTTGGTCTAAACGTGCCCATACAATGTTTTTTAATATAAATGGGTAGATTGAAAAGACCCACATCAAAAATTCCGATGCGGTTGAGTCCCTTTGTTAAAAACTCTACCCCCCTGCTTTACACCATATAACTTCGCTCGGGACCAAGAGTTAAAGTCCCGAGCACTTATCGCATCGGAGAAAATAAAATGGTTAGATTGAAAGACCAAGCCCGACAGTTCCGATGTGATTGACCCTCATATGTATAAAAATCCCTGGGCCTATCGCATTTCATATAGACCAAGGCTCCGCAGATGGGTGCCTATTCATTTTATAATAAACCCACCCCCAAAGCCAAACCTTTGTGTTTTATTAAATTTTTTGGTTTTTTTATGTTATAAAGGGTTTTCCGCTGGTTCATTATTTGGGATAACCTCCATCGTTGATCTTAAGCCGATCAAGCGGCCCGCGCTACATCACATCACAAAGATTTCATTGAGCGCATTATATTTCTCTCCTCGATTGGCCATCCCCCGATCAATCGAGAACCGTTGATCTCCTCCCCGCCTTCCCAGATCTAACAGTCCATATTCGCCCCGATCAATAACCTTTCCTCCGCCTTTCAACCCCTCTAATTCACTCCCCACTGTTGATCTGATCCTCAGATCAACGGCCAGCGCTCAATCGCTTTGTCGCACTCCAAGTTCTTTGCCCCGCCGATGCCTTTGCCTCTGATTTCATCTGGACCATCCACGTGTCCAGGTCAAACGGTCCAGGATGTGTTTCATGACTTTGGTTTAAATTCAAGCGCCCCACGTTCTAATGTTTTTACGACCAGTCCCGACTGTTGATCTATGTAGATCAACGGTTCTTGTTAACTCCTTCTTCGCCATTTTATTATTTCCATTTAATCCCCAGATTAAGTCTTCGTTGTTGATCCTCACATCCAACGGCTCATATTTAACCTGACAGGCCTGCCTCTTGTGGGTCCTGCCTTATTTATGATTCAATCTCAGTCGTTCAGATCTTAGATCAACGGTCCATAATAAAACCGCTCTCCTTGCTTCCGCTCGCGCATCTATCCCATATCGCGCTCGTTCTCTACCGTCAGATCTGAGGCCCCATATCTGACGGCCCACATTCTATATCACGTAGTTTTCAGCGCGATGGTTAATTTCCCAAAGGCCACGCGATATGGGCAGTTTTTTGGTGCCACATGTCAGGCGGGAATGCATATCGCGTTCCAAAAGGAAAAACTACCTACTTGCCTTTTCTCCGCGCGAAACCCGTGGTTTTTGGTCCCGAAACCACTTTTCCCTCTTTCCTTTTGAGTTTTTTCGCATGCCTCCTCAGCCGTAGATCTTCTAGGGCCGATCTCATCCAACGACCCACAATCATCCTGAACTCCCGAAGGCTATTTTCAATACATTTTCCTCCAAATAGAGGTTTTAAACCTTTTTCCTTGCATATCTCCGCCATTTCCATATAAAGTGACCCCTTCACTTTATTTCCTCCTGGATCGCTCCCGACCATCGATCTTTGCAGATCGATGGATCTGACTTATTCTTCACCCGCTTTCCTTTTTAATGTCCCACAAACGAATCTTCACCGTTGGATATTGCCATCCAACGGCCACGCTCCTTCCTCACAACCTCTGAATTAGTTTACCCCACAATGCAGGATTTCATAATATTTTGTGTATTTTGCAGGTTTCAAATGTTTTTCCCATAATTATAAAGGAAAAGAAAGCCGAGGGTGACGATCCTCTGGGCTTTCGTTTATCAAAGGGAAAGAACTACAAAGGGTTCGAAACCACGTTTCATCAATGCTTCATGGGCATTGATGCCATATGAGCCCTGTGCGGCCCTGCACATCAACAAGACACACAGCAATGCATAAAATAATAATAATTAAAAGAGTATCAGTGTCAAAGATTTAAACACAGCAGAATAGAGGATTGAAGACAGTTTGGGGATTACGGCTAAGATTGATTATCAAAAGCCTAATCCTCCAAATTAAAACAAGAATTAAAGACAAATCAAAATATCTTCAGACAGAAAGGCCTCCACTGCCACAATAGAGGCCAATTGATTCCTCTCAACTACCTCAGTGCCACCTATTTCCTCAAATAATTCAAACAGAGGCCGAAGTTATTGATCAGAAAAATATATTTACCTCGGCGCAGCCCAACAGTTAATTCTGCTAAAGGAACTTAATGAAAAAATATCAGCAGAGTTATTACTACATGAAACAGAGCCTTAAAAGTCAACAAAGCTCCCACTGAGCTTAATCTTTAATGTAAATCAATTAATACAATGAAAACATCTGTAAACTTCTCCATCGAGCCCCTCGAAGGCCAAGAATTCTTAAATATGTATTAATTGACCTAGGAGATCTTTTATCAGATCCCACCTCTTCATTTCTTCTATAAATACCTCTGAAAGAGATGAGAAAATGTTGGTTGCAGAACTTTGAAATATACTTGTGCTCGAAACTTCTGATTGTAAATAGTGTTCAAAGGCTCTTGAAGCTCTGCTTGTGATAGAATAGTTAGGCTGAGAAGTGAAGATGATTGCTAACCTGAAACACTGGACTTGAAGTTGTAACTGGTTTGAAGCATCAATACAAGCTAATTTATGGGATCCCGGTCTATGTCAACGGTGATGTTTTTCTTATTATAAATCGTTATTTTATTTTTTCTTTCACTTCGTTCATATTCTCTGATAAAGAACAACAAGCATAGAGTTAGGATTTACTGTATATTAGTACCCTTCTCTGATTGATAAGCTTTATCTAAATGTTTTCTTCCAATTCGTGTTATTTAGGAATGATTTAATTCAGTTTGAGCAGTTAGGAATGCTGGCGTTCCCTCGTCCTACTGTCTCATCTAGATATTGTTTCTGAATGTGATTTTCAATTTATGTTAAGTAGAGATGAACTAAGGAAGATATGGTGAGCCCTGGTCCTAGTTTTATCCCCAAAGACTATCTGAAAATTTCCCTTGGAATGTGTTGAAAGATGGCTAGTTTTGAAGTACTTACCAGATCTTAGACCGTTCTTTGTTATCATTTGTGTTTCCCTTTGTGTTTTAAATGTTTTTCTATTGAAATTATATCAAAGGCTAGCTAGTTTCGAAGTACTTACCAGATCCTGGATTGCTTTTATGTTCTTCTTAAGTGTATGTCAAAATCTGGCTAGTTTCAAAGTACTTACCAGATCTTGGGCTGCTCTTTGTTCTTCATTTGTTTAATTCCCCTTCTTGTTGTATCATTTCATTCCATAAATAAACTTTAAAGAGATCCTTAGACATAGATGACTTGCCCCATAGACCACTCTTGAACCTGATTATTTCAATTAAAACCCTATTATGACTCCATAGCCCAATAGACTAAAACCAACATTTCATCCATCTTTTTGGCCGAAGCTTGTTCTATTTGCTTGCAACTTCTCACCTTTGAAACTCTTTCCATTTAGGACTTTCCACTCAAGCAAAAATCATGCTCAACCATCCAAAACAAACAAAAGCCCTTGGACTTCATAACTAGCATAACATCATTACCCAAAACCTTAAATATAAACCCATCTTTGCACTTATTGGAGAGATCCCTCTCTGGATTCAAGAGGGCTAGATCCTAGAATCCCAAAGTGGTTGAAACGATGTTCTCCCTACTATCGGACTTTTCCAATATTGCTGATTACAGGGAACTAACAGATACATAAGTTCTTGAATTCATTGGACATGTACTCACCACCATTCTCGCTCCTTAGAGCCTTCACATGCTTCCCCATGTATTTCTCAACCAGTGCTTTGAACTCATAAAATTTTGAGAACGTCTGATATTTCTTGTGCATGAAGTAGATCCAACACTTTTTAGAAAAGTCATCAAAAAATATCACATAATACCTGTGCTTTGTTTTCGAAGTTGTAGAGAATGGTCCACACACATCTGAATGAACTCTTTCAAGTATTTCTATTGCTCGATTCTCCTTCTCGTGAAAACTGTCATTTTCATAATTCCCCATGATACATCCCTTGCATGTGTCTATCTATGTAAGAGTACCCTTTGGAAGCCCCGTAGAAATATGTTGCATGACCTTCAAGGCACCGTGGTGTAGATGGCCCAATCTCTTGTGCCATAACTCACACTCATCCCGGCTCACCACTTTTTTTTCCCTACCCATAAATGTTGCGAAGCCAACTACATCAATTTTATAGAGATTCTTCCCACGAATCCCAATCTTATTGCCTTGTCCTGTGGATTTGTGATGAAGGAATTATTTCCCTTCATTGAAAACCACATCATAACCTCTATCCTCCAACATTGCAACTGAAACAAAATTATTTTTCAAGCTTGGTACATGCATGACATCTTTTAATAAGAAGGGTTTACCTGAATTTCTCTTGAAAGTAATTGTACAAATCCTGGTAGCACTATACCTCCCATCATCACCCATTTCGATATGCATCTAGAGATCCTTCTCCACCAAGCTACTAAAAATTTCTTTTTCTCCCGTCATGTGGAAATATGCACCACTATCCAAGTACCACACTGATTCCATCGCACTAAACACCATGCATGTAATGAGTGAGAATTCCAACTCAAATTGCAAGGCCAAAGCCTCACCAGCTGCAGATCCCGAAGCCTTCTTGTTATTCTTTTTTTGTGGACAATTATTGGCATAATGTCCATGATTATGACAGTGAAAACATTTCAATCTAGAAATGTCATGCTTCTTGCCTTCTTTTCTGGTCTCATATTTGGAATAGGATTTCCTTCCCTTCCCCTTCTTTACCTTACCAGCCAAGGCGCAATTTTCCTCATCATATGTCTTAGATGAGGATCCATCCCTGGTATTCCACCTAAATTATTCTTGCACCAAATCCGACCAAATTCGCTCCCAATATGGAAACTTCTCCCTCCCATTGACAGAGTCCTAATAACTATGCCAAATCTTGGGAAGGCCTAGAAGAGCTAGGCTCACCAAGTCATCATTTGCTATAGTAATTCCAACACTCCCAAGCTCATCTCGACATTGGAAAAACTTGGTTCAGTATTTCGGAATAGTGTCGCCTTTCTCCATTTTGATTTTTCTGAGCTTGTCCTTTAGTGCCAATTTTCTGTGGCCATTGCTACTCTGAAACAAATCTGTCAAAGCCTTCCACATTGCATATGGATTCTCTTTTCCATGGACACTTGAGAGGATTTGGTCTCGTACTCCCTCCAATAAGATCCTCCTTGTCTTTGCAACCTTCTTTTTCCAAGCATCAAGAAGAGCGACATCTGTTGTTGCGGGCTTGGGAATGTCATTATCAATGAATTCTTTCAACCCATTTTCCTCCAGAAATTCCTCCATCCTGTCTTTCCATGAAATATAATTATAAATTCCCTCGAGTTCATATTCCAATCTCAAGCCATTGAAAGCCATCTTGATTCGCCTTTCGCACCAAAGAATATTTATGAAAATTCAAATGGTATTCAGTCGAAAACTCAATTTCTTCTCCACTATAGTGATTTCTTGTGCTCTGATACCATGTACAAATTATACAAACAATATGTATATAAATGGATTCAATCTGATCATGCGATATTCTAAAGCAAGATACGGAATCCTTCTATAAATTAATTGCAGAAAATAAACATGATCACCAATCATAACAAGTAAAGAAAGAAGCAAATCAAACCACAACACAGATATTTTCCTGGGGAATGATTATTGCTCAAAACCCCTCTATTGTATAATCACCAAGGAATCGTGAAAAAATTACAATGCACTCTTCTCATAAGAGTCTCCTGCACTCTCACAATTGTCTCACACTAATCCAGACAAAATCGACCAACACTTATCCAGTTTTCAGCCTCTGCTCAACCTGCTTTGCTTGCATAATTCATGTGGAATGCAATCCCTGTTATTTAGGAATTCCGTCCTTCCAAAAATATGCAATTCTCATGGGCAATCCTATGGGAATTTTACTACATGTGGGCAGCCTACTAATAATATAACTGATAGTTAACATCCCTTTAACCTTTGTCTCAAATGGGTCTCCAATGGAACTGGCATGCATGCAGCTATTAATAGTAAATCATCAGTTACATAACACATCACTGCATGTGAATTAAATCTTATTTAATTCACTTGACCTCTCGCTAGTGCAACAAATAGTTACAACTAGTTAAACTGATTTTAACTCAAATAATTGAGTTAAGTGATTTCTCATGCATTAAACTAATGCACTAACTGCAACTTGGACTCAATAACTAATAGAATCACTTTGCATGCCTCACTAACCACCCTCAACTCAAAATTCATGAGCTAGCTGAGTTTATCACACTCAGTTAACTATTACAAGTGATTATGAGATAATATTACATTTTATTTTCCAATTTAATTAAGGGAAAATTAAATTAGACACACATTTCTTGTTGACTTTTTAACATAGAATGCTACACGTGTAATAACTTTGGACATATAATGAAATATTGCAGGATGAGTGCTCCTTCAAATGAGACAAATAAATATTCCAATGCTCCTCCAAACGTATGGAAAAAGAAAGCAGAAACATGTTGTCTTGCTCTTAAAACCCAGTGCAAGAAAAATGAATGGTTAATTCATAGTGGTTGTTCAAAACATATGACAGGGTACAAAGGCATATTTATATCCTTGAAAAAGGGTAAATATGGAATAGTCTATGTTAAATAAAATAGTAGTTAAATAAATAATAAAATATAAAAATTAATTAAATAAATAAATAAATAATAAACAAATATTAGTTATGAAGGGTCAAAGGTAAAATAACATGACTATTCACCGTCTTCATTGTTGGAAAATGTAACTAGGTTCGACCTTCATAATGTCTTATGTAATCTTGAATTTTGTATTTAATGTAAAATAGAAAAAGAAAATTTATAATTATTACCATTTCTGGAATGGGTTTCATGCTCTAGGTCAATTTTGTTTTTAGGTCAAGCACCCATTGTGTGCTTCTAGGAAGTTTTCATAGAGACAAATAAGTCAAAGAGTCATTGTAATATGTAAAATACCCTATTGGGCATCGGGTATCAAGTGAAAGGAATTTATGTAAGTAAATTTGTTTCACAAAGACCCTCCAATATCAAGTCATCCTATCCATCAACAAGTCAGCCGACAAGAGAAGACAAGTCAACCTCATGATGAAAATCCAGCTCCAAAGAAAGCTTCTATATAAGATAATATTTGAACTCAATAAGAGGCATCCAAGAAGCTCGTTGAAGAACAAGAAAGAGACCAAGAAGAAGAATGAAGAAAAGGAGAAATAAGAGAAAAAAAATATTGAAGGTTTTAGAGGATTTGTTTTTCACTACTCCTACCACATGTGCGAAGATCATTAGGGAATATTTCTACTGTAGCAAACATAAAATTATATCCACCGCTAGAATTCAAATTTTGAGGCCAAGAAGATATATTTTGCAAGCTGAGTTACCAAGGAAGGAAGATCAAGACAAGAGAAGGAGAAAAATATCGTAAGCCTTCCCAAAACTACTCACACGTGTGAAATTGCAGAGATTTCAGGAAGGAGGGAAATTGGAGACCTATAATAGAAGCTGAAATTCTGAAGAGAGGTTGAAATCTAAAGTATTGGTGAAATTTTTACTTGGGTTTACTTTTTGAAGAACAAGCTCATCAAAAGAAGAGGTTTACTTGGTCGTGGAGGGGTCTTTTTCTTAGGTATTATTTTTGGAATTCTTCATTTGAAGATTCTATAAGAAGAGAATAATTCTTGTGGGTTTTTCCTCTCAAAAGGGACAGGTTTTAGCCTTGGCTATCAGCCTATATTTTGTGTCCTTTTGTCGCATAGATCTTCATAGTTTGGTATTTTTTTGATGATAAGAACACAATAATGATCAAGTGGAAGAAGAAGCTAATTACAAGTACATCAAGTTAAGTAAAATAAAATCATAAGAACTTATCAAAATAATAGAAATCACCCTAATCTAGCTACCCTAAATTTCAGAACATGGTATCAAAGCTAAGGTGACAACAAGAAGGAAAGGAATCTTTAATATCATTCAAGAGAAGGACATCAAGGGCCGAGAATAAGAAGAACATCAAGAAAATCAAATCATCAAGGAAATCAAAGAGCATCAAGGAGCACTATCCATCACATCATAAGGATCCATTAGAGAAATTATGAGGTCTAAAATGGGCCTCCTAAGGAATATTATAAAATAATAGTGGAAATAATAAAATAATATTATATTACATTATCAAATTTTAGACGGAAAAAAATAAAAAATAAATAAAAAAACTATTTTTTCAACTCATATTTTCAACTTATCTCCCTATGGTTTTATCAAATTTTGAGCAGGAACATCCATTGAATGTGGAATTTAATTCCTCATCCAAGGAGTACCCATGTTGCATACTTTTGATGGACCTTGATACATTAAAAATGAGAAATACATGAAAAAGCGTGATTGCAATCATGTTTTTCATGTATTTCCCATTTTTCACGTAAAAGGGTCCATCGAAAGTATGCAACATGGGTACTCATTGGATGAGGAATTAGATTATGCATCCAGCGGGTGCTCCCTCTTGAAATTTGAGTAAAACCATTGGGATATAATTTGAAAAAACGAGTTGAAAAAGTAGTATTTTATTTTATTATTTTTTAATATTTTTACTTTTTTACTCCAAAAATGGTGAATTGTCGCAACTGGTTGAGATAATAATCTTTAACCCTATTGTTTCTTATAAAGTTTATTTTGTTTGTGCATTTTTGTTTTGAGGCTGATTTTATACCTCAAAATTTCTCTAATATATCATCACATCTCTTGGAAGAAGAAGAAGACCACAAAGACCCCACCTCCACTCAAATAAAGAAAGGAATCTACACATTTGAAGTAATTTGAAGCCTCTTATAATTTACATCATCATTGAAAGGAATCTAGAAGAAAACTTCATCATCTAAATTATAGTGATCTCCCTCTCATTGAAGAAAGGATCACATCTCAAACATATTTGAAGGAAGAGGATCATCTCTCATTATATTGAAGAAGAAGTGTTATCATTCTTGGAAAAGGAATATATCATCAAGGAAGCATACAATGGAAGACACTATCAAGGAGGTATCTTCATTTGACAGGTACATTATATTTTATGTCTCAATCTACAAACCAAATGACTTCTTTCTGCAAGGAGAACAATAAATCAGTTGTGACATCGAACTACCTTGCATGGAAGAAGAGAATAGGTTTAATTCTCATGGAGAATGAAGTTATTGAATATGTCAAGGGCTCAATCACCAAACCACCACAACATAAACGTCAAACACTATCAAAGTAGATGAAATGAGAAATGAGGGCTCAAATAATCCTCATTGAATCAATAAATAATTCCCTCATCCCCTATGTAGAAAAGTTGAAAACATGGAAAGAAATCTATGAAACATTGGTGGATTTATTTTTTGTAAGCATTGCAGGAGAAATAATATCTTTAAGAACTAAACCATACAAGACGAAAGTAGCAAGGGAAGAAGGGGTAGCTACATATTGTAGAAAATATAACAATGGGATTCAATATGACCTTCTAATGTACTAAAACAAGATACTAAATCCTTCTACAATTTGTGGAAACAAAACACAATCGCACAATCACATATCAAGTAAGAGAAAGAAATAATAAATCGCATAAAACAAGATGTATCTGGGGAAATCACATTGCTTAAAACCCCACTATCTGTATATTGTAGAAATTCAAGGATCCTGAAACAATACAATGATTTCTCTTTCAAGATAAACTCTTGCACTCTATTAACTGTTTCACTCTAATCTAGGAAACAATGGACAAATACTTAGCCAATTATCTCCCTCTGCTCAGCCTACTTTTCTCACGCATTCCTTGAGGAATTAAATCCATATTAAATAGGAAAATCCCTTGCCTTGATTGTGAAATCCTTCCTAGGCCTCCAACTGACTCTATAACTGACCTCCACAACTTTCTAATTATACAACTTATAGTTATCATCCCTTTAACCTTAGTCTCAACTGGGCCTTCCCTATAACTAACATGCCACAGTTATTTATAATTAATTATCAGTTAACTGGTTGATCACTCATTGTGAATTAAATCATATTTAATTCACTGGATCTATTTCTAGCTCATCACTCAGTTAGAACTAGTTAAATAGGTAGATCCGGTCAAGGGAACTATGGTTATGTTCTAATCCAGGGTTAATGGATTGGGGTTTATGTATGCTTCGGCATGTATATATATGTGTTGTAACACTAAAAGGAATATAATGAAAAATCAAGCTGGTCATCCCGATTTGGGATCCAGGGGAAAATCTCTGTGTTTATCTGTTTTATGTTTTATGCTCTCGCTATTGTTTATTTTCTCTTATAAGATTCGTGTGTAGATAATTTCTGTTCAGGGTTAAAACCGTTATCAGATCGGAGCTATTTCAAATTTCAAGGATGCCTTCGTCGTCGAGGGTTTTTGCTCGGGCCTGAGGTAGACCCTATTTAGTCGGAGATCTGTGGGATCGATTCTTGTGGTGAAAGAAGATATCGAGCGGCGGGAAGATAGAGATCAGGAAATTTAATGGTCATAGTTTTGAGTTGTGGATGCTCAATATGGAGGATCTGCTGGTGGATAAAGATCAGTGGATCGCGGTAGATCCAGGTACTAAACCAACGGCAATGTCAGATGAAGACTGGAAGAAACTGGATCGGAAGGCTAAGAGCACAATATGGTTGTGTGTCTCAGATTCAATATTCTTGAATGTATCTGGGGAAGCTACTGCAAATAATTTGTGGGAAAAACTTGGGACTTTGTACCAATCTAAGTCTCTGGTGAATAAGTTTTTCCTGCGGAAAAAGCTGTATAAGCTGAGGATGAAGGATGGAGACTCGGTGACAGAGCATCTGAACGCCTTCAATACTGTGGTAAGTCAACTGTCATCTATTGATATTAAAATCTTAGATGAAGATAAGTGCATCAGTTTGTTGTGTTCTCTACCAGACTCGTGGGACAGTCTAGTTATTGCAATAGGTAGCAATACAACTACCTTGAATTTTGATGACATTGTCTCAGCCTTGTTGTCGGAGGAAATGAGACGGAGAAATATGGAGGGTCAAAATGGAGATGTCTTATCTGTACGAGGAAGGTCCCAAAACAGAAACAAGAATAAGGTTTCGAGTGGGAGATCTAAATCTCCTGGAAATTTTGTAAAGGTGTGCTGGAAATGCGGAAAGGAAGGACACTACAAAAAGGAATGAAGATCTAAAGCTCCTGAGAAAGGAAAGGGATCTGATGATGCTCCTTTTGTAGAGGCAAAAAACACCTCGGATGAAGGTGGGGATGTGTTTTTGGCTTCTTCTTCAAATACACATGTAGATCATGAGTCATGGTTGATTGACTCAGGTGCATATTTTCACTTCACTCCCCATAGGGAGTGGTTCTGCAAGTATGAGAAATATGATGGTGGTGATGTCTTCCTAGGGGATGATAGGAAGGCCAGAATCGTCGGACGTGAAAAGGTCAAGCTAAAGCTGCAAGGTGGAAGGATTAGAACACTTCCTGGTGTTCTGCATATTCCTGCATTGGCCAGAAATCTAATTTCTGTAAGAAAGATGGATGATGCAGGTGTAAAAATAGTGTTCGAGAAAGATGCCTGAAAGATGGTTCGGGGAGCACTAGTATTAATGCGGGGAGTTCGGATTGGAACTCTGTACAAGCTACAAGGTAGCACTGTTATTGATGGGTGTAACAGTTCTGTGGTTCCTGAAAGTGGAGCGGAAATCCTAGCTGTCTCTGGAGAAAAGACCATGCTATGGCATCAAACACTTGGACATATTGGAGAGAAGGGCTTTCAGATACTGCATAGAAATGGTATGGTAGAAGGTATGTCTAATTGCTCTCTGGATTTCGATTTCTGTGAACATTATGTATATGGGAAGTAGAATCGGGTGAGTTTTCCTTCTGGTGCTAAGAGGGCGAAAAAGATATTAGAGCTTGTGCACAGTGATGTGTTTGGACCTGTGTTAGTTCCATCACTGGGAAATTCTATGTACTATGTTTCATTCATAGATGAATTCTCAAGGAATACATGGAAATATTTCTTGAGGAATAAATCTGAAGTCTTTGACAAATTTAAAGAATTTAAGGCTCTGGTGGAAAACCAGACAGAGAAGAAGATAAAGGCGCTGAGGACAGATAATGGTGGGGAGTTCTGTAAGAAGGAATTTGAAGAGTTCTGTAAGAAGTGTGGTATAGCACGGCAGAAGACTACTCCATACACACCTCAGCAAAACGGAGTTGCAGAAAGAATGAACAAAACACTGATGGAAAAGGCAAGAAGCATGCTCAGTGGTACCGGGTTAGGACAAGAATTCTGGGCAGAGGTAGTGGAGACTGCATGTTACTTAGTTAACAGATCACCTTCATCAGCGTTGGAGGATAAGACTCCACATGAGGTATGGACCGGTAAGAAACCCTCTCTTTCACATCTAAGGGTATTTGGATGTGATGCATATGTACATGTTCCAAAGGAGAAAAGGACCAAGTTGGATAATAAATCTGAAAGGTGCATCTTTATCGGGTATAAGGATGGTTTAAAGGGTTACAAGCTTTGGAACCCAGAAACAAGGAAGGTTGTGTACAGCCGTGATGTGGTGTTTAGAGAGGTAAAAGATGTTGTTACACATGAATTCATACCAAAGGAACCTGAGAAGATAGAGTTTGAGCTAAAGGAGGATGAATCAGACTCTACAACAGAAGAAGACTCAGAAGATGAAGAGCCACAAACTCCAACTTTGAGAAGATTAGTTCGGGAAAGAAGGCAACCAGAAAGGTATAGTCCATCTGCTTTCTGTTCAGGTTTTGCCTTAACTATAACTGATGATGAACCCAGAACTGTCAGGGAGGCAGTAGATTCAGAGGATGGAAAACTCTGGAAGGAGGCCATGGTTGATGAAATGGCATCCTTGCACAAAAATGAGGCATGGAATCTGGTGGAGTTGCCGGCTGGAAGGAAGCCCATTGGGAGAAAATGGGTGTTTAAGAAGAAGATGAATGTAGAAGGCAAGGTGGAGAAATACAAAGCTCGGTTGGTAGCAAAAGGTTATTCCCAGGTGCCGGGAATTGATTTTGGTGATATTTTTTCTCCTCTTGCCAAAGTTACTTCTATTAGATTACTTTTATCTGTTGCTGCTGCATTTGATTTTGAGATAGAACAGATGGATGTGAAGACAACATTTCTTCACGGGGATCTAGAAGAGGAGATCTACATGAAGCAACTTGAAGGCTTTATGGTGAAGGGTAAGAAAGAATTGGTATGCAGGTTGAAGAAGTCTCTGTATGGGTTAAAACAGTCACCAAGGATGTGGTATCAGAAATTTGATACCTATATACGGGGACTTGGCTTCACCAGAAGCAAGGAGGATCACTGTGTTTATTTAAATTAATTGGTGACCGTGTTATTTATTTGGTCTTGTATGTGGATGATATGTTGTTGATTGGAAATGACAAAGAAATTATCCAAGATTTGAAGACCCAACCGTTCTCCAAATTCGACATGAAGGATCTTGGTGCTGCAAACTATATTTTGGGCATGGAAATTAAGAGAGATCGGGCAAAGAGGAAGCTCTGGTTAAACCAGAGGAAGTATGTCGAGACTATATTGCAGAGGTTCAATATGCAGGATAGTAAACCGGTGAGTGTTCCTATTCCCATAGGTGCAAAGCTGTCTGCTGAACAGTGTCCCAAGACACAAGAAGAAGAGGAGGATATGTCCCGTGTTCCATATGCAAGTGCAGTGAGTAGCCTGATGTATGCAATGGTCTGTACTAGACCAGACATTGCACATGCAGTGGGAGTATTGAGCAGGTTTATGTCAAACCCAGGGAAGGAGCATTGGACAGTAGTGAAGCAAGTTTTCAGATATTTACGTGGCACTAGTGATTATGGCTTGTGCTACCAGGGAAGACCAGGATTGGAAAGAATGTTGGACATTCATGGTTTTGTTGATGCAGACTGGGCTGGAGATCTGGACCAAAGAAGATCTACAAGTGGGTATGTGTTTAGCCTATTTGGAGGCGCAGTCAGTTGGATGAGTAAAAGATAGTCTATAGTGGCACTTTCAACTATAGAGGCAGAATACATAGTAGCCACTCATGCAAGCAAGGAAGCAGTTTGGTTGCAGAGATTGTGTTCAAGTATGGGGTTGGTACAAAAAGCTATAAGGATAGACTGTGATAGCCAAAGTGCAATTTTCTTGGCTAAGAACCCTGCTTATCATTCAAAGACAAAGCACATTGATGTTCAATATCACTTTGTTAGAGATATGGTTGAGGCTAAAAGGGTGTTGCTGGTAAAGGTGGACACTTTGAAGAATGTTGCAGATGCATTGACGAAGTCTGTGAGCACTCAGAAGTTCTCTTGGTGTAGAGAAACAATGGGTGTTGAAGAATTGGCCCAATGACTAAGCTTTCCTGTGGCCCCCTGTGGAAAGAAAATAACAAGTGGGAGAATGTTGGGTATGTGTTATATTCTTTCCACGACTAGCCCCATGCACTGTACGTTGCGCTGGGTGCAGCAGGGGGGTCACAGGGGGGGGGCGGCAGCCCCCCCTGTCGGGGTCCAAGGCAGCACCCCGGCGAAATTTTTTTTTGGTATGCGGTCCCACTCATATGCGGACCCACCCATGTTTTGTGCATGAGTTTTCACATGGTTTTGGTGTACAATGGTTTTTGGCCCCTGGTATTTTGTAGATCCGGTCAAGGGAAATACGGTTATGTTCTAATCCAGCGTTAATGGATTAGGGTTTATGTATGCTTCGGCATGCATATATATGTGTTGTAACAATAAAAGGAATATAATGAAAAATCAAGTTGGTCGTCCCGATTTGGGATCCAGGGGAAAATCTTTGTGTTTATCTGTTTTATGTTTTATGCTCTCACTATTGTTTATTTTCTGTTATAAGATTCGTGTGTAGATAATTTTTGTTCAGGGTTAAAACCTACAGAATTCGAATTTGCTTCTTGTCAGCACCTTCATCAAGATGTCTTCATCCTGCTACTCTGTGGGAATGTACTCTAATGACATAATCCTCCTCTGAACACAATATCTGAGATGGTGATACCAGAAATTAATATACTTGGAATTGTCATGGAATACTAGAATAATGAAGAGTTTGATGCAACTTTGGTTATCACAATGTATCAATGTTGGATCCATTTATTGACCAAACAAACCAACAAGTATCTTCCTCATCCAGATGTCCTCGCATTTTTCCTAACTGGACGCCATGTACTCTTCCTATGTTGAAGTGAGTGCAACTTATCTTTGTTTCCTGTTGTACCAAGAAACTATTGTTGATCCTGTGTTGAAGATGCCTCCTGATGTGCTCTTCTGATCGAATGGACTCCTTGTTGAATCGGCATCGACGAAGCCTTAAAGCTTCACTTCCTTTGTCCATTTGTACCATAATCTATACTTTGTATTTCCCCTTATATATCTCAACACATTCGTCCCTACCTTCAAAAATATTTTGGTTGGCTTATACATAGCTTAGCTCAACTAGTTAACTGTGTATCACATGTCAAGTTGTGTGTTCACCAAATACATGATTGAACCCACCAGCTTCTTGTAAACAGTAGCATCCACTACTTTGCCCGAAGTAACATCCTCCTTCCTCCAGTTTCTTGCAAGATGAGTCTCCATGGGTTTTTTTCCCTCCATGTGGAACTTCCTCAGAATCTCCTTGGCATACTTTCCCTAAGATACAAATAGCTCCCCATCTCTTTTCCATGTTTCCAATCCAAGGAAATAGTTCAAGAGCTCCATGTCCTTCATCTCAAATTCTCTTGCAAGATCATCTTTGCAATACTTTATTATTTTCTCATCACCTGTCAATATAATATTATTGACATAAATTACGACAATCAAAATCTTACCATCAACCATAATATGATATAGGTTTGCATCCACTTCACTCTTAGTGAATCCCAACCCATTGAAATAGTTTTCAATCCTGGTGCATCAAGCACGAGGTGCTTGCTTCAGCCCATAAAGTGATCTCTTGAGTCTGCACACATGCGACTCCTTGTATAATGTCTTAAAACCTTCTAGCTGCTCAATGTACACTTCTTCCTCAATAGCTCCATTGAGAAAGGTTGTATTTACATCCTTCTAATGTATCTTTCATCCCATCTGCACTAAGAGTGCAAGGATGGATCTAATATATGATTACCTTGTAACTGGTGCAAAATTCTCATCAGAGTTAATCCCTTCCACCTGAGAGAATCCTTTGGCCATGAATCTAGCCTTTTGTTTCTCCACACTCCCATCCGCTACCTGCTTCACCTTGTAGACCCATCTGGATCCTACAAGTGACTTCCCCATTGGTCTTGGGACAACTTCTCATGCACTTTTTATGATAATGGAGCCATACTCCTCAACCATGGCATCAACCCACACTCGTTTTTACACTGCTTCCTAGAAAGAGGATAGTTCTATCTCAATACCTCTGCTCATAAGAGCCATGTATCCAGTGTACCACTCTGGGGACCTTCTATGCCTACACTATGATGTGGGTGTTCCCACATTCTCTCTCGCATCCAGCAATAATCTATCAGCCTCTCTCGTGCACTTCCTTCCATCTATGATGGATGGCTCTGCATGAGTAGTTTCTACCACTCTTTGTTCCTCTACTTGTGGTTGCTTCACATCCTGAGGTTCATCCTTTGGAAATAAGATTTCCTAAACTACATGCAACTCAAGATCCATATCAAGGGACAATCACATTATTTTTTCTTCATCAAACTTCACATCTCTTCTGACCATTTTCATCCTGTGTGCTGGAAATTACACCCAATAGTTGTGATTTGTATTAGTGTACCCCACAAATATCACCAACTCTGTTGTTCACTCTAGCTTCTTCCTCGCATATTTGGTCACATGGAAAAAAACAGATGAACCAAAAATTTTAAAATATGACACATCTGGTCTTTTACCTCAAAAATCCTCCTTTGATGTAGTCAACCCAAGTATCCGATGAGGACTTATGTTCTACACAAATATTGTTGTACTAAATTCTTCCACCCACAGATGCAACAATAGGCCCTAATCATGCAACATAACTCATGCTTCTCCCAAAATAGTTTTGTTCTTTCTTTATGCAACCCCATTGTACTGTGGGTTATGAGGTTCAATCAATATTCTTCGAATTCCTTCTGAGGCACAGAATTTCTTGAATTCATTAGAGATGTATTTCCATTATTGTCGCTCCTTAGAGACTTCACATTCTTCCCATTATCGCTTCACATTCTTCCCATTATCTTTCTCGACAAGTGCCTTGAACTCACACAACTTGGAGAATGTATAATTTTATTCTGCATGAAGAAAACCTAATACTTTCTTTAAAAATCATCAACAAAAATCACATAATACTTGTGCTTTGATGTGGAAGCTGTTGAAAATGGTCCACACACGTCTAAGTGAAATCTCTCAAGGATTGTTGTTTCTCAGCTTTCCTTATCGTGAAAGGTGGACTTTGTATACTTCCCCATTGTACACCCTTTACATGTGTCTCTCTGTGAAAGTGTACCCTTTGAAATCCCTGTAGAAATCTGATGCATGATCCTCAAATCGTTGTAGTGTAGATGGCCCAACCTCTTGTTCCATAACTCACTGATTTCTTGGCTTTCAACCTTCTTTGATTTACTGCTCAATGTTGCGTAGTCATCTACATCATGTTTGTAGAGGTTCTTAACTCGAACCCCAAAAATTTTCACTTGTACCATGGCTTTGTGATGAAGGAACACCTTTCCTTCACTGAAAATCACATCATATCCACAATCTTCCAACATAGCAACAGAAACCAAATTCTTCTTTAAACCGAGTACATGCATGACAACTTTTAGCATGCATTATAGAATTTTTGAGGTCTAAAATGGGCCTCCTAAGAAAAATTTATAGCAAAAATAAACTTTATAAGAACCAATAGGATTCAATATGATGATGTCAACCATGAGGGATGCTTCACCATTTTTTGAGTAAAACATTGAAAATATTAAAAAATAATAAAACTACTTTTTCAACTGGTATTTTCAACTTATCTCCCTAAGTTTTTACTCAAATTTTGAGTGGGAGTACTCGTTGGATGCAAAATTGTATTCCTCATCTAAACATTACCCATGTTTCATAATTTCAATGGACCTTGCTAAACTAAAAATGAGAAATAAATGAAAAAAGTGATTGTAATCACATTTTTCA
Organism: Pinus albicaulis; assembly: GCA_034641835.2. NCBI lineage: Eukaryota > Viridiplantae > Streptophyta > Pinopsida > Pinales > Pinaceae > Pinus > Pinus albicaulis. The sequence continues at coordinate 285,364,619 of CM076576.1, forward strand.
TGTATTTCTAATTTTTCGTGTAGGACGGTCCATAAAAATCATGCAACATAGGTACTCCTTGGATGAGGAATCAAATTTTGCATCCAACAAGTGTTTCCACTCGAAATTTTATTAAACCCATAGGGAGATAAGTTGAAAATACGAGTTGAAAAAATAGTTTTTTATTTTTTTCCCTCTAAATTTGATGATGTAATCTAATCTTATTTTATTATTTCCACTATTATTTTATAATTTCCTTAGGAGGCCCATTTTAGACCTCAAAATTCCCCTAATGATGGGCTTACCTGACTCTCTTTGGAAATTAATTGTACCAATCCTAGTAGCGTTATACCTCCCATCATCACCCATCTCGATGTGCATCTGGAGATCCTTCTCCTCCAAGCTGCTGAAGAATTATTTGTTGTCGGTCATGTGGAATGAGGCTCCACTATCCAAGTACCACACAGATCCCATCACCGATGACACCATGCATGCAATGAGGGTGAATTCCAACTCGAATTTTGAAGCCAATGCTTCACCTCCTGCTCCTCCTGAGGCGTTCTTATTGTTCTTCTTTTGTGGACAATTTGTGGTATAGTGTCCATGCTCATGATAGTTGAAACATTTCACCTTTGAAAAGCCTCACTTGTTTCTTGCCTTATCAATCTTGGATTTGGAATGGGGCGCCTTCCCTATTCCTTTCTTCGCCTTTCCAACTGTTAGCGTTCCGTAATTTCGAGGCTAAATACACAATCCCAGAGGCCAACATCAAACCAACTTTGGAATCCAGGACCTAGCCTTCCTAGATTCAGAGAGGGCTCTCTCTATAAGATCTGTCTTTGTTTAAATATTTTTTATACTAGTTATGATAGTACTTGGGTTTTGGGTTTGTTTTGGATTTTTGGAATATTGATTGTATTCAATTTATTAATATCTATTAGTCAATGGAGTCAAAATATAACTGGATGGTTGCATCAATATTTCACAGAGTAAACACAGGGCAAGATATGGATATTTACTGGATCTCTTGGATTTATAAATGGATTTATGACAGAAATATGAATAGATTCAGCATAATAAAAGAGAAATTAAGAATTCTTTAGCTTGGCTTTCAGTGGAAAACATGATGATCGTAAAGGCAGCCAGAATAAGGTACTCAAAAGTAAATCCTATTCATCACACTTTCTGCTTTACAATTAAAATTCAAATGTTTACAATGAAAGAGGACAATGAAACAATACTAACCGAAGAAAAAAATCACCAGTATTTAAGCCACAAGAATCCTGTGAATGGTCTGATTATTATTGATGCTCCAGTGCTTTGGGAAAAGCTTACAGTACTCCAAAAGAGAATAATGATTCTAATCTCAATCAATCGACCCTTGATACTTCCAAAACTGAAGTATTTATACAAAAAATTACAATAATACAGTCTCTAACAGACTTGAAATTAAAACTCTAACTTATTACAAAATTATAGTCTCATTGGAAAAAGTTGTGCAAAGCAAGTGCTGATGTAGTGGGACAGTTAGGACGTGGATCGCATTTTACTGTTGTGCTGGTAGAATGAACGCTGTGTTGGCGGATGAACTGCTATATGGATGCCCTTTCTCTATTTTTCAGTTACAAACGGATCATTTTTACGCAAACACCTTTCCCAACTTGACCTTTCTGTCTAATTTTCTACCTAAATCCTTTTTTGTCGTGTTTAAAACATTTTTGTTCACAAAACAACCTAAAAAAACAAATATACTAGACCTGAAATCCTTTAGCTTTCAATTGTGAGCTTTATTTCATCCATAGCACTATCACACATCGCATGTTTTATATTTTTTGATATGAAAAAGGAATTTTCAATGCGATGCGAAGAGGGAGGTGACGTGGAAAGTAAGTATTATGGTGGGGCCATATTGCATCACAAAATCACAATCGAGAATGGATAGGGTTTGGAATATAGTTTAAACTTTAACATTTGTGAAATGCGATGGAGCGAAAAGGTAAGTAATGTGTGATGCGATATCACATGTCAGAAATCACAAGTTTTAATGGGTTGAAAAAATGGCATAAGTTATTATTTGTGAAGTGCGATGAGTGCAAAGTTAAAATCTATGCGATGCGATATCGCATATTGGCGATCGCAAGATTTAACATTTATCGAAAATGGAATATGATATAATTTGCGATCTGTGGGCACTTAGGCATCGAGGAATGTGAAACGGTGTAATACAAGGAATAAGGCAGGAAATGGGTTCGCAAGATATTTTGGTGGTGTGGTAAGGTATGATGGGTCCCACTCTCATCGCATCAGCAGAAAATAAGTTTTTCCAAAGTATTTTAAGAGGTAAAGCTTTGAAGTTTGCGAGCTGCGAAGTGTGGTCAATAGGTAAAGTTTATTTGTGCGCTTTTAACTTAAAAAGGGTCTCTGAAAGCTTGAATAAGCCATTCAGCCACCGGTTTTGACCTATGGGAAAAATGGTTTTGAATGTGCGGGATTATAATGAAATGTGTGAAAATATATGAGTGGGGAAGGAAATAAAAAAGGGAAATGAATGAAATGAAAGTAGGGGGAAAATATGCTATGGTTTAAAACTTTCGGATAGAAATTAATAATCAGAATTTAAACCATACAAATAACTTTTCCATAGGCGCATTTAGACTAGCATCCAATCAAAACCTTTAAAACAGAATGAAGCTTTTATTTTTCTTTATTGCTTCCTTAATGTTTTTTTTTTCCTCCTTTGTTTAGATCATCTAACACCTAACATTTTATTTTTCCTTCTTTGTTTAGGGCATCTAACACCTAACATTTTATTTACATGGATGCCTATACAAATAATAATTTTCCTAACATTTTTAACTTTTTCATTCTTTTGCACCATATCCTACCTTATCATTTTGAAATTATTCAACTACTTATGCTAACTTATCAAAAAAAATGATTAGATATCATTTTTTTGGGATTCAACTGCGTTAATAAGGTCATTCAACTATGACCATTTTCATGTAAGGCAGTCACAGCTAACTAATTTCTCATGAGTTTTGAATAGTCCACTTAGAACTCATTGCATTGGGTGATGCTCACAGGGGTGAAGAAGTGGGATTGAAACTAGTGAAATGAATCACATAGCGTCAATCATCACTCCCAGGGATTTCACCTGATAACCAGGACTTCCCGGGTGGTCAGCCATCCTAGAACTCCTCTAGCTCAAGTGCACTTAACTGTGGAGTTTTCCCCACAATCAAGCCCTCTTAGCTTGCTAGCCCATTTGCAAAACCTTAGTAAGTATTGTGCCTCATGAACCATTCATGTAGAGCTCCCTTTACTCTTTTGAATTTAAGTACTGAGGGGTTTCCGCAGTGCATTATATTAGATATCATTTTTTTTGGGGATTCAACTATGTTAAGAAGGTCATTCAACTATGACCATTTTCATGAGAGGCAGTCGCAACTGAATAATTTTTCATGAGTTTTGAATTGCCCACTTAGCACTCATTGCTTTGGGTGATGCTCACAGGGGTGAAGAAGTGGGATTGAAACTAGTGAAATGAATCACACAGCGTCAATCATCACTCCCAGGGCTTTCACCTGATAACCAGGACTTCCCGGGTGGTCACCCATCCCAGAATGCCTTTGGCTCAAGCGCGCTTAACTGTGAAGTTTTCCCCACAATCAAGCCCGCTTATCTTGCTACCCCATTTGCAAAACCTTAGCAAGTATTGTGCCTCATGAACCCTTCAGGTAGAGCTCCCTTTACTCTCTTAAATTTAAGTATTGAGGGGTTTCCGCAATGCATTATATTAGATATCATTTTTTTGGGATTCAACTGCATTAAGAAGGTCATTCAACTATGACCATTTTCATGAGAGGTAGTCTCAACTAACTAATTTCTCATGAGTTTTGAATATTCCACTTAGCACTCATTGCATCGGGTGATGCTCACAGGGGTGAAGAAGTGGGATTGAAACTGGTGAAATGAATCAAATAGCATCAATCATCACTCCCAGGGCTTTCACCTGATAACCAGGACTTCCCGGGTGGTGACCACTAATATATAGCCTAAAATTCCCCTATAAACAAAGCTATATGTAACATAGAGAGCTCTCTCTAAGTCCAGGAAGGCTAGGTCCTAGACTCCAGAGCGGTTTGATGTTTCCCTCCATGGTTTTGTCTTCGGCCTTCAGATTTACAAAGTGATAACATAATGGCGACCATAATGGGGAGGAACAAAACTTATCTTCCTAAGAAATCACATCAAAGTTCAGATCTGATTATTTATGGTGGACAGTGACCAGACACAAGAAGGTTGCAATTATTCACCAGGCGACTCCATGATTCAAAGAACCCAGCTTTTGAGCATTCATGGTGACTCCAAAACATGTTGACCAGAGTTCCTGTTGAACAATATGACAAGGTTTGTGTCAGACCTTCTATCTAGTGAATTTTTAAATGCAGTCAAGAATCGGTTATCATAATTTCAGCTTGATGAAGATTTCCTCAAGGTTGTCTTTCTGATTTTAAAATCGAGCAAATTTAGTCCTCAAGCTAGAACATGTTTTCTGGAGATAGTTGTTTAACGATATGAAACTGGTATTGAACTTTTGAATTCTCAAATTCAGTCATATAATTTCCGAGATCCTAAAGAATTATCGGAAAATCTTCCTTCCCCTAAGCAAGAGGAAATTGTACTACCTCTTGACTTACATATTGAGGATGAGTGTGCTTTCAAGTACCAATCTGAAGATGTGGTTTCAAGGTTTAATACTAAGGATACAACTGATCAACTAGTCATTGAAGGCCTAGAAGCAAGTATTGTACATCATGCTTTTATTGATCCTATAGAAGAGTATATGGAGGTTCTTCTTAGCTCAAATGCTCAAACATGTACTCTTTATAAGGGTCAGATACATCAGTAATTTCCATTTCATATTATAACTTTGGTTATGAGGACACATAATCAAGTTATATTGCTGATTTTCCTGACAGACAGTCAAGTTTCCCATTTGTTTCTGCTGCTACTTGACTAGCTACATTGGAATTATTCTATCATTTAGAAAAACAGCAAATTTCAGTAGGGTAGGGCAAGTAGGTGTGAAAATAAGCTCAGTACTCTGAGGATTTTTCTAGCTTTAGTTCCAGAATGTTGTTTTGTTTTCAGTTCAATTATGTTCCGGACTTTAGTTTTGTAGAGAGTGTTAATTTCAGTTTGAATACTGACAGCCACAAAGGTTTTGTAGTAGATCAAGTTGCAGGTTTGGGATCAGGCCAATGGATCAGGCCACTAGTCTATAGTGTTCTTGACACCTCCTGAAGGAGCTACCATCCCCATCTGGAGCCACTGTTAGACTCATGTATTTCACGGTATCACCAGGTGATAGGTTATTGTTTAGATTTTTCATACTGAAAATAATATTCCATGGCTATCAATTATTTTAAAAAAAAGAAAGGAAGATCCTAACTGTCAAGAGCTTCAAAGGAATAAATCTGCCTTTTTAGTTCAGTGGAAAGGGGAAAGTATTGCTGATCAGGTGTGATGGTGAGAAAACTCTGTACTGCCCTCATTCATTCCATCTACCATCTTCTTACCTTGCATTTTCCCAAATTCTGAACTCAAACTTTTTGAATCCCATTTAAACCCCAAGACCCACATGCATAACCTTCCATACTTATCCCTTCATAAACCTACTTATGTTTAATTCTGAAGTCTTAACGTTATAGCTCCACCCCCCACATTAGGTTGTTTTGATATATATATGCCGTATGGTATATATATGTTATAAACCACACCATACCACCGCAAATATTTATCACACTAACCTTCTGCCAGTGCACATTGCACTTCGCGGGTTTTATCACTTACTGCATTTTCCCAACTCTAAAATCTGCGATGTGCGATAAAAATTAAAACATGTGATGTGCGACATGCCTTAAAGATTTCCATGTGCGATAGACATTAATTCTGGCGATTTTTTATGTGGTTCGAGTCTCACCTTCCCTGCCACGTCACCTCCCTATAAGCACACTTAGCACTTCGCACTTCGCACAACTTAACTATTACCTCCCCGCGCTCATAGAAAAACATTAAGATTTACGATTTCCGATGCAGGTCGGGTCCCACCTTACCTGCCACATCACCTCCCTCTCCCCGCACTTTGCACTTCGCAAGTTTTATATTTTACCTCCGTCATTTATAAGCTAAATCCTCCAAATTGTGCTCTATGATATTGCAGGCCAACCCCCACCTGTGTGCCACATCATTTTGCCTCTAACCACCCTCCACCTTTGCGCCTCCTCTGCTCCTCATCTCTGCATCCGACAGTCTGTAACACTGTTCGCAACCCCCTCACAACCCCCTTCCGAAATGCGCAGTATACATTACCTCCCACTCCTCCATGTCTCTTCCCCCCATCATTTCGCACCCCCCCTCTCCGTTACTGCTTACCACTTGAGACCCACCCTAAAAAGTTTTTTCTGTTGTCCTCCAAACCGTTGTCGCCCTGTGACCATTTCCAATGTCGTTGTGCCATGTTCTCCAACATCCGTCTACATCCACAAACCACCATCCCTCCACGTCTGAGCTTATGGGTTTTTGTGCTATTGATCCACATGGCAGGAGGACTCGGGTAGAACCCGACAAGGAGAAAAAAGGTAGAGCTAGGCTGAACGTCATAAGGAAACAAACAAAAAAGGTCGAATTTGGAATTTATGCAGAACTAACTATGATATGATAGCAGAAACCGAAGGGGCAGTGAACACATTAGCACAGCTATTGATCCAAGCACCTCATCAATTTAATAATCCCACAAACGGTTTTTCTGAAGATGAAGAGCCAAGGTATCAGAACTTTCCTCGCCTCTTCGGAATCACTCCAGCTAGATACTGGTTATTGCATAATTAATAAAGGATTGTTAAAGCCACTATTGGAGGCCGATATTGTCTTATCATCACTTGCATGTTTCTACTTGTCAAGTTTCTATTTTAATGTAATCACCGCAGTAGACATATTAACCTACTTAAGTTTTGTATAAATACTGCATACATTAGCAGTATGAGGGAGGCCCGAAAGGGGAAAAACCATTGTAATAGACTCTACTAGTTGTAATAACTCCCTTTTGGATAAATGAATGAGTATGTTGTTTTCCATATTGTGTTGTGATATGTGGTGAATTTCTTCTCCCATGTAACTCTTTATTCTTCTGTTTTACATACTGTTTTATTTTCTTTACTGTGGATAGAAATTTTTGTGTAGGATTTACCATGGTGTACCCTGCTCAGTATTTAAGAAATACATTATGTTTTCCTCCTGAGACCAGAATGTAGAATTCAGAGATGGTATGCTCTGCATTCTCGTTGAACCTTAAGCTACTCATATTTTCCATTTCACAAGTTGTAAAGATCCATTGACATCGCTAGCTTGCCTAGTTGCATATGACCTCTGTTGTTCATCCATTTGATTTTATTTACACATGTTTGACTGCATAGCCCAATGGCCCCCTTCTGTTTCCTCAACCAAATCTTCAAACAAACCCCTGTGCACTAATAGCTAGCCTAAAATTCCCCTATAAAAAAACCTATATCTAACAGAGAGAGCCCTCTCTAAGTCCAGGAAGGCTAGGTCCTAGATTCCAAAGCAGTTTGATGTTTCCCCCTGTGGTTCTGTCTTCAGCCTTTGAAATTATGGAGTGATAACACCAACAAACATCAAGCATTTCAGGGTCTTCGGGATAAAATTCTAAATAAAGAGGGAAGACACGAAGATCGGCAAGATAAACTCTCAGGTGGATGAAGGTCAATTTGTTTAGTAATCTAGAAAAATTAAAGCATACAAATGTTCTAATTTGAGACTTAACAAAATAGTGGAGAGAATTAATATATCATTCAATGAAGGTCATGAGACAAATACCAAACATGATTCAGCAAAGCACGAAACAGAAAAGCCGGAGATCTAAGAAAAGGTGAAGGAAGAAGAACTAGTTGTTGATCAACGATATATTGATCAAAAAAACCTCAAACACCCTCCAAATCACTTAAAATATGGTACTAGAATAATCACCCATCAGAATAGATTATTAGAGATATAGGTGTAGGAATTGGAACTAGAAGAAGCCACAAGCTCGCACGACAGAAGAAAGGCATCTTGTGTTTCTATCTACAATTGAGTGTAATAGCTTTGATGAATCTAGTAATGATGAAAAATGGGTCAAGACCATGGAAAAATAACTTGATCAAATTGATAAAAATGACACATGGAAATTGGTGCCATGACCAAAGGAAAAAAATTTCATAGGTACAAAATGGGTCTTTAAGAACAAGATTAATTCACATGGATAGGTTACTGAGAACAAATCAAGATTGGTTTGTAAAGGATATTCACCAGTTGAAGGAGTATATTTCAAAGAGACATTTTCTCTAGTTGCCAAAATGAAAGATATTAGTATGTTCTTGGCATATGCTTGTTTAAAAGGAATTAAGGTGTGTCAGATGGATGTTAAATCAACCTTTATTAATGAAGAATTGGAAGAATAATTCTACATAAAGAATCTCGAAGGATTTCCACTTACAGATAATAAAGACTATGTTTTCACATTGAAGAAAGATATTTACACTACTCAAGCAAGCTCCTAAATCATGGTATGCATGTCTAGACAGGTATTTTCAGAAACAAGGATTGAAAAGAGGAAATGTTGATAGTAACCTATATATAAAGTTTGAAAAAGATAACTTAATTTTCATAGAAGTATATGTGGATTATATTATCTTCAGTAGTGATGATGATAGGCTAAGTAAAAAGTTTTCCAATGACATACAAAACGAGTTTGAGATGTCCTTACTTGAAGAACTGAATTTCTTCTTAGGACTTCATATTTCTCAGGAAGATGATGAAATCTCCATCCCTCAATCCAAATACATCAAGGACATTTTGAGGATATTTTGAATGAAGGATTGTAAACTAGACAGCACTCCCATGGTGAAAGGCTATAAGCTAAGAAAGGATGATGAATCCAAGGAATTTGACCAGAGATTTTGTAGATCAATTATTGGTAGATTATTGTATGTGACAACTTCATGACCATATGTGATGCAATAAATTGGAGAGGTTGCATGATTCCAAGCAGCACCAAAAGAAACCCATATTGTTGCAGTTAAAAGGATCTTCAGGTATCTCAAAAAAACAACTAATCTTGGACTCTAGTATCCAAAAGTGAATGAATTGACTATAACAGCTTATACGGATGCATATTGGAAAGGCCACATTGATGATCGCATGAGCACTAGTGGAGCATTCTTCTACTTAGGTGCTTGTAATATATCATGGTTGAGCAAGAACCAATCCTCATTTTCTTCAACCACGTCAGAAGAAAAATATATAGGAAAAACAACATGTTGTAATAAGGTCCTATAGATGGAAAAAAAACTTGTAGGATCTCCAAGTGAAGATCGATGAGCCCATTTGGATATTTTGTGACAACACCAGTGTTAACAACATCTCCAAGAATCATGCCATGCATTAAAAAACAAAACACATTCCTATCAAATACCATTTCGTTCAATAACATGTTTCATAAAGGAATATCAAAATTTGTAAGTGTACATTTCCACGACCGATAGTCATGTTGATATAAATTTATTAATATATCATGTGCGTGATTTTACCAATGCCCTCTGTTTTGAGTGATCTCACCGCCCATCATCAGGGGCTTAAGTAAAGAATGATAGATTGGAAAAGAGTGATACTATATTTATAAATAAAGAATCGACATATAATCGTTAATATGAATGTTGATATGACCATTAAAACATATTTTTAGAAATAAAACATGTTTATTAAACATATTTGACCATAATTTGAAATAAAATAAAATTAAAAATAAGATACATTTATTAAATTAATTATTAAATTATAAATAATAAGGTTTTTACCAGAATTTAAAATACATTAAAATATATTTATTTATTAATAAGGTTTTGACCATAAAATAAAATAAAGGAAAATTTTAATATTGGATTTATTAAAATTTAATTTTCTAGAATTTATTTATTAATTAGAAAATTCTATTAAAAGTTGTTTACTATAATTTCCAAAATAGATAAAATGAGAAAGAAATTGAGAATGTGAAAACCCTAATTTCACTAGGGACCCATTCACAAAATAATGTAAATTTAACTTATGACTAATTTTCAATTAATTATTTATTTTTAATTTTAAAGAAGAAAAATTAGGATTGTATAAATTGATGATAAAGATAACACCGATAGAAATAAAATATTAATTAATAATCATGATAATAATGAGGAAATATAAATGAGAGAGGAAAAAAGGAAAGGAAAGGAAGGCAGAGAGGATAAACATAAAGAAAACAAGGAACTGGGAGGGGAGGAAGGGGAGGGGGAGCCAAAAGTGGGGAGAGGGGGAAGGGGGGGAGCGAATAGGGAAAGGAAAGGTTAGGTTAGTGACTGAGGTTTTGGATAAGAGGTTTTCATGAGTCATTGAGTTTGCACCCATTTTTTTGGCTCTTAAAGATAGCTCGTGGGTTGAGGAGAAGGGTCCATGCCTAAGACATATTAGTGTCTTTTGAAGATAGATCTATGTTACTCAAGAGTTAAATATAAAATGATTTAAATTTATCACTATTTTCTTACTCAAGAAAATCACATTTCACATGTTAACAATATTTCGTTCCAAATAATTAAATTTCATCCATGGTGGCCTACACACAGATAGTGAATTTTTTTAACTATTGTAGTATAGTTCAACGAAGGAATAAAAGAAATAAATCTGGTGCAAAGGGCTAATGATAGAATCTTGTGCACTAAATTTTAGAAAAATTATGAATAGATAAAGAGAACGAAATCAAAAATCGTGGAGCACATTTTAAGGTCCTTAATATTACATATTACAGGTACCATTTTCCATAGCATGACATAGATAAATATGATGTATAGGACTTAGTTCTAGCACCTACAATACATTATTTATAAGAGGAAAGAAACACATATGAAAATGGTAAACAAATACAAAAACACATACTTTGCATATCAGTGCTTGCAATCAACAAAAATTTCTTCTTTAATCTTCCAGAACAAAATACATGCCATGGAGCCTCGGAACTTGAAAAACTTGTAGAATATTACAACCTCTGGAATATAAAATCGAACCCATAAAAATGAGTTCATCTTCCATTTTATAGGGAGGGTCTTAACAAATCAGTTACAAAAAAATCTTGAAGTGAGACAGTTATCTAAACTAATCAATTGTGTGAGTTTTCCAATGGTATAGTTGTCCTAATTATTACATAAAAAAAATTGATTCCCTCTTGAAAATAAAATATTTACAAAATTTCCAAAATGACAGAGGTATGTCATGATTCCAAATCAAAAATAATATTCATTGTTTGCTCGCTTGATATTTCGAAGTGGACCTATGCTCCACTATCCATATTTTCCATGAAATTTTAATGTTTAGAAGCGTCACCAGCTTTGGAGGGGAACAAGGCTTGATTTTTTCTGGTTGTTGAAGATATCCTCTCGAAATGGCAGCAACATCTGAGTGGATATGTTGGTAAGTGACTTTAAAACCAACAAATTAGTGTATTCTTTGACCATAAAATTCCAATTGGATTCGAGGTTAAATTTTCTGAGTTGGTTAACCCTATTTGTGAACTCGCCCCATGTTCAAGCCAATTCTTGAGAAAGCTCTCTACATATGGTATGGAATCCTTTGGACAGCTGGAGATGATATTTGATTCAAGTAAGGAAACATTAATGGATTCAACCAGGGAATTTTACATTTAACAAGAATCATTGATGAGTTTTTTAAATGAACGGATCATGTCTTTCCATCCCTTTAGAATTATTGATTTATACATTGTATCGATTTTTGGAAAGTCATATTTCCTCCCCTCAGCACTATCTTTCCATTATAGCATTTCATTGAGGTCCTTATTGGATTCGTCAAAACAAGGTGATGGTATCATTTATACGAACTCATCAGTCAGATAATTTCCCAATCTGCATTGTTCCTTAATCAAATTCAACTTCTCACAAAATATTTTTTGTTGCCTCTATAGTCGTACATTTAAATCATGGGACTCTTACTTGAAATCCTTCAACTGAAGGGTACCAACCTGTAATTGTTTTATCTTATGTTGAGATTATCGTAGATATTTATATTTTTCTTTAATTTCCTCTACATGTTGAATCTGAAGGGAATTGAATTGTTTTTGCATCTCTGCCAGTGGAATCTCCTTTTGATCTAATTGACCTTGCCACTGTGCTCCCTATTTTTATTCCTTATTTATGAGTTCTTGTTCCATAGACGTAATATTCTCATCCTTATCCTTTAGAAATTATTATACTTCAATGGATTTTTCAATGGTGGAAGAAGCATTTTAAGCTGTGAACTAAATTAACTTTCCATTTCATCAATAGAAAAAACTAAAGTACCTTTCCAGAGGGATTCAAGAGGATAATATTGTGAAGATTTCCCTAGGAAAAAGGCCTACGAATCATCTATATTCCTTTTATTCCTTCTTCTTTTTACCATTTCTTTGTGTATAGGGTTGTAAAAAATATCCATTGGAGGGATCTCTTCAACATTGAGAAAGATATCTGAAGTAGGATTGACTGGAATAACATCTACTTCAGGTCAGGAAACTAATAGTGTTTTATCAGTTGTAGATGGATTTGGCACGGTTTTTTTCTGAGAATAGGGACTACTTAATGGATTTTTATGTTTAAGAACATTTTCTCCCTCTAGGATTTATTTCCGGTGTTCACCTTGCCTATACATGTTTCAAGTCATACTAAAACCAGTCCCATACATGTTCCATGCTTGGGTCTAGTGTATGCAACTCTCCTCTAGGATCTCAAGAACCAATTGCTGTTGTTATTTGTTGTTGAGGAGGAACCACTGGTTGGGAGGAAATCTCTTGTTGAGTATATGTTATATCACCCTTTAAAGATACCTTTTTTTTTAGAGTAAGTTGCAACAAATCTAATGGAAGGGGAGTCAATCTTGCATTTATAAAAGTGAGGAACTATTTTCTCTCTTGCGCTTATAATTCCTTGTTCACCCTTTTCAAAACTGAATCATAAGAAGTTGATTCAGAGAATCCGTTAGGTCCCTATATTACTATTGTAGTCCCTTATTGTTGTTAGTGATCCCCCTTATTGTTATTTTTGTACCCCTATAGTCCCCATATTTTTATTATTGTGCCCCATAAAAGCCCATTATTGTTACTATTGTTCCCTTACATTATTATTGTTAGGTCAGCTAGAATTATATTGTGACCCCATGGACTCCTATATGTAGAAAGGAGGTTTTTTCATTTGTATCATCCAAGAATTGTTCATTTATGTAATGCAAAGGAGGTTTCCTCCTCGAAGAGGCTGATTTCTAAGTCGTTGATCTATCATTTCTTCGATTTTGTGAGCTGTTTTCATAACATTTGGTATCATAGCTTTGGATTCTAGGGTTTTTCTGCTTCAAACAGGTCGTCGTGGAATTTTCTCTATAAAAAAAAATTTACGACGGTTCCGAAGTTGAAAAAAAACCATTTGTGAAGAAATCCCGAGGAATTTTGTGTAAAAAATTTAGATCTTGATTCACAATATTTTCAGAGATATGATCTATGGAAGTTATGGTTTTTGCACGCTCCCTAATTTCATCTCAAAGAGGTTTCCTTGGGAAAATATTCATAACTCTCTCTCTCTGAGCATAAGATTATAATTTTGTAAAATTTGGCCGAAGGTACACAGAAGGTATTTACTGTGTATCAATTTCAAAACCGAAGGAGGAAACAGTGACAAGTGGCTCGTCATGCAAGTTTTCTCTATTGAACCAATCCATAATTAGGTCATTGTAGGAGATTGGGAATAACATTGCCTTGAAGAATCCAAATTAGGTCAGACCTATAGCATTTGAAAGAAGATTTAGAGGGCTACTAAAGGACCAAAGATAAAATATTGGGGATCTTGAATTACAGATATATATCAGTTTTAATATCGAGCTCCTCAAAAGAACAAAAAAAGATGTGTATGTTTTTTTTAAAATTGCATAAGTCTTGTTTGAAAAAACAATTCGAAGTTATTCCAAGGGCATATTGAAGCATAAATATCATTATTGGGTTCTAAAACTCCCCCTAAAAATAGCAGCACCCATTAAGTCCTCAGAAGGCTCTACTATGACTCATGAAGAGGAAGAAGTGAAAAATGGTATATCAAAATTACAAGAACAAGTGCAGCAAATTTCGCTCTCGCAAAGAGTAACAAAAAATGAAATGGAAGCTAAGATGGATGGTTTGAAGAAAGGCTTGGAAGCTAAGATGGATGGTTTGAATAAATTCATGGAAGCTAAGATGGATGGCATGGAAGATAATATCGATGAAAAAATGAAAGGAATCATGGAAGACATGAAGAATGATCTAAAAGAAGACATGGAAGGTTTGAAGGAAGGTTTCACAGATTTGATACAAGAACTGATTCCTAATGGCGAAAACGTATTAGAGGATACTCATGATGATAAAAAAATAAATGTTAATCGTGATTTCATAAACTATAATTTTGGATTGAAGACCCACCATATTCCAAAGATCGACATGAGGAAGTTTGATGGCAAGGATCCCGTAACATGGATACTACAAATGGAGCCATATTTTGATCTCCATAATATGAAAAACACACAAAAGGTACGCATTGCAAATTTATATTTAGAACAAAATACATTTTCATGGTATCTATGGCTTTGCTCTAATAAAAAAATTGTCACTTGGTCAATTTTTACGAAGGAAATGATAGCACATTATGAGGATACAAAGAGCGACACCTTCTTTAGCCAATTGATAAATCTCAAAAAAAAGGGTTCAATGGTGGAGCACATTGAGAACTTCCACAAATTGAATATAAGGGTAACTGATATTCCAAAGGAACACAGGATTGATGTCTTCATAGGGACTTTAAAGGATAAAATCCAACATGAGGTTCACCTTTGGGAAATTGATTCTTTGGAGAAGGCATTCAGGTTGGAAAGAAAAATTGAGAGTAAAATTATGGCGACAAGAAAGCATATCACTCACATTTATAAAGACGGAATTGTTGATACTCCTAGACTTCCACAACCTACAAGGTTGACACCACAACAATTGGAAGAAAAAAGAGCAAAAGGGCTTTGCTACAATTGTGATAGAAAATACACTAAAGGTCATAAATATGCTGAGAAGAAATTATTTTACATAGATTGTGAAGAGGAGGAGGAAAATGAACAAGAAACTACTTCAAAAGAAGAGGATATACACCAGGAACCAACCTTAGAGAAAGAAGAAATGAATCCTACCATATCCTATAAAGCATTGTCAGGAATTATCACTCCTCAAACTCTCAAGATAGAAGGACATATCAAGAAGAAAATATAATGGTTTTGATTGATTATGGTAGTACCCATAATTTTATTCATTCTAAGGTAGCCAAGTAATTGAATTTCTTCCTATACCCAACATTAGAGTTTCAAATGATGGTTGAAAATGGAGGAACTATAAATTGCTCTGGAAAATGCCATAATATCAAGCTAGCCATGGGGGAATATGTATTGAATAGTCCAATGCTTTCCATTCCAATGGGAGGTGTTGATGTTTTACTAGGAGTACAATGGTTACAATATTTGGGGATGGTAGCTTTTAATTTTCAAGAACCTTTCTTGAATTTTTTTTTAGAAGGAAAGGAATTCAAATTATGAGGTATCGCAGGTAAGCTGGGAAAGATAATAATCTCTAATGCCATGAAAAAGCTTCTAAAGAAAGAACAATGAGGCGAAATTGCACGCTTATACTCACTAGAAGTTCAAATATCAAAATAATCTATTTCTCCATATCTCCAAAAATTCTTAGAAAATCATTCCAAGGTGTTTTAAATTCCCAAAGGACTCCCACCTATTCGTGATCATGATCATGCTATTCATTTTATTCTAGGAAGTGTTCCTCCAAAAATCAGGACTTATAGATATCATTATGTCCAAAAGAGCGAAATTGAATGTATGATTACATAAATGTTAGGGGTTGGTATAATTCAACCTAGTAAAGTTATTTCTCTACTCCAGTAGTATTGGTGTACAAGAAGGATGGATCATGGTGCATATGTTTGGATTATAGGGAGCTCAATAAGCTCACTATTAAAGATAAATTTCCCATTCCTGTGATTGATGAATTATTGGATGAATTATATGGAGCAATTTATTTTACCAAGTTGGATGTTCGTTCAGGATATCATCAAATTAGAATTAAGACTGAAAATATTTCGAAAACAACATTTCGAACTCATGAGGGTCATTATGAATTTTTGGTCATGCCTTTTGGCCTTACCAATCCACCTTCTACATTTCAAAGGTTGATGAATTCCATTTTCAAACCCTTCCTTAGAAAATTTTTGTTAGTATTTTTTGATGATATACTAATCCACTGCAAGTCTTGGAAGGATCAAGTTCAACATCTTGACAAGGTGCTCAAACTATTGGAGAAACAATTATATGCAAAAACCTCCAAATGTTTCTTTAGAGTACAAGAGGTGTAATATCTGGGTCATATTTTATCTGAGAAGGGTGTTAAGGTAGACCCTAACAAAATTAAATCCATTAAGGAATGGAAAGTCCCCAAAACCATAAAGTAGTTGTGATGATTTCTCGGGTTAACAGGGTATAATCGCAAGTTTGTTAAGAATTATGGGAGAATAGTAGCACCTCTAACATCATTATTGAAGAAAGTTTCATTTTCACGGACTCCTAAAGCAATTAAGGCCTTTGAACATCTTAAAGAGGCAATGTGTTAAGCACCGGTCTTAGCTACGCTAGACTTCACAAAAACCTTTATTGTGGAATGCGATGCCTCAGGAAATGGAATTTAAGTTTTTTTAATGCAAGAAGGAAGATCCATTACTTTTAAAAATTTTCCAATCAAAGGAAAGTATTTACAGAAATATATTTATGAGAAATAAATATTGGCAATACTACATGCACTCCAAAAATGGTGACCTTACCTAATGGGAAGACACTTCAAGGTAAAAATTGATCATGATAGTCTTAAATATTTTTTGGAATAGAGACTATATTTAGAAGAGCAGCAAAAATGGGTCACAAAGATGTTGGGTTATGACTTTGAAATCATCTACAAAAAAGGGAAGGTTTATGTTGTTGCAGATGCACTCTCAAGAAAGGATGAGGAGCTGGAAGCATTTATTTGTGCCATTTATATTATCCAAATAGATTGGATAACTGAAGTAAGGGAGGAATGGAATAATGATGAAGAAGTGTGGACATTAATTCAAAAGTTGCAACAAGATCCCAGTAAATATGATACATTTATTTGGAAAAATGATTCCTTACGGTACAAATATTGCTTATATCTTTGTAATAATTCCCAAATAAAACAAAAGATTCTTTTGGAATTGCACACCTCTCCCTTAGGAGGACACTCGGGATTTTTAAAAACTTACTACAGGGTGAAGAAAGAATTTTTTGGGATATCCTTAAATATTATTTTCAAAAGTTTGTGGCGGAATGTTTGGTTTTCCAGCAAAATAAAGTTGATACAATTAAGACCTCGGGTCTGCTACAGCCTTTATCTAGTCTAAGTCAACATTGGGAGGATTTTTCAATGGATTTTATCATAGGTCTACCTAAGTCTGAAGGAAAGAGTGTCATCATGTTGGTAGTTGATAGACTTACCAATTATGCACACTTTTTTGCATTATCTCATCCATTTAAAGCAAGTACAGTTGCTACTGCATTTATGGAAACAATTCAAAAGATACATGGAAACCCAAATATTATTGTAAGCGACAGATATCCCATTTTCACTGGAAATTTTTGGATGGAAATATTTTCTTGTTTGGGTACTCAACTAGGTCATAGCTCATCTTATCATCCTCAACCCAATGGGAAAACTAAGATAGTGAACAAATTTTTGGAAGGATATCTTTGTTGTTTTGTATCTGATAGACAAACACAATGGGTCAAGTGGTTACCTCTGGCTTAATGGTGGTATAAAATTTCCTTCCATACTACCGTAAAAATAACCCCATTTATGGCACTTTATGGATATCATCCACCATCCATCACATCATCTTTAAGATAAAATTTTAAGGTTCAAGAAGTGGAAGATCACATCGACCATCAACAACAAGTTCTCCAACTCTTAAAGGATAACCTAAATTTGGCACAAAATTGAATGAAACAACAAGAATATCAACATCGCATCGAGAGAATTTTTGATGTAGGAGACTAGGTATTTTTATGGCTACAAAAATACAAACAAATTTCCCTCAAGCAAGCTAAGAAGGATAATAAATTATCGTCAAAGTAATATGGTACATACAAGGTGTTTCAAAATATTGGTACTATGGCATACAAATTGGAGCTTCTTGCTTCTTACCGAGTGCACCCATTTTTCCATGTTTCATGCTTAAATAAGGTTATAGGTGACAAAAATCTAGTTCAAAAAATATTTCTAGAACTTGATGAGGAAGAAAAAATCAAATTGGAACCTGAATCAGTCATGGAAACAAAAAATTGACGGCTACAAAATCGATCAATTTCAGAGTATTTAATCAAGTGGAAGAACTTACCCACTGAAGATTCCACATGGAAGGATGAGAATTTTATATAGAAGCATCCAGAACTACTCAAACATTGAGGACAACACTTTTTTGAAGGAGAGGGGCATGTTAGGTCCCTATATTACTAGTGTAGTCCCTTATTGTTGTTACTGTAGCCCCCTTATTGTTATTTTTCTACCCTTTTATTCCCCATATTGTTATTATTATGCCTCATGTTAGACTCTTGTATTTCACAGTATCACAAGGTGACTGATTATTTCTTATATTTTTCACACTGGAAATAATATTCCATGACTATCATTTATTTTCAGAAAACAAAGGGAGCTCCTAACTGTCAAGGGGATCAAATGAATCTATTTGTCATTTAATTCAGTTGAAAGAGGAGAGTGTTGTTGATTAAGTGTGATGGTGAGTGAAACCAATACTGCCCTCATTCATTCATTATGCCCTCTTCTTACCTTTCATTTTCCAAATTATGACACTCCTATGCTCTGAATCCCATTCAAAACCCAAAAACCCACATACATAACCTTTTTAGCCTCACTACTTTATAAAACACACTTATATTAAAAAGTCTGAAATCCTATCTCTACCCACATTTCGCACCCCGTAAGTTTTAACCTTTTTTCTTAATTCATCACCGAAAAATAAAAACCTTGTTGATGCGCTTTAATGGGACCCATCCAAACCATTATATATAAAAAATATGCATGAAAATCCTTCTTTTTTGCATTTTCCTTACCCCTCCACCTTTTCACACCTTTCGGCGTTTAACTCATCGACTTCGCATTGCGCTCATTTTATAACTCACCTTTTAAAAATGCCTGCAAGTTATTTAAATTGCGATGGGATCACAAAATTGCATATCGCAAAGCTCAGGAGGTAAGCGCTCACAAGTTAAATGTTCTAATGTGCAATTGAATCCGATTGCAACCACACATCACAGTTTTCAAAGAATTGTCGTTGGAGATAAAACTTAAAGTCACCGAACTGCGATATGGGCAACGTGGCAGAATGATGTAGCAGATAACGTGGCAGCAACGTAGTAGATGAAGTGGTGAATGACGTGGAAGATGACGATGCAGGATGACATGGCAGATGACATGGCAATATGATGTGGTAGGGTGATGTGGCAGGTGATGTAGCCTTGGCCCGCATACCGCACATCGCAAGTTTTAAGAGTTAAGCGCGAAGGCGAATGTTATAATCGTCAAAATGCGATGTGCACAAATCGCAAATGATAAGCGATGGGCACAGGAGATAAATGGTAAAATCTATGAATGCGATGTGCGATGTCAGTTCGGACCCGATCACAAATCACAAATGTTAAGGTAGCGGGATGCAAAGTGCGATACTGGTGTGGATGCGATGCGACTTCATAATTGAAAAAAAAAACATTCTCGGGTCTGGGTAAATGGGTTTTTATGTTGTTTTGTGTTAAAACAAGTCACGACGCACCTTCGAGGTTTGGATCTCATTTCATGAATAAATAGGCCAAAACAAAGCAAAAATACTTGTGGTAAAGACCCAGCAAGGGGCAAAGGCTTTCCACCTCATCGCGCCACCATCATCCTTAATCTAACGACCTATGTTCCATTATGCCCCCCATGCCACCCCCCCCCCCTTACCAGCCTAACTTAATCCTCACATGGGGGGGTCTAAAATGAGTGGTTTTCAAGAAAGGGACCCCCTTATGTGTCATTCTCTCTTGAATTCGTAAACCCCCCCCCCCCCCTTCTAGTACCACTTACCGCTTCAGGGGGGTCCATAATACCATTGTTTCTCCTTCAAAAACCACTTTCCCTAAATAAATTGGTATCAGTTTGTAATATATAAAGGGTGTTGATCAAGGTTTTCATTGATGTCAATATGGCATTAATAGAGATGATGAATATTATTATTATGTCAATACCTCATGCAATCCCTAGGTGCTAAGGATACTATTAATGAAGATACTAAGATCACATGCCACTAATAAATATGTCATGCCACTTAGGAAAAAGTCTTGTCCTAAATACCTAATGATCATAATGCCCTAAAGATTGATGTAAATCCTAAGTGCCTATCATGAACATGATGACATAAATAACTACACCATACTTGATGACATATGATGACATATTTGGAAATCATGATAACACATTTAATGATATGGATGATGGTTGTAAGAATACTTTGAAGGCCTTAAGGAAAAGCCCTTAATTCTGTCTGTATATCCTTATCCATAAAGAATCAAGGACTGCACAAAAACAAATTCCAAAACAATCATCTCATGGTCTGAACTAAAAGTTTCAAGAACAGCGACAAAGAAAAATAAACTTCTTGATGGAAGATGACCTCACCTAAGGATGAAATTTACATCATCTTGTAAAGGATATTTTTCCCTTTCTAACAAGCTATTATACGCCTCATAACTCCTCCTAGATTGTGAGAAATTGAATTTATAAGTTGGAAAAAATATTATTTTTGCCTAGCCGACTTGAGCCGACTTGTGTAGGTTGTCATGTTCCCTCAAGAGACATGTCTCTTCGTTGGAAGTCAAACTAGTATATATATCACGTTAGACACATCATTTCAGCCAAATAATTTCGATGAAGATTGTCACAGAAATACAAAACAACAAGGAGGTGTTCACATCTCGTGAACTATAATAAGAAAAGTTCTAAATATTGGTTGGGCTTATTTTCATACTTAAGGAAGAGAAAATTATGTGACTAAACCACATTCCTTGTCTGTAATACCTGTGGAAGAGTTAAATCACAGTAACCTGATTGGAGACAAGCTCAAACTGGATATCATTTTAGTCACACTGGAGCTTTGGTTCCTTACATATCTGGGATCTTGAAGCTATAATTAAGGGCTCAGAACAACACAGAATAGGGTCGAATCTCTTGTTCAAAAACATATTTCTATTACAGACCTTGGAGCTACCACTACATATTCTCAGAAGCTTAAGGACATATTTTTTGGGTTATATTTTAATCTTAAGCTACCTTACCTTGGACCATATTAAATACTGGTGAACAATCACATAATAAGGCTTGGACTGCTTGTTAAGAAGTATTATCTCTACGTAGAAAGCTACAGGTATTATGTGGCTCACTGTAACACTTTCAGACCTATATCTTAGTATTGCTATAGCTCAGACCTACTATAACTCTCAGAACTATTCACTCTTGTTGTGTCCTGGTTATATATAAAGGATTGTCTTAGTCTTGTATAAAGGATTGTCTCAAGCTCGTATAGGGGATTGTGTCAAGATCGTATAAAGGACTGTCTCAGGCTCGGATATGTGAAGGATAATCTTGAAGCACTAGATTGAAAAAAAAACAAGTGGAGGAGGGCCCAAGCCCAGATTTACAATCTCAGGACCAGATTGTGATTGCAACATTAATTCATAACTAAGTACATTCAGATTTTCAACGGAGGAATAGTTACATCACCAAGGACAGTCCAACACTTTGAGATAGTTGTGGTGTCATCATCAATGCATATGCAGTCAATGGTGGAGGCCTAAATATTGAAGGAACCTGGACAAAGAATAAGGAAGAGCTTGGAACATAGGACAAATAAAATCATGAAGCTTGGACAATGAAGCATTAAGGCATTGAAGAATCATTAAGGCATTGGATAGTGGAACTTTTGGAACAAGTTGAGAACTTGAGGATGTGTGGAAAGTGAAGAATTGAAGGCTCATCCTATTGAAGATACCCTTGGTGGGAGAGTTCTTGGGGCAGCCTTTTGAAGACATCTTGTTAAGTAGCATTGACTGACTTTGGAGATACTATTGAAGACATTTTAGTGAGTTGTCTTGAAGATAATATTGAAGATCATGATGTATCATTGATGACATCATGAGGTGACATGAAGGATTTGATTAGGTATCATGAAGGACAATAGAGACACCT
Source organism: Pinus albicaulis (assembly GCA_034641835.2). Taxonomy (NCBI): domain Eukaryota; kingdom Viridiplantae; phylum Streptophyta; class Pinopsida; order Pinales; family Pinaceae; genus Pinus; species Pinus albicaulis. Next base: position 285,387,102 of record CM076576.1, read on the forward strand.
TCATGTGAAAATATCAAGGTTGTCATTGATGACATAATGTGAAGACTACAATGAAAACTAAGTGAAGATTGACAGGGCTCGTTGAAGAAGACATTGGGAGCCGTAAGTATAACCAAATATATCTTGACTAAATGAAGCAGGATGTTGGAGCCTCATAGAGACAAGGTTGGTGTCTTGGAAGATAGGGTTGGAGCCCTAGAGGATAGGAGTCCTCAAGGGACCAGGTTAGAGCCTCTACCAGATATAGGGTTGGAGCCCTTGAGGTTGGTACCTCAAAATTGACAAGGTTGGTGCCTTGGAAGTCTAAGTCGGTGCTTAGAAAATATAGGTTGGAGCTTGGGAGATTGAAGATTGGTGTCTTCATCTAGGGATGGAACCCTACATATATTGTACTTGATTTATTGTAAAGAAGAAATTAATAAAATAATTTATTCTTATTATTCATTTTGTGTTCTAAATATAAGTGATCTAACTGATAAAAATAACAATTGAAAAGAAATATTGATTCACCCCCCTCTCAGTATTTCCAACAATTGGTATCAGAGCCAGTACCTTCACTCAAAGCCTAACAGCTTGAAGGTTTATCATTAGAACACAAATGGCAAAGCCAAGGAAGAAATTCTCCAATCCTCCTAAAGATGTGTCTTCTTCAACCATTGAAATTGAAGTAAATCAATTTGTGAAGGCTCCATTATTCAATGGAAATTTTGATATATGGGTGGCGAGAATGAGGAATTTCTTGAAGACTTAAGGCATTGAAGTCTGGAAATTGGTGATTACTAATAGCATGATGGAAGGAGAATCCAATGAGTATCATACAAGAGCAATGAAAGAAATCTTGAAAGGACTACCTGATTCTATGAAGGCCAATTTGCAAAAATGTTCTTCAGTAAAAGGCATATGGGACAAAATTCATGATCTTCACTCAAAAGGAGCGTTGAAAATGATCTCTGGTCAAGAATATGATGAAAAACAAGAAAGAAGTCCAGAACCCATCAAGGAAGTTGAAGATAAGAGAGATGACAACAAGGCTAAAGAAGACCTAGAAGATGAAGAGAACAAATAATACTTTGAAGAAGATCTCCTTAATAAACTTATGGCTTCCATGGAAGAGATTAACGGTTTGAAAAAGGAAAATGAGGAACTTAAGAAGAAAGCGCAAGATGGTAACCAAGACAAGACAAGGAAGGAAGTTGACTTTGTCAAGCTTCAAGTACAAGAAAGAGATGAAGAGCTCGCCAAACTTAAAGAGGAATTTCATCAAAACAAAATAAAGCATCATGAAGAAGTCATATCTATGACAAATCAATTAGATAAGGAAAAGAAAAGGGAAGAAACTTTGTCAAGCCACCTTGAACAAAGACTTAAGAGCTTGAACAATATTGAAGTAGAGATTGGTCAATACAAGGAATAGGTCTCCTCTCTTATATCTCAACTAGAAGAAGCAAGGAAACAAGCGCAAGGAGCTGAGAAGGTGATGGAAACTTTGGCATTCATAGAAGGAAAAGTTAATGAAGCAGAAAAGGAGAGAAACACCATGATATGCCAACTAGACGAAAAGGATGAAGAAATATTGAAACTAAAATTAGACATCAATCTTCTCAAGGCCGAAACATGTGAAGCTAAAAGAATAAAAGAAGAAATGGAGAGAAGTCTAGCAAAGGAGAATGAAGAAGTCTTCATAATGAAATCAAATATCATCTCCCTTAAAATCGAAGCACATGAAGAAACAAGGATGATGGAATAAATGAAGAAGCAACTACTTATGAAAGATGAATATTGTGAAAAGTTGAAAGGAGAAATTTTCCTTCTTGAAAAGGAAGCTGAATTGTTGAGTAAAAACATGAAAATATCTCAAACCCTAGATGACATCCTAATTTAGCAAATGTCTCCTCTTGATAAATCAGTTCTTGGCTATGCAGGTGAATCCTCAAGCAAGAATGATTCAAACAACAAAGATGTGAGGAACCTAGAAAGAAATTTTGATGCTCCCAGTTCCAACAAAGGCAAGGAGAAGAATCAAGACAACAACGGAAGAAATTATACTCCAAGGAGACTTGTTGATGGTGTCAAGGATGCAAGAGGTAATGGATATCATCAGATGATCCCAAGGCATAATGACTTTGGAAGAAAATCAAGGCAATCTCCATCCTCCAGGTACCAAAGTATATTTTTTGGTTATTGTTATTCTTGTACAAACTTTGGGCACATGGAAAAATATTTTAGGGCATATCACAAATACAATTATAATGGTCCTTGTCAATCTCCTAGAATCAATTTTGCAAGAAGAAGTCATGATTTCTTATTCATGAACAAGATAGAGTGCTTCAATTTCCATAACATTGGACATATGGCACGTGATTGTAACTTGACTTGGGCCTCTACACAAGCTAGAACCATGCCAAAGAAAAAAGTTACACAAGTATAGAGAAGGAAGAAAGTTGAATTCAGAAAGCCCTTGAACACTTCAGCCAACAACACATGTTGTTGACTTGATGAATTCATCCTTGATATTTCAAGTTTTGATGATGAGACTACCAAAAAGGAGATCATGCATATTGTTAGGGGGAGCTTGTGATTCTTAACTATCCTTGTTGAAACTATCCAACTATTGATGAATCACGCATAGACAATCTTGAAAGATCATTTCCATTGAAGAACATGATCCATTACTCGCCCAATGCACCATTGTTGAAGATGTCTTCAACTTGATCAAAAGGATGTAATCTTTCTTGTCTAAGGAAAAAACAAGAGCTAGAAGAGGTTATGCAGGTAGGGGGAGTCGATTGACCATTTACATGAAGATATGCAAAGGCTTAGGGGGAGCAAGTTCATTGAAGAGCACCATGAAAACGCGAGAAACATACATATGAAGAACTATTATTGATGAAGACAATATGATGAAGAGAAGCAGTTCGATAGGGGGAATATTTGGGCACCCCATTTGCCATTGATGTCAAAGGGGGAGAGAATATTGGAAGGGAAAGAATATTTCCATCAATGACAAAGGGGGATATTGTTAATCAAGGTTGTCATTGATGTCAATATGGCATTAATTGATATGACAAATATTATTGTTATGTAAATACCTCATGCAATCCCTAGGTGCTAAGGATGCTATTAATGAATATACTAAGAACACATGCCACTAATAAAGATGTCATGCTACTTAGGAAAAATTCTTGTCCTAAATACCTAATGATCATAATGCCCTAAATATTGATGTAAATCCTAAGTGCCTATCATGAACATGATGACATAAATAACTACACCATACTTGATGACATATTTGGAAATCAAGATAACACATTTAATGATATGGATGATGGTTGGAAGACTACTTTGAAGGCCTTATGGAAAAGCCCTTAATTCTGTCCCTATATCCTTATCCATAAAGAAACAAGGATTGCACGAAAACAAATTCCAAAATATTCCTCTCATGGTCTGAACTAAAAATTTCAAGAACAGTGACAAAGCAAAATAAATTTATTGATGGGAAGATGACCTCACCTAAGGATGAAATTGGCATCATCTTGTAGAGGATATTTTTCCCTTTCTAACAAGCTATTGTATGCCTCATAACTCCTCCTAGATTGTGATAAATTGAATTTATAAGTTGGAAAAAATATTATTTTTGCCTAGTCGACTTGAGCTGACTTGTGTAGGTTGTCATGTTCCCTCAAGAGACATGTCTCTTCGTTGGAGGTCAAACTAGTATATATATATCACGTTAGACACATCATTTTAGCCAAATAATTTCGATGAAGATTGTCACAGAAGTACAGAACAGCAAGGAGGTGTTCACATCTCGTGAACTATAATAAGAAAAGTTCTAAATATTGGTTGGGCTTATTTTCATACTCAAGGAAGAGAAAACTATGTGACTAAACCACAATCCTTGTCTGTAATACCTGTGGAAGAGTTAAATCACAGTAACCTGATTAGAGACAAGCTCAGACTGGCTATCATTTCAGTCACACTAGAGCTTTGGTTGCTTACATATATGGGATATTGAAGCTAAAATTAAGGACTCAGAACATCACAGAATAAGGTTAGATCTCTTGTTCAAAAATAGATTTCTATTGCAAACCTTGGAGCTACCACTGCAGATTCTCAGAAGCTTAAGGACATATTTTTTGGGTTATATTTTAATCTTAAGCTACCTTACCTTGGAACATATTAAATACTGGTGAACAATCACATAATAAGGCTTGGACTACTTGTTAAGAAGTATTATCTCTATGCAGAAAGCTACAGGTTTTATGTGGCTCACTGTAACACTTTCAGACATGTATCTTAGTATTTCTATAGCTCAGACCTACTATAACTCTCAGAACTATTCACTCTTGTTATGTCTTGGGTATATATAAAGGATTGTCTCAAGCTCGTTAAAGGGATTGTGCCAAGATCGTATAAAGGACTGTCTCAGGCTCGGATATATGAAGGATAATCTTGAAGCACTAGATTGAAAAAAAAACAAGTGGAGGAGGGCCCAAGCCCAGATTTACATTCTCAGGACCAGATTGTGATTGCAACATTAATTCATAACTAAGTACATTCATATTTTCAATGGAGGAATAGCTACATCACCAAGGACAGTCCAACACTTTGAGATAGTTGTGGTGTCATCATCAATGCATATGCAGTCAATGGTGGAGGCCTAAATATTGAAGGAACCTGGACAAAGAATAGAGAAGAGCTTGGAACATAGGACAAACAAAATCTTGAAGCTTGGACAATGAAGCATTAAGGCATTGAAGAATCATTAAGGCATTGGATAGTGGAACTTTTGGAACAAGTTGAGAACTTGAGGATATGTGGAAAGTGAAGAATTGAAGTCTCATCCTATTGAAGACACCCTTGGTGGGAGAGTTCTTGGGACATCCTTTTGAAGACATCTTGTTAAGTAACATAGACTGACTTTGGAGATACTATTGAAGACATTTTAGTGAGTTGTCTTGAAGATAGTATTGAAGATCATGATGCATCATTGATGAAATCATGAGGTGACATGAAGGACTTGATTATGTATCATGAAGGACAAAAAAGAAACCTTCATGTGAAAAGATAAAGGTTGTCATTGATGACATAATGTGAAGACTACAATGAAGACTAAGTGAATATTGACAGGGCTCGTTGAAGAATACATTGGGATCCGTAAGTATAACCGAATATATCTTGATGAAATGAAGCAGGAGGTTGGAGCCTCATAGAGACAAGGTTGGTGCCTTGGAAGATAGGGTTGGAGCCCTAGAGGATAGGAGTCCTCAAGAGACCAGGTTGGAGCCCTTGAGGTTGGTGCCTCAAAATTGACAAGGTTGGAGCCTTGGAAGTCCAAGTCGGTGCTTGGGAAATACAGGTTGGAGCTTGGGAGATTGAATATTGGTGTCTTCATCTAGGGTTGGAGCCCTACATATATTGTACTTGATTTATTGTAAAGAAGAAATTAATAAAATCATTTATTCTTATTTTTCATTTTGTGTTCTAAATATAAGTGATCTAACTGGTAAAAATAACAATTGAAAAGAAATATTGATTCATTCCCCTCTTAGTATTTCCAACAAAGGGGAGTAAGATCAGAGAAGTGGCAGTGCCAGTGCCACATTGGAATTTATCATCTGGAAAAGGCGGTTTGAGTAACAAGGCCAGATGTCGGAACCTTCATTGGTTTCCTCTTCAAAACCATCACAGCTTCCTCCAAATCTTATAGTTTGATCTTTCGAGAAGCCATTGAAGTGTTTGGATCTAAGAAGAGTTGCCCAGAATTAATCCTAGAGGCGGTGTTGTTGTCAGAGATGTCTCATCACTGCCTGCATGTCTCCACTTGTCCATTTTATGCTTAAATGTAATCACTACAGTAGGCTAATTAACCAACTTAAGTTTTCTATAAATACCATATGCATTAGTAGTGTAAAGGGGAGTCCCAAAAGGGGAAAAACGCATTGTAATAGATTTTTTTGGTTGAAAGAACTCTCTTTCGGATGAATGAATGGGTATGTTGTTTTCCAGATTCTTGTGTTATGATCTGTGGTGAATTTCGTCTCCCATATAATTTTTCATTCTTTTGTTTTACATATTGTTTTCTTTCTTTACTGTGGATAGAAATTTTGTGTAGGATTTACCATAGGGTACACTCCTTAGTCCAGAAACAGTACATTATGTTTTCCTCTAAGACTTGGATGTAGAATTTAGAGACGGTCTGCTCTACCTCCATGTTAAGACCAGATTGTAGAATTCAAATATGTTTTTCTCTACATTCCTGTTGAACCTCAATCTCCCCCTATTTTCCATTTCACAAGTTTTTTAGATCCGTTGACATGGCTAGCTTGTCTGGTTGCACCTGACCTCAGTTGTTCATCCATTTGAATTTTTTTACACCTGTTTGAATCCATATTCCAATGGCCCTTTTCTGTTGCCTCAACCAAATATTCAAACAAACCTCTACACTAATAGCTAGCCTAAAATTCCCCTATAAACAAAGTTATATCTAGCAGAGAGAGCTCTCTCTGAGTCCAGGAAGGCTAGGTCCTGGACTCCAAAGCGGTTTGATGTTTCCCTCCGTGGTTTTGCCTTTGGCCTTCATAATTACAGAGTGATAACATAATGGCGACCATAATGGGGAGGAACAAAAGATATCTTCCTCAGAAATCACATCAAAGTTCAGATCTGATTACTGATGGTGGACAGTGACCAAACACAAGAAGGCTGCATTATTCACCTACCGACTCCACGATTCAAAGAGCCCAACTTTTGAGCATTCATGGCGAATCCACAACATGCTGACCAGAGTTCCTGCTGAACAAAATGACAAGGTTTGTGGCAAACCTTCTATCTAGTGAACTTCTAAATTCATTTGGGAATCATTTATCAGAATTTCAGCTTGATGAAGATTTTCTAGCAGTTGTCCTTCTCATTTTGAAGTCAAGAAAATTTAATCCTAAAGCTAAAAAAAAAAATTATGGAGATAGTTGTTGAAAGATATGAAACTGGTCTTGAACTTTTGAATTCTCAAATTCATTCATATAATTTCCGATATCCTAAGGAATTCTTGGAAAATCTTCCTTCCCCTAAGCAAGAGGAAATTGCACTAACTCTTGACTTACATATTGAGGATGATTGTGCTTTCAAGTCCCAAACTGGAGATGTGGTTTCAAGGTTTAATATTGGGGATACAACTAATCAACTAGTCATTGAAGGCCTAGAAGCAAGTATTATACATGATGCTTTAATTGATCCTATAGCAGAGTATATGAAGGTTCTTTTTAGTCCAAGATTTCAACCATGTATTCTCTATAAGGATCAAATACATCAGCAGTTTTCATTACATATTATAACTTTGGGTATGAGGACACCTAATCAAGTTATACTGTTGATTTTCCTAATAAACAGTCAAGATGTCCATCCGTTTATACTGCTACTTGACTGGTTATACTACCATTATTGTATCATTTAGAACAACATAAATTTCAGTAGAGTAGGGTAGGTAGAGTGAAAATAAAGCTCAGTACTCTGAGCATATTTCCAATTTTAGTTTCAGATTTCTTTCCAGTTTTCAGTACAAGTATTTTCTAGACTTCAGTTTGCAGAGAGTGTTGATTTCGAACTAAGCCTTCTCAACCACAGAGATTTTTGAAGCATATTAAGTTGCAGATCTGAGATCAGCCCAATGAATCAGGCCACTAGTCTTGGTGTTCTTGACACCTCTTGAAGGAGTCGTCATCCCCAATTAGAGCCACTGTTAGACTCCTGTATTTCACAGTATCACAATGTGACTGATTATTTCTTATATTTTTTACACTGAAAATAATATTCCATGACTATCATTTATTTTCAGAAAAGAAAGGGATATCCTAGTTGTCAAGAGGATCAAATGAATCTATCTTCCATTTAATTCTTTCAAAAGAGGAGAGTGTTGTTGATTAAGTGTGATGGTGAGCGAAATCCATACTGCCCTCATTCATTCCATCTACCCTCTTATTACCTTTCATTTTCCAAACTATGACACTCCCATGCTCTAAATCCCATTCAAAACCCCAAAACCCACATACATAACCTTTTTGGACTCACTACATTATAAAACCCACTTATATTAAAAAGTCAAAAATCCTAGCTCTGCCCACATTCCACACCCTGCAAATTTTAACCTTATTTCTTAATTCATCACCGAAACATTAAATCCCTGCCGATGCACTTTGATGGGGCCCATCTAAACCTTTATATATTACCAATCTGCATGAAAAACCTTTGTTTTTTCCTTTTCTTTACCCCTCCGCCTTTTTGCACCTTTCCGCGTTTAACACATCGCACTTTGCACTACGCTCATTTTATAACCTACCTTTTAAAAGTGCTTGCAAGTTATTTAAATTGTGATGCGATCGCAAAATCCCATATCGCAAATCTCAGGATGTAAGCGCCCACAAGTTAAATTTTCTAATGTGCGATGTGATCCGATCACAATCGCACATCGCAGTTTTCAAAGCATTTCCGCCAGAGGTAAATGTTAAAATCGCCGAAGTGCGATATGGGCGACATGGTAGGATGATGTAGTAGATGACATGGCAGCGATGTAGCAAATGATGTTGCAGGTGACGTGGCAGATGACATGGCAGGGTGACGTGGCATATGACATGGCAGGTGATGTATCTCTAGCCCGCATACTGCACATCACAAGTTTTAAGAGTTAAGCGTGAAGGCAAATCTTATAATCGTTGGGATGCGATGTGTGCAAATCGCAAATGATAAGCGATGGGAGTGGGAGATAAAAGGTAAAATCTATGAAATGCAATGTGAAATTCTGGGTGGGACCCGATCACAAATCGCTAATGTTAGAGGATAGGCGCAAAGGAAAATTTAAGGCAGCAGGATGCGAAGTGTGACATCGACGCGGATGCGATGCGGATTCATAATTGAAAAAAAAACATTCTCGGGTCCAGGTAAATGGGTTTTTGCGTTGTTTTGTGTGTAAAACAAGTCACGACACACCTGTGACGTTTGGATCTCATTTCATGAATAAATAGGCCAAAACACAGCAAAATGACTTGTGGTAAAGACCTGGCAAGGGGAAAAGGCTTTCCACCTCATCGCGCCACCATCATCCTTAATCCGACGGCCTATGTTTCATTCCCCCACCCCCCACTAGCCTAAATTTATCGTCACAGGGGGTTCGGACTGAGTGGTTTTCAAGAAAGGGACCCCCTTATGTGTCATTCTTTCATGAATTCGCACCCCCCCCACCTTCTAGTACCACCTACCACTTCAAGGGGGTCTGGAATACCATTTTCTCTCCTTCAAAAACCACTTTCCCCAAATAAATTGGTATCAGTTTGTAACATAGAAAGGGGAGTAATATCATAGAAGTGGTAGTGCCAACACCACATTGGAATTTATCATCCGGCAAAGGCAGTCTGAGTAACAAGGCCAGATATCAGAACCTCCATTGGTTGCCTCTTTGAAACCATCACAGCTTCCTCCAAAGCTTACTGTTTGATCTTCCAAGGAGCCATTTAAGTGTTTGGACCTATGAAGAGTTGCCCAAAATTAATCCTAGAGGTAGTGTGGTTGTCAAAGATGTCTCATCACTGCCTGCATGTCTCCACTTGTCCATTTTCTTCTTAAATGTAATAACTGCAGTAGGCATATTAACCGACTTAAGTTTTCTATAAATATTGTATGCATTAGCAGTGTAAAGGAGAGGCCCGGAAGGGGAAAAAACCATTGTAATAGATTATGCTAGTTGAAAGCACCCTATTTTGGATGAATGAATGGGTATGATGTTTTCCAGATTCTTGTGTTATGATAAGTGGTGAAGTTCTTCTCCCATGTAATTTTTCATTCTTTTGTTTTACATGTTGTTTTCTTTCTTTACTATGGATAGAAATTTTTGTGTAGGATTTACTATAGGGTTGTAGGTTTTAACCCTGTACAGAAATTATCTGCAAACGAATCTTAAAAACAGAAAATAAACAATAGCGAGAGCATAAAACATAAAACAGATATACACAGATATTTTCCCCTAAATCCCAAATCGGGACGACCAGCTTGATTTTTCATTATATTAATTTTAGTGTTACAACACATATATATACATGCCGAAGCATACACAAACCCCAATCCATTAACCCTAGATTATAACATAACCGTAGTTCCCTTAACCGGATCTACAAAATACCAAGGGCCAAAAACCATCATGCCCTAAAACCATGTGCAAACCCATGCACAAAACCATGGGTGGGTCTGCCCATCGAAAAATAGGGTCTAAAAAAATTTCCCAGGGCACTGCCCCGGACCCCGAACAAGGGGGCTGCCACCCCCCCTTGTGACCCCCCCACGCATGAATAGTCATGGAAAGAATATAACACATACCCAACAAGGGTACCCTACTCGGTCTTGAAATAGTACATTATGTTTTCCTCTAAGACTTGGATGCAGAATTCAAAGACGGTATGCTCTACCTCCATGTTAAGACCGGAATGTAGAATTCAAATATTTTCTTCTCTGCATTCTTTTTGAACCTCAATCTCCTCCTCTTTTCCATTTCATAATATGTTTAGATCCATTGACATGGCTAGCTTGCCTAGTTGCACCTGACCTCAGTTGTTCATCCATTTGAATTTTTTTACACCTGTTTCACTCCATAGCCCAATGGCCCTTTTCTGTTGCCTTAACCAAATCTTCAAACAAACCTATGCACTAATAGCTAGCCTAAAATTCCCATGTAAACAAAGTTATATCTAACATAGAGAGCCCTCTCTGAGTCCAGGAAGGCTACGTCCTGGACTCCAAAGAGGTTTGGTGTTTCCCTCAGTGGTTTTGTCTTCAGCCTTCAGAATTACAAAGTGATAACACCCCATAAAATCCCACTATTGTTATTTTTGTGCCCTTAAATTATTATTGTTAGGTAAGATAGGATTATATTGTGACCTCGTGGACTCCTATATATAGAAAGGAGGTTTTGTCATTTGTATCATCCAATAATTTTTCATTTATGTAACTTAAAAGAGGTTGCCCCCTTGAAGAGGTTGATTTCTAAGTCGTTGATATATATTTTCTTCTATTTTGTGAATTGGTTTCATAACAGAATCAGTCATCAAACTTATTTTCTTCATGGAGGAATATTCCAATACCAGATGCTAGGGACACCTATTTTTTTACTTCATCTAGTTCATAAGGCCTAGTTTGAATGTTGGATAAATTTAATACCTCAATAGGTTTTAGTTTCTTTTCAACATGTCCATAATTGGCCAAAGAGAATATTCTAAAAGATAGATGGAATTGAGGCCGAACCTTCTTGTTGGAATCTTTTAAGGCTTTGGTAATCCCATGACCAACTTTTTGGTAAGCTACTTCCCTGCATAGCAGCTTCTGGAACATAGAGTGGCAAGAAATGTGGGTGTGCGTGGATGTGCAAGACTCTGATATATGTGAATTACTCTTCACCAAAACAATTCCCAATTCCTAAGTCTTTCCATAGCTTCTAAAGAAATCTGGGGGTTTCATTTGAATATAGATTCATAAATTGGAATCATGACCTTGCGACAAATCTAATAGAAATGACAAAAATAATTGGTCTCCCAGAGTACGTTGTGGTAAATTTGAATTGATGCAGGATCAAAGATGGTCTGCCTCCATCCCATGGCTAGAAAATCAAGAGAATGATAAAGATATTCCATGACATAGGTTGACATATAAAATGGAGGGATTCTATTCTTTGAAACATTGTAGGCAGAATGGAAAAGCTAAAATATGTTTGGCCAAATTTTCGGATATTATAGTGGCTCAATAAAAAATGTACCCCTTAAAAGCCTCATCAATTAAAGGAACCTAATTGTGAGGAACTTCAAATACATTTTGATATGCATGTAAACTAAAAAGCATGGAAGCTACTTGACTAAAGGGAGAAGCGAGTGAATCTATAGAATACTTATTGTCTTGCTCCTTTTTGTGTTTTTTCATATCACGCCTCCAGTATTTAATGGAATCAATTGTATCCCTATGATTTTTTAATAATTCCTCCACATACTTTTTGTCGTAGATGCATTGAGGGTCTGGAAATTGATACATCTCCTAAAAGGATTTTGTTGAGAGAAAACCAATTGCGGTGCCCTTTCGAGTGTGAAATTCCTTTCTAAGATCTTTATCGTTTCAATAACCCATCTAACCATATCTATGTAGGGAAAAATATGAGTTCTTGCTCCAATTCTATGAAAGAACAAGTTTTTCGTGTCCTCTGGAGTTTCGTTTGAGGTGGCGGTTTCATCATCGACCATGAATAAGTGACAGTCACCATGGGACCTTCATCTTCAAAATATTTGTAAATAGTGTCCCACGAGGAATATCCTAAAACCCTGGTACAAACTATATATGTGAATAATCCTACTCCTAGAAATTTCTCATCAATGGTTTCCCTAAATGGGTCGGTTGGTTATTTCATAGACACCTTCGACTTCCCCTTGGATTTCTTCATTTCTTCTTGGTGAAAGTGGTGGATGCTTCCCTAGAAAGTAGATGGAATTACATGTTGTGGGTGCACAGAGGTCCTTACTATGGTTAACAGTTGGGCAGAGGTAGTTGTAAATAGGTGGAGCATCTTGACACAAAATGATTTGAAATAGACAAGTTTAAATTGGAATGGATAGCACATGGGGTACAACGGTCGGTTCGCAAGGTTTTTATGGGAGAAATGCAAGAGATGATGTGGGGGAGACACGTGGCAAAGTTACATTGGGTGGAGGGAAAGGGAGGAGGGTGGTGTATCGAACGGTCTTTTGCTTGCCTTCCATGCTCACCTGATAGTGTTCTTGGCCACTGACACGGTCGCCACGTCATCCAAGTAGGTGGCAGGCCCATTTTACCTCCTCCGGTGAGGTGTATGGGTAAACTTGGAGGAAAGGTTAGACCCTCGTAGGAATGGCTTCTACACCTGGGAAGGGAACAAATAGTAATTTTACCAGCCCCCCTCAATGGGATGGGTTCTTATTTTTCCTCAATGCTTCAAATTTAGAAGTTTCTCTTTCTCAATGGTGTAGAAAACCCAAAATGTGTTGAACTCTATGGGAGCTCAAGAAGCAAAGAAAGTAGTAGCAGAAATGAGAATGATCAAACTGTGAAAATGAAAGTGATCAAAGTGAAGAATGAATGGAAAACTCTCCTATTTATAACAAAATATTGAGTTAACCTCGATAATGGTGAATAATAAAATATTATTAACGAAGATCTAGATCCAACTACTTGGAATATTATATTATATTTTTTTGGAGGGAAATTTTTTTAAAATTAGTAAAATACCTTTATTTATAAATAATAAACAAATAAATGATTTATTTATAATTTAAAGAATGTGTTTAAATAATAATAAATAAATAATGATTTATTTAATTATTTCTATATTATTTAGTCAAAATTAATAAGGAATAATAACTAAATAATGATTTACTTAATTATTCCTAGAGAAAAATAAGAAAAATAATGATTTATCTAATTATTTCTCATAATTGAGTTAAATATGACCAGGAATATTATTTAAACTGTGGTTTAATTAATTATTCCTGGAGGAAAACCAAATAAATAAGGATTTATTTAATTATTCCTCATGGGGTTTCTTGTTGAAACCATAAATAACTTAACAAGATATGGTTTATTAAAATATTTCTTATAGTGAAAGAAATTTTACTATGGGAAAATTGGTCTTACATGGTGTACTTTGATCCATATAATTGTAAATGGTTAGATGACCAAACTTTGGTGTAACACCTGGAATTAACCACAACTGTCGATTTGTGTGATTCACTTTATTGACTATGACTTTGTGGGGGCTAGCATCGGCTTAACTGTCGCACTTGTTACCCCACCAAAGCTTCTCCTAGATGAGGTCGCTTCCATATGGATAGAGATCCTCCCTATAGGTGGTGTTTACTTAACCATTTACATTTGAAAATGGGGAAGGGCCCACTGCCACTTGGCAGCTCCTGTGCACCAAGAAATGGTGTTTCCTAGGACTTCCTCATTGTTGAATTGGAACTCAGATACCTTGATGCTCTAATCCCTTTGTCCCCGGAAGTCTGAATCCTTTTGAAATGTAATTAGAAATTGTTACGAGGTTCTGAACCTACGAGGTATGCTTATAGGATGACATCATGTTGACCTCAACCAAGCCACATTTTGACTCATGATCGGTCCAAGTGTCATCCATATATGGGCCCTTTGGGTTCACAAAAACTCCAAAATTTCTTGCCACGTGTCCAAATCCTGGTGGACGGTTGCTGACATCACCTTTTCCCAATGAAATTTTTCTAGCTATGTGGTCGAAGGAGAGAGAAAAGGGTCCTTAATCCTTTTCTTTTTTATTCATTTCTTTATAAATAGTTTTGTCCTAATGCCTTCAAAAAAAATTAACCAAAATATATGGGGTTTCAGGGCCGCAGGATTTAGTCCTCTTATTTATGTTACATAGTTTCATCAGTAGATAGCCCTAGCTCCGAAAGTTGATGGATCCATGGTCCCCTGGTCCCTGAATATTTTTTAAATTTATTTTCTCATGAGTTACGGGATTTTTGGATCACGGGTTCGAGGGGTCTCTAGGATTTTGAACTTTATGAGCCCAACTTTGACTACCTCTATCTCTTGATCTAGGAGGTCATTTTCAGACTTCTTTATATTGTTTTAAATCTCTTCCATATCAATTTTTTATTGAGTGTGTCCAATGTGCTCGTTGAGCTCATCTTATTCTACAAAAATGGATTGAAAATTTGCTATACTTTTCACCTTGAGCCTTTTTCTATATGAAGGATAGAAAAAAGGAAGATGAGGGTACAACGTCAGCTCCAACTTTGGACGTTGTCTTGTTGGAAAGGAACTAAGAACTTGTAGACTAGTAGCCTTGTTGGGCATGGAGTCAAAAATATACACAAAAATTAAAATGAAATAAACACCTTGGTACTTACAATGGTTCACTGGTATTTACAATGGAAGTGGATACATGAATTTAGTGTTGAAAGTAGTGTTTGAGGTCTTGCCCATTTACAGGAAGCTCAAACACTTCACCATCCAGATTTTCTAGCAAGAATGTGTTGTTACCTTTGGCTTCAACTACCTTGAAGGGCCCAAACCGCAAAGGATCAAATCTTTCATACTTACCTTTATCTTCTCTCCTGGCATCCCATCTAAGCATAAGGTCACCTGGCTAGAAAATTCTATCTTTGGAATTTTTATCAAAAAAACCCTTCATCTTGTCATAGTACTTGATCATACTATGAGTCACCTACTCTCTTTTCTCCTGCAATTCAACCATCTCATGGTAAATTGATTAGGCTCCTCCTCTTATTCTTAAATTAAATTATTCGTCGGCATATCCAATTGACTAGGGAACAATGTTGCAAAACCATATAGTAATTCAAATTGTGATTTTCCAGTGGACCTTTTTGTTGTGACTATGTTTTCTCAAAGACAAAATTTAAACTCTGAGTCTTATTGTTTCTTTTTCTCTGCAATAGTCTTATTTAAAATCCTCACAAAAGTATTGTTTGGTGACTCTACCAACCCATTCCCCAGTGGATAATAGGTGGCTGAGTAACCAAGTATGACATTATACTTCTGGCAGAAATCCATAAATTTTGCAGACTTAAACACCTTAGGATTATCAGTCACTACCTTCTTCAAACAGCCAAATCTAGCAAAACTATTTTCTTCAAGAAATTATATAACCATCGAATTAGTTTCAGTCTAGGTAGGAATGGCTTCTACCCACTTTGTAAAATAGTCAGTAGCTCTCAAAATCCATTTATGCTACCAACTAGAAGGTGGGTGGATCTCTCCTATAATTTCCAATCCCCAGTGCCTAAAAGGTTCCTCCACAAAAACTATAATCAATGACAATGAAGCTAGCTTCTTCTTCTCTGCGAAAATCTAGCATTCTCAACAACCTTTCACTAGCTTATAAACATGAGAAAACAATGTAGGCTAGTAAAAACCAACATTCAAGATATTACTTGTTGTAAACTTCCAATTATAATGGCCTCCAAAATCACAACCATGCTATTCATTTATAATCTCACGAACTTCATATTTTTTTAAGCACAACAATAATATACCAATAGGATCCTTCCAATACAATTCACCATTTGTGATTACATATTTCTATGATTTCATCCTCATAGCATTGTATTTATTTTTTTCCAAATATGTTGGAAAACTAAGAAATAATAAATAATGGAAAATACTTGTGTACCAATCTGAACAAGATATTTATAAGAAATTCTATTAATGTGTTCACTAGATTGGCCCTCCTTACCTATTGCACTTGATCCAAAAGTCTCAGCCAATGAATTTATTCCCATTTCTTGACAATTTGCCTCTGATAATATCTTGTCTAAACCCTTCCCCTTTATTAATTTAGTTGGCTTGATGTCCATGTCATACTCCTGAATTTTGGCTATCCACTTGCCCCTTTTTCCCTTGTTGTCTCCCTGTGTGAGAATGACCTTCACAATTGTTGTAGGAACATAGTAAATTATCTTAGATTGAAAAATATAAGTCCTAACAACCTTCACGGTCTTAACCAGAGCATAAGCTTGTTTTTCCAAGGTGTCATACTTCAATTTTTCATCCCTTAGTACTTGGCTAAAAAATTCCATTGGTTGTTCTTTATCTTCTTAATTTTTTGCAATAGGACAGTTGCAATAGTGTTAGGAATGCAAAATAAAATATGAGAAATGGTTTTTTGATAATTGGGGCTAGCCAAGACTGGAGCCTCTCCAAAGGTCCTCTTAATTCTGGAAAATGATTTTTTTGCCTCTATAATCCATTTGACCTCTCTTTTCTTTTTCAACATGTCTATAATCTCCCTTACAATCTCAAGGTAGTTGGGCACAAATCTCCTCGACAAGTTTATCCTCCATAGAAAGACTTGTATCTCCTTTTTATTTATTGGAAAAGGGATGGTACTAATTGTTTCAACCCTTTTGGGGTCAATTTTCACTCCCTCTATTGAGACTGTATGCCTCAAATTTTTCCTTCTCTGAGGGAAAATTGATACTACTTTGGTTTCATGGACAAACTATACTTCCTGCACTTCTCAAATGTGTGATGCAAATGTTGCAAGTGTTCATCATCAAACATTGAGAACATTGTTATATCATCTAGGTAAATCATCACAAATTTTAGCTTCTCCCCAAAAAACGTTATATCCATTTTCCTTTGAAAATTAGCTCAAGGATTCATGAGACGAAAATGCATTTGGGCGTACCTGAATTTCCCCCAAGGTGTGGTGAAGGTTGTCTTTTTTATATCTTCGGGATGTACAGCAATCTGGTTGTACCCAGAGAACCCATTGATCATGGACAATCTTAACGACCCCACCACCTTCTGCAAAATATAATCCATGTAGAAATCAATTCTAGATTCAAAACTGCTCATGTAATTTACTAAAACATAAGACTCAAATCTACTCTGTTCATTTGCAGAAGAAAATTCACGATCGAGAACACATATAAAAAACGTGCATCGTGATTCAACACATATGCATAGATATTAATCTGTGGGAAAGAAAATTCTCAAAACCCCTTCCTATCTGTATTGCATTAATCAAAGAATCTGGTTGAATGCAATATGCTTTCTCAACCTTGAGCACAACCTGCATAAATATCTTCTATCTTGTTGCATCACTCACTAACTCTAGTCAACACTTAACCAATTTCTTATCCTACCAAGATCCTATTTCCTTTTGATATTTCTTTGGGTATTAGGCCCCGATCAATTAGGAAATTACCTCATCTGGATTGCACAATTACTTTAGGGTCTACCTCTGACTGCATGCACCACCTATACAATTTGGAAAATTCTACAATTGATAGTACATTTCCCTTGAACTCCAATCTCAATTAGGTAACTCAAATTCTCTGCATGCATGAGATAATTTTGGATGATTGATCAGTTAACTAGTTAAACACTGAAGTTTAACCTCACTGTTAGGCCTCCAACTAGTTCATCCAATAGTTGGAACTAGTTTAACTGACCTTAGCTCAGTTTAATTGAATTAAATTGTTACAACTGGAATTAAACTCAACCTAGGCTCCTAAAAAATAGGAAACATTGTACACAACTAAATTTAAGCCCTCAACTCGAATAAATTAAGCTAATTGAGTGATAAAAACTCAATTAACTCATTCAAGTTGTCTTGTGATGTGTAATTTTTATTTTCTCCTAATTTAATTCAAGGGAGAATTAAATCAGGATTTTCTTGTTGTCGTTTTTCAACACTCCCTCTGAGCAAGAAAGGGATTCACATATACCATGATCCAACACCTTTGGAATGTACTTCATGCAACACTTCTCACTTTTCTTGTTGCTAATACAAAATATGCAACTAAAAAGCATCCAAAAAATAAAATAAAATAATCACTGAATCAATCTACAACTATCGACTGGGAAAATTTTGTTGTTGTTAACTCTGATACTGAGGCTCTTGCTCTATTTTCAATACTACTTTTCACTCCTTAGTATATAACTGAAATTTATCCTTCTTTTACTGAATATTATGGGCCCTTGTAGCAAGTTAATGATCCATGAGACAAAAAACACCTCAATGGACCCTACACAAATTTTTGCACCCCTAGAACTATTGCTTCACATCACCCAACCTCACACCCAGAGGTATGGATGCATGTGCTCCCTCTGCCCACTTGGATTGAAATATCTCCCTATTGGAGGTCTCTTCTTGAGTGTATGTATCCACTCTTCCTATTATCTGCTTCTCCATTTGTAGCTACTCCACAATTTCACGAGGCTTCTTCTGAGGCTACATGTTGTGAGGTCTAACATGCCCCTTCTCAACCACAAAATCTATAACCTTTTCCTTGATCCTCAAGGATTATCATTCATATTATACCTCAAGTGTATAAAGGTTCTTGACTCACACACCGATCTGCTTCACCCATCTCGTGGCGATGTGTCTAAGGAAAACCTTCCCTTTTCTAAATATAACATCATAGCCATGGTCTTCCAATACCGCGATGGAAACAATATTTTTCTTCAGAATTGGAACAAACATCACATCCTACAGCCTGAGAGGGGAGCCAGACTCCCTCTAAAAAGTAATTTTACCAATATCGGTCTCTCTATAACTCCCATCATCTCCAAACACAATGTTCTGCCTGATGTATTTGTTCTCCAAGTCATTGAAGAAATCTCTAGTCCCTGTCATGTGGAATGAGGCACCGTTGTCGAGATACCACATACTTCCCATTAATTTTCTTCCTGTGCATGCAATGAAAGTAAAATAAAGCTTTAATTGTGAAGCTAGAGCTTCACCTACTTCTACTATTGTATGATTATTCTTTCTTTCCTTATTCTATGGACATTTCGTCGCTTAGTTTCTGAATTCATGACATTGAAAGAACTTAATATCGAACAAGTCTTCCTTCTTTCCCTCCTCGCCTTGGGAATTATTTCCCTTGGATTTGCAAGTTCCTCTTCCTCTTCTTTGGATGAGGCCCCATCTCTGTTGTCCCGCCTTATTTATTCTTGCACTTGATTAGACCATAACCGCTCCCAAATTGGTAGTTTGTATCTATCATTCACAAAATATTGATAATTGTGTCAATTCTTAGGAAGAACCAACAGAGCTAGAGCTACCAAATATTCTTCTGGAATAGTAACACCAACCTCACCAAGCTCATCATGACACTATGTAAATTTCTCAGGTACTGTGGAATTGTGTCATTCTTTTTCATATTTATAATCCGAAGCTTGTCCTTGAGTGTCATCTTCTTATGGTCACTATTGTTCTCAAACAATCCTATCAGTGTTTTCCACATCATGAATTGATTTTCATTCCCATGGATATTCGAGACAATATGATATCAAACTCCCTCCAATATGATCCTCCTCGCTTTAGCCACATCCTTCTTCCACTGAGCGAGATCCTGGGAATTATGTGTTTGGGGATTTATTACATTAGTCTTGATATAATATAGCATCCCATTTTCATCCAATACTGCCTCCAGGTGGATATTCCATGCCACAAAATGTGTGGTTCCTTCCAAAGCATACTCGATCCTGAGTCCATCGAAAGCCACCTTCTCAGTCTTAGAGAAAACTTGTAACACTGGTCTTCAAAGTCAAACCTCCTACATTGGAATCTTTGAATTCTCTTCTCTACTGTGAATATAGCTCTGATACAGTGTAGAAATTAATTGTAGATCCAAAACTTCTCATGTAAATTACTAAAACATAAGACTCAAATCTACTCTACTCATCTGCGAAATCAAATTCACAATCGAGAAAACATATCAAAAACATTCATCATGATTCAACACACATACATAGAGATTTATCTAGGGGAAAGCAACTGCTCAAAACCCATTTCTATATGTATAGCATCAATCAAAGAATTTGGATGAATATAATATGCTTGCTGAGCTCAACCTGCATAAGTATATTCTATCTTGTTACTTCAATGACTGACTTTGGTCAATACTTCACCAATTTCTCTTTCTGAAAACTCTTATTTTCTTCATTGTTTCTCTGGGAATCAGGCCCCTGTTAATTAGGAAATTACCTCATCTGGATTTCGCACTTACTTCAGGGTCTTCCCCTAACTGCATGCACCACCTGTACAATTTCGAAAATTCTACAATTAATAGTACATTTCCCTTGAACTATAATCTCAACTGGGTAACTCTAATTATCTGCATGCATGAGCTAATTTAGGCTGATTGATTATTTAACTGGTTAAACATTGAAGTTGCACCCCATTGCTAGACATCCCACTAGTTCGTCCAACAGGTCGAACTAGTTTAACTGACCTTAACTAAATTTAACTGAATTAAATTGTTGCAGCTGAAATTAAACTCAACCTAGGCTCCTAAAATTTAAGAATCACTGTACACAACTCAAGTTAAGCCCTCAACTCTAATTAACTAAGCTAACTGAGTGATAACCAATTAGTTAACTCATTCAAGTTGTATTTTGATGTGGAATTTTCATTTTCTCCTAATTTAATTCAAGGGAAAATTAAATCAGGATTTTCTTGTTACCATTTTTCAATAATCCATCTTGGGAAGGGGGTAATTATCCTTTAGGGAGGCCCTATTTAGGTTTCTAAAATCTAAGCACAACCTTATCTCTCCATTCTTATTTCTAACAGGGACCAGATTAGCAACCCAATCTGAATATCTCAAAGGTACAATGATTTTAGCTTGGAGAATTTTTCTTATTTATTTCTCTATTAAGGGGAGAAGCATGGGATTTATTTGCATAAGCTTATGTTTGTGAGGTTTAATTACAGAATTTAGAGGAATATTATGTGGAATGATATTGATATTATAAATCTTCAAGTCATCATAGACCCAAGCAAAAATATCATCATACTTTTTGAACGGGTCAAGATACTTTTGTTTGTACCATTCTGGGATCCCCTTGGCCAACTCAATTAGTTTGGGTTTTTTTTTTGTGCCAATATTATAGTCTTATGTATCCTCATCACACTCCTTGGTTGGTTTGATTGCCACAACATTAACATCATAAAACCTTTCCAATGGAACTAGCCCCTTTGGAATTATGTTTCCCTTCAGCTACAAAATTTTATTCCCGACCATAGATTCTTCCCAAGGCACTTGTTGTTTAGCGGCTTCAATTTCCCCAATATATTCACCCTTTTGGTCTATTAAAACATTAGAAAACTCCCAAATCACTTCCATAAACCTTTTAATTTGATCCTCATCCTCAAACACCTGCCAGTATTTTACATTGTTAGGCACTAAGGGTCTGTTTCTAACTTCCACTTCATACCTTAGCAGGGGATTTTGTGGGGGATTGAAAGTGTTGGTTGGTGTTTCCAAGGAATATGCCATTTTTTTCTCCTTGGGAAGAAATTGAATATTAAATTCCAAAAATAAATTCTGAACTAGGTCCCACACCTCATTTCTATAGGATTTTAACTTGGGATGTTTGGTTTGGCACAAATTCTTAATTTGTTTCACAATCAGTTTAGAATATCCAAAAACTAATAAAAATTCAAATTTCATATCTCTAGCAACTTGTAGGGCCAAAGCCAATGCTTCATATTCGATGACGTTATTTGTAGTGTCAAATTGCAACTTATATGAAAGAGGCATGAGGTTACCTTCATGGGATCTCAACAACACTCCTGCTTTGTTTCCTTCCTTGAAGTAGGATCCATCAAAGTATAAATTTCACACATAGCTAACTTTCACTTGTTGTTGATTGGCCTGTGAGGGAATTTCCACTTGGGTATCCTCCATAACTTGATCATCCATCTCCAGCAAAAAGCATGAAAGATATTTTTCTTGGCCATATACAATAGATTTTTTTGAATTATCTACTCTACTGATAGTTTTTACGAACATCGATTATTTGTACAGTCTGCACTCTTCTCCACCAAACACTGGAATAGTGGAATATGTAAGATCTAGTTTGATGGACCCTCCAAGCTTCATTCCCCGGGATCTAGAGAGAAGCATACCAAATCATGTTGGAATTTCTACAACCACAATATCCATTACCAAGATATTCACAGGAATTTGAGCTATATTAACTGCTAAATCCTTGATCATACCAAGGCATTTCACCTTATAGAATCAAAGGAATACAATTCCTTATAATGTTTTTTTATTTGCATGCCTAATTGTTCCATAACAGTCAAAGAAATAAGATTATGAGAATCCTATGAATCAATCGTGCAATTATGCAATAATAAATCATGAATCGATAGTG
This sequence comes from Pinus albicaulis, assembly GCA_034641835.2. Taxonomy (NCBI): domain Eukaryota; kingdom Viridiplantae; phylum Streptophyta; class Pinopsida; order Pinales; family Pinaceae; genus Pinus; species Pinus albicaulis. Next base: position 285,409,830 of record CM076576.1, read on the forward strand.
TAACATAGAATGGAGGAGTGGAAGGGTCTTGCTCCTCCACATGTGGTCCGAACATGACTAGAGGCCTTTCTTCCTGCAAATTTAAGTTTTCTTGTGATAAGGAAATATAAGACACGTCCATGAACTCAGAGAATTGTCTTTTTATAAAAAATTTGCTTCAACAATTCAACCAAGGGAACAAATATCTTTAGTTTCTCTAACTCTTTTTGTAAACGTAAAACAGAGGCACTACTATCCCCCTTCACTAGCTCAATTGGCTCATCGTTTTCTCGATGTATTTCATTTTCTTTCACTGGTATTTTATTTTTATTTGTATATTCATATTTAGAATGAATGGGGTGTTAGGTTTCTCCTTTGGTTGGTGGATCAGAGCTGGCAGGTTTTTTCCCCTTATTGGTTGGTTTGGGGGTGGCAGGTTGGACAATGTCTTCATTTTGGTCTTGTGTCTGGGATTATTTTCTAGATCTCAAATTATATCACCTATGCAATTGTGCTTGCATGAAATTAGAAAACTTCGTACAGTAAGCATCTATCTCTTATTCATCCTAAGGGACATTTTTATCATCCTCCTCTCCTCCTTGTGCTTATGTCTCATGATTTTCATCTAAAAGAGTTAAGTATTGATTCTCCTAAACCTCAATAACATCCTCGATACTTTCCTTAAGATCATCCTCCAAATAAAGGGGAATTTGTATTTGGTCTTGCTGGTATTTTCTTTGTCTTTGCAATAGTTGAAAAGGAGGTATATTATAATGGGGATCAAAGTTTTTGTTGGGGCCTTGTTGGATCAGTCAAGGAGGATTTCTTTTTTCCAAATCTAGCTTCACCAACATGTTTCAAAGATTTATAATCAACTTATTCATCTCATCCAAACTCTTCTCTTGAGAATCCCTTGCTTGGCTAGAGGGGTTGGTTTCCTCTTTTCATCTTATCCTATCACTATGTTCTCCCTTTCCTTTCAACTTCCCTGCAAATGAAAAGTTTGCTTCAACTTCTAGAGCATGAATCTGGTTATGGTCCAGTGTGAGGGATCTCCTCTCTCTGAGGATAAATCTGAAATCTGACTTAAAGGCCCCAACAAACACCACCTTAGTTTCTTCCTACGGAGATTTAATCTCAACAGGAAGGTTTCTATACAATTTATTAAATATTTTTATAAATTTTGTGGCATTGTCATTGTGTCTTTTCTTTATTGCATTAAATTCGGTGAAAAAATATCCATGATATTTCTTCTTCCCCCATTTCTTCATAAAGTTTTTCTCCAATTCCTCCCAAGTGTTAATTGAGTTTTTTGGCAATTTTTTGAACCATTTTCTAGCCTCCTCATTTAAAGACTCGACAAACATCCTCAAAACTACATCCAAATGTTCTACATTTAAGTTTTCTGCAAATGCAAATAATATCTTAATATTTTTTTGGGTTGTGACATCATCTTCCCCAGTGAATATAGGCACGAGCTTGAGATATTATTGGGGCATTGTGTTCACATGTTTTTATAGATTCAGAGGAGCATATATGTTGAGTAAAAATCTAGGGACAACCATATTTGTAGACGAGGTTGAAAATGATTCGTTGCAGAGCCTGGGTGAGATATTGGATGAACAACACTAGAAAATATTTGGTGTGAAGTAATTGTGGGGGTTTGAGATGCAATAGTAATAAGAATATATTTGACTTCTTCAACTTATAGGAAGGTATTATATGTGAAAGGATCGGAACTGATAAATATCTCTTCAGACTTAGGTTCCAAGAAGTAAAAGTTGGGTGGCAGAAAACATTCTTCTGAAAATTCAAAACTTTGGATCAGGTTTCAAGATATTTTATCTCAGCTTTTTGAGAACTATAAGTCAAGGCCTCTTGGGTAAAAACAACATAATTTGGATTTCTTGGGGTTCTTTCTCTCCATATTCTCCTGTAGATAATTCTTTTTGGGTCAAAGAGAGGAGTATTTTTTTTTAGAGATATATGAACAAGTATGAGGCCTTCTAAAACCCAAGGTTACAGCCTAAGGAATCTTCTAGTTGAGAAATCTCAACCCACACTTCCTTTGCTCACCATACAAAAGGAATGTGAAGATATCATACACAGAGAAATATATTATAATTCGTTCCCCGAAAATGGAGCCACAATATGCTGTAGCTCCTAGAGACAAACCTCGGGTTGAGGAGAAGGGTTAGTTCATAGGACATCTTAGTGTCTCTTTAAGATAGATCTATGTTTCTCAATATTTAAATATAAAATCATTTGAATGTGGCTCAATTATATTACTCATAGTAAAATCACATTTCACACATTAACAATATTTTGTTCTAAATAATTAAAGTTCATCCATGGTAGCCTACACATAGATAGTGAAGTTTCTTTCACTGTTGTAGTATAGGTGAAGGAAGGAATAAAATAAATAAATATGGTGCAAAGGGATAATGATATAATCTTGTGCACTAAATTTCAACGTAATTATGAATAGACAAAGAGAACAAAATAAAAAACCATGGAGTGCATTGTAATTTCTTCAATCTCACATATTACATGTACCATTTTCCATAGCATGGCATAGATAAATTTGACATACAATAGTGAGTTCCAACAGCTACAATTACATGATTTATAAGAGGAAACAAACTCTTATGAAAATGACAAAAAAATATATAAACACATACTCCACATATCAGTGCCTGGAATCATCAAAAACTTCTTCATTAATATTCAATAACAGCATACATGCCATAAATCCTCAATGTTTGGTCCCTATATTACTAGTGTAGTCCCTTATTGTAGCCCCCTTATTGCTATTTTTGTACCCATGTAACCCCAATATTCTTATTATTGTGACCTTACATTATTATTGTTAGGTCGGCTAGGATTATATTGTGACTCCATGGACTACTGTATATAGAAGGAGGTTTTTTCATTTGTATCATCCAATAATTTTTCATTTATGTAATGTAAAATAGGTTTCCCCCTAGAAGTGGCTTATTTATAAGGTGTTGATCTCTCTTTTCTTCTATTTTTGAAGCTAGTTTCATAACATTTGGTTTCAGATCTTTGGATTCTAGGGTTTCGATGCTCCAAATAGGTCATTGTGGTATTTTCGCTATAACGTTTTTCTACGAAGGTTCAGAAGCTGAAATTTGTATCACAAGAAGCCGAAATCCTGAGGAACTTTGTGCAAAAATTTCAAATATTCGTTTGCAATATTTTAGGAGATATGATCTATGGAAGTTAGGGTTTTTGCAGGATCTCGAATTTCATCTAAAAAATGTGACCTTGGTAAAATCGTCATAAATCTCTCTCTGAGTATCGAATTTGAATTCTGTAAAAAGTTGCCAAAAGTGCACAGACTTTAGTTTCCTGTGCCTCAATTTCAGAGTCGAAGGAGGAAAAAGGAACACGTGGCACACCATACAATTTCTCTCTACTGAACCAATCCATAATTAGGTCATTGTGGGAGATTGGGCATAACTTCGTCTTGAAGCATCCAAATTAAGCCAGACCTATGGCATTCGAAAGAAGCTTTACAGGGCTACTACAAGACTAAATTTTAGATATTGAAGATACGAAATTATAGAGATACATCAGTTTAAATATCGAGCTCCTCAAAAGCAAGAAAAAGGTGCGTATGTTTTTTTTTTCAAATTGCATAAGTCTTGTTTGAAAAAACAGTTTGAAGTGATTCCAAGGGAATATTGAAACATAGATATCAGTATTGGGTTCTAAAATACCACCTAAAAAGAATTCAACACCCATCAAGCCTTCAGAAGGCTCTACTATGACTCATGAAGAGGAAGAAGTGCAACATGGCATATCAAAATTACAATAGAAAATGCACCAAATTTCGCTCTTGCAAAGAGAAACAAAAAATGAAATGGAAGTTTTGAAGAAAGGCGTGGAAGCTAAGATGGATGGTTTGAAGAAAGGCATGTAAGCTAAGATGGACGTTTTAAGAATGGCATGGAAGCTAATATGGATGGCATGGAAGCTAGCATGGATGATCTAGGTGGATATTGGTGGCAACCCGCCTATTCCACTGAGGGCTCCACCATTGTTTCTTTCAGTTTTTCAGTTTCCTTAATTATATCACACTTTACTATTTTTAGTTTTTTGGGTCCTAAACTTCCAGAGCCGTTTTGAGGCCCTAAACGACATTTTTTAGCCATCGCTTCTCTGGTGAATATGTCTATTTGATACTTGATATTATTTTTTAGTAGTTGTAGTCCTTGGATAGATATTTCTAACGATGTATCATGTGCATCAAATAGAGATAGTATGCCAAAGTTATGACCTCGGGAAATTGATGTAACAATTTACCCCTACGAAGCCCATATTCTAGTGTTTCATCTCCTAGGGTTAGTTTTTTGGATTTTTAGGGTTTTCCATTATTTCTCAATAATATATAGGCCTTCGAGCCTCATTGTATCACAGAGTTCAGAGGCCAGTAGCCACCACATCTCTTCTCATATATAAGCTACCAGTGCCCTAGCTAGTTTATTTTCATTTTGTCTGTAAATAAATTTCAGTTCTTTGATATTAATGAAAAGACGTGCTATTTCTGCTGCATTTTTATATTTATGGTCATATGTGTATTCTGTTGTGTTCCTGCATAAATCTGGATCAGTAATTCCAAGGGAATATTGAAACATAGATATCAGTATTAGGTTCTCAAATACCACCAAAAAAGAATTCAACACCCACTAAGCCTTCAAAAGGCTCTACTATGACTCATGAAGAGGAAGAAGTGCAACATGACATATCAAAATTACAAGAGCAAGTGCACCAAATTTCGTGTTATGTATATTTTATTAATTATTAGTTAGATATAGTTATCTTAGGTTTTATTAAGTGAAAGGGCATGATCAAAGATCATGCCTCTTCGCTAAGGGACACCATAAGGCTATATTTAAAGCCTTGGTGATTCCCCATTGTAATCATATCTCATATCTCATCTTTTATCAACATAATATATATATTTATCAAGTTATCAGAGTTTTTACACTCCATTGGTATCAGAGCCATCGCTCTTTGGGGTCTGTGTGATCACCTAGAATTAAGCAATTACAAGAAAATTCCAAAATTGCAGATTTTTTTAAAAACCAAGTGCTGGTGGGTAGCAACATTTGTTTTTTAAAAGAAGAAGAAGGAAGAAATATATACATTAATAAAATAAAAGAGAGAAGGAAAGTTAACATAAAGGGGGAAATAAATTAAAAGAAAAAAAAAAAAATATATATATATATATATATATATATATATATATATAAAAGAAAATAGTTCCAAAAGAAAAAGAAAAATAAAAAGTAAAAAGAGATATATATATATAAAGAAGTACATATACGTACTTGTGAAGACAAAGTAAAATTAAAAAGGAAGGGTAATTGCTCGTGGTTTTGGGCCCATGGTAATTGCCCATGGTATTAAAACCCATTTCCCCTTTTCAAAACAACGTGCCTTTTCAAAACAAAGTGACTTTTAAAAACAACGTGACTTTTCAAGGTTAACAATCTTTTTCCCCATAATTATATATATATATATATATATATATATATATATATATATATATATATATATATATATATATATATATATATATATATATAATTCAAATAATAAAATAATAATAATAATTATTATTATTATTATTATTTAAAAATATATATATATATATATATATATATATAATAGAAATTATTATTATTATTTCAAAAAAAAAAAAAATTTAATTAATTAATTAAATATTAATTAATTAATTAATTTCAAAAAAAAAAGAGAGGGAAAAACTGGCAGAAAAATATTCCCCACCTCATACATGTCAATGTCTTCATCGATGTCGATGGCCGAATTCCAGAAGAAATTGGTGGATCTTGAGAAACAGATCAATAATAATTCATATGACTTTGGAAAAAGATTAGTCGATCTTGAAGGTACAGTTGCAAGACACTCCAATGACATCAAAAAGGTTCATGATACGACAAATCGAATAGAAAGACAAATGTGGCTAAATCATTACGAGGTCACAGAAAAGCATAGCGAAGCAATGAACAAGATGACAGAACTCTTTAATAAGCTAAATGATAAGATAGATAAGTTAAGTCAGACACAACTTCCAATATTCCCAAATGTCGAACATAATCAACTAAAAAATTCAGCTAATTTAGATCATCATCATGAATATAACATGTTTGAAAAAGAGCAATTAAATGAGGTTGAATTGGAAATCAGCTCACATGAAGGCTATAGTGTTGAACCACCTAGAAGTATAGACTCTAAAATCAACCATGAAAGTTATAGAGTTGAGAAACCAAGAGAAGAAAATGCAACTCAATCCACTTATAAAGCCAGTAATGCAACAACAGAAGTTATTGAAAACTTTTATATAAATGAAAATCCAATGGCAGAAAAAGAAACAATGTTGGTGAAGGAGCCACATAAATAATTTAACGTGACTGTTATCATAGATGCAACAACAGACATAGTCATTGAAAATGAAAGAATCCATGAAAATACAGTTTCTTATAAACAACAAAATGTTTCATCCCCAGAATTGAAAGAAAAATGTGAAGAGATAAACACATTCGAAGCCACTAATACAGTGCCAGAAGCTGTTGAGGCCTTCGATGTTCACGCAGATATGGTTGTTAAGAAGGAAGCATTTGATGATGAGGAGAAGTTGCATCGAATGATAATTTTTGGTAACTTACCTCTAAATCTAAAGAGAAATCACGAAAAATCACTAGAAGAACAAGGAATAGTTAGGAAACACGAAAAAGTCTTCCAAGACCTCCCAATAAAAATACCTCCTAATAAGGAACATGAACATCCAATAGAAGTCAAGAAAGGACCCGACCCTGTCTATATCAAATCTTGTCGCTATCCACATCACCAACATATGGAGCTCGAGAAGATGCTTCATGATCTTTTTAAAATGTGGGAAGCAAGAGCCCACCGCTCAAGAAACCCAGGCGTTCGTCAACATTGTCCATCGTTATGTATGCTTTGAGGACAAATCATCTTTAAGAGAGGGGCAATGTTATGTATATTTTATTAATTATTAGTTAGATATAGTTATCTTAGGTTTTATTAAGTGAAAGGGCATGATCAAAGATCATGCCTCTTTGCTAAGGGACACCATAAGGCTATATTTAAAGCCTTGGTGATTCCCCATTGTAATCATATCTCATATCTCATCTTTTATCAACATAATATATATATTTATCAAGTTATCAGAGTTTTTACACTCCATTTCGCTCTCACAAAGAGCAACAAAAAATGAAATGGAAGTTTTGAAGAAATGCGTGGAAGCTAAGATGGATGGTTTGAAGAAAGGCATGTAAGCTAAGATAGATGGTTTGAAGAATGGCATGGAAGCTAAGATGGATGGCATGGAAGCTGGCATGGAAGATAATATGGATGACATGGAAGCTAATATCGATGAAAAAATGAAAGACAACATGGAAGACATGAAGAATGATCTAAAAGAAGACATGGAAGATTTGACAAGGTTGATACAAGAAACGATTCCTAATGGCGGAAAGATAGTAGAGGAAACTCATGATGAGAAAAAAATAAATGTTAATCGTGATTTCATGAAATCTAATGTTGGATTGAAGACCCACCATATTCCAAAGATCAATATGAGGAATTTTGATGGCAAGGATCCTGTAACATGCATACTACAGATGGAGCAATATTTTGATCTCAATAATGTGAAAAACACAAAAAAGGTACGCATTGTAACTTTATATTTAGAACAAAATACATTTGTATGGTATCGATGGATTTTCTCCCGTAAATCAATTGTCACTTGGTCAGATTTTAAGGATGAAATGATAGCACATTATGAGGATACAAAGAGCAACACATTCTTTAGCCAATTGATAAATCTCAAACAAAAGGGTTCAGTGGTGGAGCACATTGAGTAGTTGATATTCCAAAGGAACACGGGATTGATGTTTTCATAGGGACTTTAAAGGATAACATAAAACATGAGGTTCGATTTTGGGGACCTGATTCATTCAAGAAGGCATTCAGGTTGGCAAGAAAAATCGAATGTAAAATTATGGCGAAAAGGAAGCCTACCACTCACATCTATAAATATGGAAGTGTTGCTACTCTTAGACTTCCACAACCTACAAGGATGACACCACAACAATTGGAAGAAAAAAGAGAAAAAGGGCTTTGATATAGTTGTGATAGAAAATACACTAAAGGTCATAAGTGTGCTGAGAAGAAATTATTTTACATAGATTGTGAAGAGGAGGAAGAAAATGAACAAGAAACTTCAAAAGAAGAGGATATACACCAGGAACCAACCCAAAGAGAAAGAAGAAATGAGCCCAACCATATCGTGTAATGCATTGGCAGGAATTACCACTCCTCAAACTCTCAAGATAGAAGGACATATCGAGAATAAAAAGGTAATAGTGTTGATTTATTCCGGTAGTACCCATATTTTTATTCACTGTAAGGTAGCCAAGGAATTGAATTGCTTCCTATACCCAACACCATAATGTCAAGTGATGGTTGCAAATAGAGGAACTATAAATTTCTCTTGAAAATGCCATAATATCAAGCTAGAAATGGGGGAATATGTATTGAATAGTCCAATGCTTTCCATACCAATGGGAGGTATTGATGTTGTACTAAGAGTACAATGGTTACAATATTTGGGGACGGTAACTTTTAATTTTCAAGAACTTTTCTTGAATTTTTTTTCAGAAGGAAAGGAAGTCGAATTACGGGGTATCGTAGGGAAGCCAAGAAAGATAATAAGCTATAATGTCATGACAAAGCTTCTAAAGAAAGAAAAATGAGGCATAATTGCACAATTATGCTCACTAGAAGTTCCAACATCAAAATCATCTATTTCTCCATATCTCCAAAAAGCCTTGGACAATCATTCCAAGGTGTTTGAAACTCCCAAAGGACTCCCACCTCTTCGTGATCATGATCATGCTCTTCATTTGATTCCAGGAACTGTTGCTCCAAACATCAGGCCTTACAGATATCCTTATGTCCAAAAGAGAGAAATTGAACGTATGATTGCATAAATGTTAGAGGCTAGTATAATTAAACCTAGTAAAATTTATTTCTTTGCTCCAGTAGTATTGGTGCACACGAAGGATGGATCATGGTGCATGTGTTCATATTATAGGGAGCTAAATAAGCTCACTATTAAAGATCAATTTCCCATTCATGTGATTGATGAATTATTAGATGAATTACATGGAGCAATTTATTTTACCAAGTTGGATCTTTGTTGAGGATATCATCAAATTAGAATGAAGACTGAAGATAATTTGAAAACAGCATTCCGAACTCATTAGGGTCATTATGAATTTTTTTTCATGCCTTTTGGCCTTACCAATGCACCTTCTACATTTCAAGGGTTGACGAATTCCATTTTCAAACCCACCCTTAGAAAATTTGTGTTAGAATTTTTTGATGATATACTAATTTACAGCAGGTCTTGGAAGGATCATGTTCAATATGTTGACAGGGTGCTCAAAATATTGGAGGAGAAACAATTATATGCAAAAACCTCCAAATGTTTTTTTGGAGTACAAGAGGTGGAATATCTGGGTCATATTGTATCTCACAAGGGTGTTAAGGTAGACCCTAACAAAATTAAAGCCATTAAGTAATGGAAACAATTCAAAAGCTAAATGGAAACCCAAAGATTATTGTAAGTGATAGAGATCCCATTTTTACTGGAAATTTTTGAACGAAATTATTTTCTTGTCTGGGTACTCAACTAGCTCATAGGTCATCTTATCATCCTCAATCCGATGGTCAAACTAAGATAGTGAATAAATGTTTGGAAGGATATCTTCATTGTTTTTTATCTGATAAGAAAACACAACGGGTCAAGTGGTTACCTCTCGTTGAATGGTGGTATAACACTTCCTTCCATACTGCAACCAAAATGTCCCCATTTATGGCACTTTATGGATATCATCCACTGTCCATCACATCATATTTAAGAGAAAATTCTAAGGTTCAAGCAGTGGAAGATCACATCGAGCATCAAAAATACGTTCTCCAACTCCTAAAGTATAACCTAAATTTGGCATAAAAACGAATGAAACAACAGGCAGATCAACATCGCAGCAGGAGAATTTTTGGTGTAGGATACTGGGTATTTTTATGACTACAACCATACAAACAAATGTCCCTCAAGAAAGCTAAGAAGGATAATAAATTATCTCCAAAGTACTATGGTCCTTACAAGGTGTTGCAAAATATTGGTACTACGACATACAAATTAGAGCTTCCTGCTTCTTCGCAAGTGCATCTAATTTTCCATGTTTCATGTTTAAAGAAGGTTATAGGTGACAAACTTCCAGTTAAGAAAATATTTTCAGAACTTGATGAGGAAGAAAAAATCATATTAGAACCTGAAGGAGTCACGGAAACAAGAACTCGACAGCTACAAAATCGATCAATTTCAGAGTATCTCATCAAGTTGAAGAACTTACCCACTGAAGATTCTACATGGGAGGATGAGAGTTTTATATAGAAGCATCCAAAGCATGTTAGGTCCCTATATTACTAGTGTAGTCACTTATTGTTGTTAGTGTAGCCCCTTTATTGTTATTTTTGTACTGATGTAACCCTAATATTGTTATTATTGTTCCCTTACATTATTATTGTTAGGTCGGATAGGATTATTTTGTGACCCTGTGGACTCCTATATATAGAAGGGATTTTTGTCATTTGTATCATCCAAGAATTGTACATTTATGTAATGTAACGGAGGTTGCCCCTCGAAGTGGCTTATTTCTAAGGCGTTGATCTCTCTTTTCTTCTATTTTTGGAGTTGGTTTCATAACACTCAGAACTTGCAAATCTCACAAAATATTACATAGAAAATCGAACCCATGAAAATGAGTTTCTCTTCCCTTTTATAGGGAGAGTCTTAACAAAGCAATTACAAAAAATATCTTGAAGTACAAAATTTTTCTAAACTAAAAAGTTGTGTGAGCATGCCAATGGTCTAGTTGTCCTAATTATTACATAACAAACTTGATTCCTTCTTGAAAATAAAATATTTACAAAATTTCCAAAATAATAGAAGTATGTCATGATTCCAAATCAGAAAAAAATATTCATTTTTGGCTCGCTCGATCTTTTGAAGTGGACCAATGCTGCACTATCCATCTTTTCCATGATTTTTGAATGTTTATAAGCATCGATATCTCTAGAGGGGTACGAGGCTTGATTGATCCTGGAAACTAAAGATAACCTATCGCAATGGTGGCAACATCTGGTGGAGATGTTGATAAGTGACTTTATAACAAACCAATTCATGTGGGGTTTGACCATAAAATTATAATTCGATTCGAGAACAACTTTTCTCAACTGGTTAACCCTCTTTCTGAACTCGGCCCCCTGTTCAAGCCAATTCCTAAGAAAGATCTCTACATTTAGCAGGTAATCTTTTAGACAGTTGGAGATGAGATTCGATTCAAGTAAGGAATCATTAATGGATTCAATCAGGGAATTTGATACTTCACGAGCATCACTGATGAGTTTTTTAACTAAAATTATCCTAACTATACATCCATTTAGAATGAATTATTTATGCATTACATTGATTTTGGAAAAGTATGATTTCCTCTCCTCAACAGTGTCTTTCCATTCTAACATTTCATTGAGGTCCTTCTTGGCTTCGTTAAACGTGAAATCATTTCTAATAACTTAGCAGTCAGAGAATTTTCCAATATGCATTGTTCCTGAATCAAATTCAACTTCTCACAAAGTAGTTGTTGTTGCCTTTATAGCCGTACATTTAAAGCATGGACCTCCTGCTTCAAATCCTTCAGCTGAAGGGTCCTGGCTTGTAATTATTTTATCTTTTGTTGATATTCTAAAAGTTGTTTATATTTTTCCTTAATTTCCTCTCCACGTTGAATCTAAAAGGAAATGAAATGTTTTTGCATCTCTGCTAGTGCAATCTCCTTTTGATATAATTGATCTTTCCAATGTGCTCCCAATTGTTCTTCCTTATTGATGAGTTCTTGTTCTATAGAGGCAATCTTCTCATCCTTCTCCCTTAGCAATTCGTGTACTTCAATGGCTTTTTGCATGGTGGAAGAAGCATATGCACTTGTGAACTGAGTTAACTTTCCAAGTTCATAAGCAGGGGCAGCTGAAGTACCTTTCCAGAGGACTTCAAGAGGAGCATCTTGTGAATTTTTCCCTCAGACTAAGGCCTAGTAATCATCTATCTTCATTTTCTTCCATCCTCTTTTTACCACTGCTTTGTGCATAGGTCTATAAAAAAATTCCATTGGAGGGATCTCTTCAAGATTGAGAAATATCTCTAAGGAAGGATTGACAAGAATATTATCTAATTCAGGTCGGGTAGCCAATGATTTTTTCTCAGCTATTGATGGCCCTGGCATGGTGTATTGTTGAGAAGAGGGACTACTTAATGGAGTATGTTGTTGAAGAGCAGTTTCTCCCTGAAATAGTTATTTCCCTTGTTTACCTTTCCTAGACTATTTCAAGTCCTGCTCAAATTGGTCTCAGACCTGTTCCATGCTTGGGTCTACTTTATGCAGCTCTCCTCCAGGATCTGAAGAACTAGTTTTTGTCATTTTTTTATTTTATTTTTGGAGACGAACCACTCGTTGGGAGGAACTCTCTTTCGAACTAGATGTTATAGTGCCATTTAAAGATACTTATTTTTATAGAGGAGGTTGCAACAAATCTAATGGCAGGGGGGCCAATATTTCATTTATAAAATTGAGGAATTGTTTCCACTTCTGAGTTGATAATTCCTTGTCCACCATTTTGAAAACTGAGTCATAAGAAGTTGCTTCGGTGAATAAGTCATCAAACTTGTTTTCTTCATGGAGGAATATTCTAATACTGGATGTCATGGTCACCTATTTATCTACTCCATCTGGGTCATAAGGCCTAGTCGGAATGGTGCCTAACTTTAATATCTTAATACATTTCAAATCCTTTTCAACATGTCCATAATTGGTCAAAGATAAGATTACAAAAGGTAGAGGGAATTGAGGCCAGAACTTCGTGTTATAATCTTTTAATGCTTTGGTAATCCCATGACCAATTTCTTGGTAAGCTACTTACCTGCATAACATATTTTCTGGAACATAGAGTGGTAAGACATGTGGGTGTGCATGGCTACACAAGACTCTGATATTTGTGAATGACTCTTCACCAAAACAATTCCCAATTTTCTTACGGTTTTACATAGCTTATTGAGACATCCTCAGGGGTTTGGTTTCGAATATAGCTTCATAAATTGGGATCATAACCTTGTGACAAATATGATAGAAATGACCAAAATAATTGGTCTCCTAGAGTACATTGTGGTAAATGTGAATTGGTGCAGTATCAGAGATGGTCCACTTCCATCCCATGGCTGGAAAATAAAGAGAATAACAAAGAGATTCCATGACATAGGCTGACATATAACATGGAGGGACTATATTCTCTAAAACACTGCGGGTAGAACGGAAATCTAAATGTGTTTGGCCAAATTTTTAGATAATATAGTGGCTCAATCGAAAATGTACCCCTCAGAAGCCCCATCAATTAAAGGAACCCAAATTTCATGGAATTCAAAGACATTTGGATATGCATGTATCTTGCAAAGCATGGAAACTACTTGACTAAAAGGAGAAGCGAGTGAATCTATAGAGTAATTACCATATTTCTCCTTTTTGTGTTTGTTTGGGTCATTCCTCGAGTCTTTAATGGAATCACCTAGATCCCCATGCTTTTAAGAGAATTCCTCCACATACTTTTTGTGATAGATGCATTGAGGGTCTAGAAAGTGATACATCTTCTGAAAGGATTTTGCTGAGAACAAACCAATTGTGGTGCAATATGAGTGTGGAACTTCCTTTTTGTGATCTTTATCGTTTCAATAACCTTTCCAACCATATCTTTGTAGGGAAAAATCTAAGGCCTTGCTCCAATTATATGCAAGAGTGAGTTCACCGCATCTTGTGGAGTTTCCTTTGAGTTGGGGGTTTCATCGTCAACCGTGATTGTTTTGATGGTCACTGTGGAACCTTAATATTCAAAATATTTGTAAATTTCCTCCCACGAGGAATTTCCAGAATCCCCAGTACAAACTATATCTATGAATAATCCTACTCTTGGAAATTTCCATCAATGGTTTCCCTGAATGGGTCGACTGGTTGCTGCAAAGGCACCTTCGACTTTCGCTGGGATTTCTTCATTTCTAGGCTTAGTGACAGTGGTGGAGGCCTCCCTGGTAAGCGGATGGATTTGAATGTTTTGGGGGCATGGAGGTCCTTACTTTGGTTAATAGTTGTGTGGAGTTATCTACAAATAGGTGGAGTGGCTTGACACATAACGATTTCAAATAAACAAGTTTAAATTGCAACAATTAGCCCGCAGGATGCAACGGTCACTTCACAGGGTTTTTAGGTGGGAAAAGCAAGAGATGACACAAGGGATACATGTGGCTAAGTTTTATTGGGTGGAGGGAAAGGGCGGAGGGTGATGTATCAAACAATATCAAGCTCCCCTGCCACACTCACCTAATAGTGGTCTCGGTCGCTAACACGGTCTCCATGTCAGACTGATAGGTGGTGGGTCCATTTTACCTCCTCCAGCGAGGTGCCTGGGAAGACTTTGAGGTAAGGTTAAACCCCCTCATAATTAACCACAACCATATATTTGTGTGATTCACTTTATTGACTCTAAATTTCCAGAGGCAAGTGTTGATTTAATTGGCACGCTTGTTACCCCACCGGAGTTTCTCTCGAATAAGGTCGCTTCAAGATGGATGGATATCCTCCCTATAGGTGGTCATTACTTAATCTTTTACATTTGGAAAGTGGGGGAGGGCCCACTATCACTTGGTGGTTCCTGTGCGCCGATAAATAGTGTTGCCAAGGACTTCCTCATTGCTAAGCTAGAACACTAATGCCCTGGTGCTCTAGTCTCTTGGTCCCCAGAAGCTCGACTCCTTTCAAAATGTAACTAGAAATTTTTAAGGGGTTCGGACCCTCTAGAGTATGGTACTAGGATTTTTGGAAAGTGTAACTAAGTTCGATCTTCATAATGACATGTGTAATTGTGATTTTATGTAATTGATGTAAAGAAGAAAAATAAAACTAGTATTGTAATGCTTGTCTCATGGGTTTCATGAGAAATGGATTTTGTTTTTAGTGATGGCTCCCATTGTGAGTCTTTAGGATTTGTCATCTAGTCATAAAATTAAGTTTGAGTTAATGTCATGTATGAAGGACCCTTCTTGGACATGTTACATTTTTGTTTGAGTCATTAAAAGAGTCAAAAGACCCTCCAAGAGAAGAAAAAACATCTCCTAGCAATTCGGCTTCAAGATGGAAAAGATGATCTCCTCCAAGAGAAATGGCAGCTCACCCTCACTCAAGTTGGATTAATCGACTTGGAAACAACTATAAATAGGTCAGCTCAGCCTCATTTCAGGACAATAATTTTGGTCATCATCAACTCTGAAAAAAGAAGTGTGGAGAGGTACAGGAAGATAGTTCTATAGTCAGTGAAGTGAAGCAAACTAAGAGTGAATTATTTAGAAGTTTTTTTGGGTATGTTTTTGGTCACACGTGAAGAAGAGAGAGGTATCTTGTTGCAGAAAAATCTGAGAGAAATTGCAGTCCTCATAGGTAGTCGAGTTGGAAAACGATCAAGTCAAAAGGAAGTTGTTTCGAACCAGAAGGAGATCTTATCCTAAGAAAGGAAATCAAGGCATAAGAGAAGGTCTTATGCATGAGTTAGGTTTTTTGAATTAGGACCGAAAAGGGTTGAAAGTCTGAAGCAATGTCAAGGAAGCCGCAATTCTGAAGAGTAGTCGAGAAAGAGGAAGAAGCATAGCTTTGATTATTACAAGAAGAATCTCATCAAGGAGGCTTTGTGTCTTGTTCTTGGTGTGGAAAATAGGTCAAGGGTATTGGTCTTGGTATTCGTCGTTTGAAGTCTCAATAAGAAGAAGAATTTGTTCGGGTTTTTCCTCTCAAGTGGGAGAGATTTTGGCCTTGGATGATAGCCTATATTTTGTTTCTCTTTTCTCTTTATGGTTTATGCATTGGTAGTTGTTTGATGAATAAGAAAAATAATAACTTTAGTAAAATCACATCTTAATCTAAGTAAAAAGAATTCACAAGAAATTATCATAGAAGACAAATATCCTAATACTTGATGCCTTATATTTCTCAACATGGTTTCGGATCTAAGGTGACAAAGTCAAGAAAGGACATATTATCAAGGGACACTCAAGGATAAAATCTTTAGAAATAAATCAAAGCAAATCGAAGGATATCAAATTGAATTCAATATCTACAACGAAGTATCAATACCCTAGATCGAAGAAAAAGTATACACTAAAAGGAAGTCTTGGGATGATCATCAAGAAAAGGAAGGAAAAAATCATACATCTACTCAACGTAAAGAGATCTACGAATCAAAGCAACTAGAAGTATATCAAGGACAGGTCACATCATCATCTTGTAAAAAGTCAAAATGCTAGTTTAATCAAAGAAACCCTTTTGGTATCCACACTAAATCATCACCTAAGGATTTGAAGCATCTTGAAGGCTAGCTATCCAAAGGAGGCTAGATCAAGGGGTGTTGGCATCATCTTCAAAACGTTTATAGGGAAATTTCCTCTCATTGAAACTACGCTCTTCTAATTTAAGGACACCATCAATAAGTCATCATCAACTAAGTGATCTCCCTCTTTGAGGGATCAAGGATCATTCTTGGAGAAATCTCTCTTCATCAAGGAGAAGGTTTCTATCATCTATATTATCATCAAATTCAAGGAAGCAAGAAGTGGAAGAAGCATTTGAACAAGTATATGTGATTATGTCAAAATTTATTTTTGCAGGGAAAGAAACAAATTGGTTGGGGCTTCAAACTATATTGCATGGAAGAAAAGGATAGATCTAAATCTCATTGAAAATGAGGTTATGGAACATGTCAAAGGATATATCACTAAACCAGGGAAAGAAGATTCTCAAGAACCTAAAAAGTTTATGAAGGGGGAATTTAGGGCTCAAAGGATTCTCATTGAATCAATCAAGGATCCTCTCATCCCGTATGTATCAAAACTTGAAACTTCAAAATAAATATATGGAAAATTGGTAGATTTGTACTCTGTAAGCACTCCAGGGGAATTTATCTCTATAAGGAAATAACTCTACAGGATGAAGATGTCAAAGGAAGAAGGAATAGCCTCATACTTTATGAGGATATCTAAGACAGGGATCAACTTCTAGACCTAAGAGAAGTCATGTCTGGTAGAGAAATGACTACAATAGTACTAAATGCACTATCGGAGGAGTGAGATAACTTTACTTCAAGTATTTATGGAAAGAAAGAAGCTACTCCATTCCATGAATTGTGGTCACTATGAAATATTGAAGAATCAAGGGTAAAGGAAAAATCTGATGTGGGATCAGGTGAGAAAATCAAGCATATGCTGCAATGACAAAAAGAAAAGGAAATTTTGGAAAGTTTGGTCCCCCGAAAAAGAAGAAGAACATGGCTAAGATTCAATGATATGTATGTCAGGAATATGGACAATATATAAGAGATTGTCATAAGTTCAATAAGGACAATAACAAAAGAGGGAGATAAGAAGCCCATATCGCCTAGGATGTGGAGGAAGTTGAAAAGAAGAAGTCCAAGAAAGAGGAAGTAAAATATCTCTACTATGATTGAGATAGTCTTCCTCACATAGTTCTTTTCAAGTTCCTATTTTCAATTTTTCATGTTGCAAATTATATCTATCATTAGAAGTGCATGATAGGATGCATCATAGCATCATAGAATCATTAGAAGAAAGAGCCTGTGATATCATTGTAAGGAAGTATGTATGATAGCAGAAATAGGTCTATGGAAGAAGACAACTCTTGGTAACCTAATTAGAAGCATACATAGTACTTATGAGAAAAAGAGAAAAGTCATCAGGTACAAGGCTCCTCATACATTAGTTAAGAGGAAACATTTTTTGGATGAGGATGCCTTTAGATCCTCGATTGGAATGTTCATCACCAGGTTCCCCAATCAAAAGAAAGTAAGTGTTTCATCAAGGATTCCTACTTGGAGGAATTCATGAGAGGATGCTATGATTTCAATAAGTAGGTCAAGGAATTGAAGTTCTTTCAATTAAGGAATTTCATGAAGAAATATGACCTAAAATAAGAATGAGGTATCCATGCTTTATTTAATTTGGAGTCATGTCATATGCTTGAAGACAATATGGATGAATGCTCTACTTCGAGAGCATGAACAAGAGAAACGATATCCTCCATTAAGATGCAGTAAGGCATGGGTCACACATTGACTGGATAAAATCAACATAATATGCCCTCATCTAAAATATGAGGTGGTTGACAAAATTGGAGGAACTATGAGAAAATTTTCCTAGAAGAAAATGTGTGAAGAAAGAAAGGAAGAGATCGTGGAATGTGAAACTATGAAGGAAATCAACATCCATGGACTGAAATATTTGACTATGATATCTCCGGAAAATATATGAAGACTTTGATGAAAGTCTGAAAAATATGGAGATCCTTGAAAATGAATATCTTTTGGATATGTTTCAATATGTATGCAGGATGTTGATGAAAACTGGAAGATGTCATGATGAAAGACCATCATAGAGTTAATTTTTATTTTATGTTCATTTCCTATTTTTGAATGATATATGGATGGGCTTATACAGGGCTACCCTAGGAAGAGCTATGGATGTCTTCCACTGCTAATGACCATGTTGTTGGATGAAATACCCTTAAGGAAACATGGCATGAAGGAAGGCCAAATATGGATTGATAAATCACTTTCTGATGAAAGGAATGATGACATCACTCAAGGATGAAAGTGATGGATGGTTTGTTCCCTACGAATAATTCCCAAATACATGAAGACTCCTGAATAATGAAAAGAAGTTCATGACATCGTAAGAAGGAGTTGTGCAAGCAGTTGGTTGTCCCATCATCTCCACCCAAGGTGTTGTTGTAGGTCCCTAATTAAGAAGGGAGCTTAGAAACAAGTTTCTTACTTGGAAGGATCTTGGAAGAAAAATTCCTAAGCTAAGAGGGAGTATAGGTACATTCCTTCCGTAGGAATGAGCACATTCCTTTATTGGAATAGATATGTCCTCCCTAATTAAGAGGGGGAGATAGACACAACATTCTTTTCTTCACTTGGAAAGACAAAATGGAGGATTGGGTAAACATCTGGCATCTGATGCTCTTTGAGGATGTGTTAGGGAATCCAAGACAAGAATAATCATATAGGACCGATATTCTTTAAGGACTGGGTATCCAAGATAATAATAGTCGACGGAACACACTCCGAGAACTCGGGTGGGGTATGTATAGAGAGAGACAATGATGAGGGTGTTTATACATCATTGGTCTCTCCAGCATTGTGCTCAGGTCTCATGGAGAGATAGAGTTGTTAGTCAAGGCCTTTCTATGTGACAATGTTAGTTGATATGATGCTAAACAAATGGGTTACCAAGTACCACTATGAATACCTCCCTAGTTAAGAGGAAGTGTTCAAAAATGTAACTACGTTCGGTCTTCATAATGATATGTGTAATTGTGATTTTATGTAATTGATGTAAAGAAGAAAAATAAAATTATTATTGTAATGTTTGTCGCATGGGTTTCATGAGCAAGGGATTTTATTTTTAGTGATAGCTCCAATTGTGAGCCTTTAGGATTTGTCATCTAGTCATAAAAGTCAATTTGATTCAATGTCATGTATGAAGGACCCTTCTTGGGCATGCCACATTTTTTTATGTCATTAAAAGAGTCAAAAGACCCTACAAGACAAGCACAAGCATCTCCTATCAAGTCAGTTTCAAGATGGAATAAATGATCTCCTCCAAAAGACATGTCGACTCACCCTCACTCAAGTCATCTTAATTGACTGGGAAACAACTATAAATAGGGCAGATCAACCTCATTTCAAGACAATAATTTCGATGATCATCAAGTTTGAAATAAGAAGTGTGAAGGGGCAAGAAGATAGTTCTATAGCCAACGAAGTGAAGCAAAGGAAGAGAAAAGGCTTTAGAAGTATTTTTGGGTATGTTTTTCGTCACATGTGCAAAGAAGAGAGAGGTCTCTTGCTGCAGAATAAGCCGAGAGAAATTGCAGTCCTCATAGGTAGCCGAGTTGGAAAAGTGTCAAGTCAAAAGGAAGTTGAGTCAAACCAAGAGGAGACCCTATCCAAAGAAAAGAAAATCAAGGCATACGAGGTGGTCTTATGCATGAGTTAGGGTTTTTGAATTAGGGCTGAAAAGGGTTGTAGATTTGAAGCAGTTTCAAGGAAGCCAAAATTATGAAGAGTAGCCGAGAAAGAGGAAGAAGCAAAGGTTTGATTATTGCAAGAAGAATCTCATCAAGGAGGCTTTGTGTCTTGGTCTTGGAGTGGCAAATAGTTCAAGGGTATTGATCTTGATATTCTTCAATTGAAGTCTCAATAAGAAGAAGAATTTGTTCAGGTTTCTCCTCTCAAGTGGGAGAGGTTTTGGCCCTAGCAGATAGCCTATATCATGTGTCTCTTGTCTCTTTATTGTTTATGCATTGGTAGTTGTTTGATGAATAATAACAATAATAACTTAAGTAAAAGAAGACCTTAATCTAAGAAAGTAAAAAGCATTCACAAGTAGTTATCATAGAAGAGAAATCTCCTAATACTTGATGCCCTAGATTTCAAAACAGGGATGATGTCATGCTGACATCAACCAAACCACATGTCGACTTGTGATCGGTCCAAGTGTTACCCATATATGGGCCCTTTGGGTACCCGAAAACTCCAAAAATTCTTGTCATGTGTCCACCTCTCAGTGGATAGTTGTTGACGTCACCTCTTCCCATTGACATGTTGCCTATTGTCTAGTCAGAGGAGAGAGAAAGGGGTCCTCAATCTTTTTTTGTGATTGATTTCTTTGTAAATGGCTCAATCCCGACGCCTTCAAAAATTCGTTTAACCAAAGGTAACAAGGTTCCGGGGTTGCAGAATTTAGTCCCCCAATTTTTGTAACATGGTTTCGTCAGTAGATGACCCTGACTCCAATAATTGACGGATCCCTAGTCCGTTGGTCCCTGGAGCTTTTTGAAATTGATTTTCTCATGAGTTACAGGATTCCAGGGTCGCGAGGTCTCCGAGATTTTGACCTTGATGAGACCAACTTTGACTACTCCTATCTCTTGATCCAGGAGGCCAATTGTAGACTTTTTATACCATTGGAAAGCTATTCCAGAGCACTTTCTAATTGAGTAGGTTCGTTGTGGTTTTTGAGATCATCTTCTGCTCCAAAAACGACTCCAAACTCTGTTATCCTTTTAACCTTTACTTGTTTTCTATATGAAGGATAAAAGAAAGGAAGAGAAGGGTACAACACCCATCTCCCATATTGAAAATATGTGGGTTATTTTCGATCTCTAAGGTTTCACGAATGAGGACGGTAGACTGGAAAGGGGTAGGGGTAAGGTTTTTTGTTTGGTCAAATATTATAATGTGCTTGGTATTGAAGGAATATTTAGCGAGGGTTGACTTTAAAACACGATGTGGGCAATATCAACGATGTGCTACTTTAACCAAGATTTAAAATACCTACCAATTTCCAATGTACGAGCTGCCACATGAACAAGGAATTTGGTAGACTCTGGGGTCAAGCATTGGATCAAGCCTATCCTTGAGAAACCTAAATAACTATTTTAAGGTTTTGTTGGGTTTAAATAAATCTTTGATGTTTGTTTTTGCTAAGAATTTAGAGATGATATCAATGGTGCTTTTTATGTAAAGAAGAGAAAGGAGAGCCTTGGGAGGGGGAAGTGATTCTTCAGGGATGTGATGAGAGAAGGAATATTTAAAGGTTTTATTGATTTGGGAGGTAGAGTAAC
Source organism: Pinus albicaulis (assembly GCA_034641835.2). NCBI lineage: Eukaryota > Viridiplantae > Streptophyta > Pinopsida > Pinales > Pinaceae > Pinus > Pinus albicaulis. The sequence continues at coordinate 285,431,741 of CM076576.1, forward strand.
CATTCTTAATAAGGGCATTAGTTAGGTGAGCTCTCTCAGAGGTTAGAAATTGAGGAACATAATATTGATAGCTCTATGGAATAAGGTTTTAAGGATGGTTGTATTTTGTGTGGGGTAATGATGAGAGTTAGCTTAGAGGTATCAATTAGTGTGAGTTTTCTTGTGATGCACTTGGTAGGAAAGGGAGCTATTAGAGAGACGAGAAACAAGGTCATCTAGAAAGGGAAGGGTGGAGCGCTCTTCCAATTCCAATGTAAATTGGATGTGCAGGGAAAGGTAGTTGAGGTGATAACAAAAACCTTGGAGGAAAGGAAGCCCATGAGGCCACACTATGAATGTGTTATCAACAAACTTGTACCAGCATTTAGGTTTCATATGCCAAGAATGAAGGCCCATAGACTCGAAATGTTCAATAAGATATTTGCAACAACTGGAGAAAGGGAGGATCCCATTGTTATTCCCTTCGTCTGTTCATAGCAAATGCCATTATAGGATAAGAAGGTGAGGATAAACACATTTTAATAAGGCTAAGGGTTTCAGTGTTGACCAACTTGAAGATTAATTCTAAGGCTTCAGGAACAAGGATTTCATTAAAGAGGGAGATGACATCAAAGTTGGCCATCATGTCATTGGGGTCAAGATGAATGGTTTTGGCTTTTTTGATGAAGTGGGAGGAGTTTTTAATAAAAAAAATTAGATGTGTCAACGAAGGGTTGAAGCTTGGTGGCTAGGAAGCGAGACCGTCGAAATTTAGGACATCAGTAAACTCACAAACAACATATATCCAAAAACTTATATCAACATGAATATCGAAGTTGAGTACATTGGGACAAAGGAGCATATCTTCAACAAACCTCTACCTCTAGAGACCTTTGAGTATCTTCGAAAAAAGCTTGGGATTCTATCAGGTTCACATTGATATGCATTAGCCAAGTAGATAGGGGGAGACATGCATGTTGTAGGACGAAAGAAAAAGTTATCTTGTCAGGGGGAGTTACCGTTTTCCAGTCAATGTCAAAAGGGGGGAGAAATCAAGGGAAGAAGATCAGAGGAATGGAGTCAAGGGGAACAATGATCACAAGGGTACGTGTGTGGCTATCAATGACAAAGGGGGAGATTGTTGAAATATGGTTGTCATTGATGTTAACCTAAGCAGCGCCAGAAGATCCCCACCTTTGATGGCAATGATGACAAGGCAATCAAGATTTTTGGGGTCTAGTTCACCTTCATTGGATGGTCCTCGTTATGCCAATTCCACTGGTATATGGCACGTCATGACATGGTTTGAGAGATATGCCAAATCAAAGATAATGCCCCCTTCTTTTGGTCAAACTCCCCAAAACAAGATAATGTGGCAGTTCATCATTGGACATTTGTTCAACTCATGGGCCTAAAAGAATTTTCATGGAAGTCTTAATTAATTATTGTTAAAACCATTTTTTTTATTGAAGGTATATTCTTTTATTAGGAATAAAATTTCGTCCTAAAGGGTTGGATGTGTTTTTACTGCAAACCGAAATTTCAAATTTATCTTTCCCTCCTTAAGTCGGCTTCCCTCTTTAGGTCGGCTCCATTGAAGCCCTCAACCACTATAAAAGGGAGGCTTGGATCCTCCACAAGGCACATAAAAATAAATCAATGTCGTATCTTAATTTTATTGTATGGCCAAGGTAATCTTGCATACCTTGAATAAAGTCGAAATATTGTGGCTCTTGATGTTTGATTTTGGTCTAAGGGTTTCGTTGGGTCTTATGTCTTTTCTGTGGGTATTTGAACCCATGTAATAGGGAAAATTTGTGCCAATTTGTGATAGATACTATGGAGAAACTCATATAGAATTTTGTGAAAACCATGCAGATTATTGAAGCTCCGTTCTATAGGTATTCACACTCCTTATAAGGGCTTTACAACTCTCCTTTCAAGACATAACCAAGGTAATATGTGAGCTTTATAAAACAGACATTCAACCCCCTTTGAAATTGATCCTGAGGCTCGCTCTCTCATTAAGCATATGCATCTTGAACACTAATATTGTTGCATATGGATGTGATCTGAAGTTTGTGGAGGCCAAGAGATCAAGTGGATATTTGTTGACTAATCTAGGGCTTTTTTATAGTGGTTACATTGGTCCTATAGCACACATCTAACATACATTCTTTGAGGTCTCTCTTGTGCAAGGTTTGGCATTTCATTATCACTGTAATGTGAGTTCTCTGAAGCTAAGGCAATTTTCTTAAGTATTTAATGACCTAGTTCGCTGATACCAATAGCTAATTTAAGGTGGAATCAGGCTAAGATAGAGGTCGATTTCAAGGCATGTCTAAATGGTATTTTTTATTAGGTGTATTGTTACGTACTGCTTCAGTTAGGGCAAATCTGAAGTAAAGTATGGAAGGTTTTTGAGGCACAATAGAAACCGAAACAAGTTGATTTGTGTAGCACAATTATATATCCTTTGATCACCTCTTGATAACCTATGTGGCTCATGTACAACCTCTCTTCTCCCAGACATGAATTTAGACAGAAGTTAAACTGCAAGGGAAAATGCTTGATCTAGAGCAGCATGTTTATCTTGTGGATAGACATGTGATTGCTTGAAGGATCAATATGAATGTACAAGTATCACATGTTTCGAAGCTCCCCAATTCGACCTTATTACAATGCATGGTTGTCTATGGTTAACGCGAGCATCTATTGAAGATCTATAGACCACTTTTTAATCTTTACTAGTTTAACAAACCTTTTCGGCCCACCAAAGAACATATGTTCATATCCATTTGTATCATTTTGGGTGTCACTGTTGTCTTCTACTCAGAGATAAGGACTCGATGCATTGTTTTTTTCTTTGTGAAGCTAAACAATGTACATCAATAAATTTGATTAAGGGTTTGATCACTCTTATTTATGTCTTGAAAGAGTACTTAAATATTGTGGTATTTATACAAGCTTTTGAGTCTGTCAAAGTTGAATAAGGTTTTCTGAAAATTAGTCTTCAAAGGCAAGGTTATTACACTACTTAGTCATAGTAGAGGATTCATATCCAACTGCTAAGGCAAAAACATCACTAATTGAGACAGTAAAGTCAAATGTTAGTCTTGCAATGAAAGTACAAATTTGAAGGCCATAGTAGCAATAACATTATTGACTTGTACTACCTCATTGAAGAAGTGCCATCTACAACAATTAAGGGCATAGGCATCAAATCATCTTCAGGATCATTTACTTTTCATTAGCGAGTTGAAGGCATCGTAGCATCAGGTACTTGTATTGTTCAAATTGATATTAGAAGTTATTACAGTCTTACATCATCTAACTTAAGTTTTTGAAGAAGTCTAGTTTTCATTGCATATCTAAAGCACACATTAGTGAAAGGGTTTTATTGAATATCTTTGTAAGTGGTTGATTGTCCCTGCTACCAGAGCCCACAATTTATCTATTCTTCTTTAAATTTAAGGGTGTTAGGGTGGTGCAACACAGGAGAGTGAAGTATCCTTCAAGTTGGAGCTTGAAAATACTTTAGGGTGGGTGGGTGGGTGGTCCTAGCGAAAGTTAGAGCTTGCAAGGTGTTGAGTTGTCCTTCTAGTAGGACCTAGTAAAATCAGGGTGTAGGAGCATCCTTTCAGGAGCCAAAGCTACTTAATAAACTTGAATGTTTTCCTAGATTACGAGGAAGTTGGAGCTTCCCTTTTAGTTGGAGTTGAAGCATTATTGTACTCACAAAATATTAGAAAAGTGTTCAATGGTTTTTCTCTAGTAAGGGTTTCCACCTAAAAATCTCTTGTGCATTGTTCTTGTGATGTGTTGATATTTTGTTTATTGTCTATGCTCTGAAAATTAATAAATTACTAATTGTAATAAGAAATATTGATTCACCCCCCTCTCATTATTTCCAACACACAAAACTTGCAAAATCTTGCAACCTTTTCTATATAAAGTCATGACCTAGTTCAACATTTACAAAAATATGGATTCACAATCTTCATCTTAGATCCTCATAAATATCAACATGAATAAGTGTGTTGGATAAAATTCAAATTTCAAATAAGCTCAACTGAATTTAAATTTCAAATTGTAATGGCTTGAATGGATTGATCTATGGCATATGGCATAAATAGCTACATGAATGGCATGGAAACAACAATAGATGGTTCAAGGCCATCCTATACTTACAAGGGCCATCATATGAGGAGTAGGGAAAGCATGATAAGATTAACTATGTTGCTTTGCTAAGTACATAATTGTGAGTTTAAAGGGAAATGAGGTTGAATTTCAACATACAAAAAACAACTACTCAAGAAAGATGAACTTTACCAACTTTTCCAATTTTTAGCCATTGGGAATTGAGTGATTTGATAGCCCCATATCCATAAATGTCTTGTATGACAAGAGATGTGTGCCCATGCAGAAATGGTGCATATTTCTAGCCTTTTATGGTTACACCAATGTGTTGTTAAATACATGTGCACACATACATCTAAGGTTGCACATTGGTTCAACCACAAAGGCCTTGAGATACACACACTCTCTACATGGTGCATATCCCTTGCCATCTTCTACACATTTACACCTAGATTCAACTCACAATAAGGATAAGTTCTTTGATGGCTATCCTAACAAGTACAAGTGCTTCCAACAATTTTAGTGTTTGATTTCTTCATGATTGTCTGGATAGCACAATCTTACTTTGGACTTTAAGAACATCAATGGTGGGAATTTGTTGGTATTCCATGCCAACACAATTTTTAGCAATACTTTGTTCCTTTTAAGCATTCAAATGACGATAATTATAGGTGAGGGGTATGCACCATGCTAAAATGGTGCATATCCCAAATCCTTTGTGGTTGCACGTTTTATATATAGGCATTCATACCTCTAACAACATACATTGGCACAACCACAAAGACTTGAATTGTTGAATGTATGGTGCATATAAATCTGATAATACATATTGGCACATACACAATGGCCTTTAGATATGAGCATTTTCTTCATGTTGAAAATCCCTTACAATAGTTCTTTGTATGGCAATAGCAAAGACTCTAGATAGAACAAGAACATCCATCAGTTAATATGCCTAGTGAATGTTCTTACCAATATCATGAGGGTCAAACATATCTTCTTCCTACATAGCTTATTATATTTCCTTGCAATCTCTACTACAATTTCTAAACTTTGTATCAACACATTTTTTTATTTTTTTTATTTTACCCATGGTTAGTGACACAAGGATTTGAATGTATTGCAATATGCTCCTTGTTTTACGATTGCAATATACTTCAATGAAATTTCTAAATTTTAAATGGCCAAATGCTAATTTGTTGCCAATAATTTAGAATTAAAGAAACTAAAAAATTGTGATCATAAGTAGAAACTCAAAATTACTAGAAGTGCCCAAACTAACTTCCATTCATTGGAAATAAAAAAAAACACTCATATCATGGCAATGAATAAGTTATCTCATTATTGTTTTGATTATTTAACTAACTAACTAATGTTTTGATTAATAGTATAGATGTGTCTTTTGAATGTGAATGTGAATATGAATATGCTCGTAGGTGATCTTTGATTATTATAAGGCACTGATTTGTTAATATGCTCGTAGGTGATCTTTTTCTATAAATTAAAGAAATTGTGTAATAGCTATAGGATAATCATTATTCTATGGCAAATTGGTGGAAAGAAAGCTAAGCTTCAGTCACAACTTATAATTAACTTGCAATGCATTGACAGATCATACCATACTACAATTCTGCATTTAAAATTACAACACAGAAGAATTCATGGCTGACTGTATGATGGATAAACTTAAAACCTAGTGTTGTAACATGGTCCCTGACCTTGAATCTTATTAGCCATGTTACTGAGGCACAACTAGAGTACTCTCACAATCGTTGCCAAATTGGTGGAAAGAAAGCTAAGCTGCAGTCACAACTTATAATTAACTTGCAATGCATTGACAGATCATACCATAAACTACAATTCTGCATTTAAAATTACAACACAGCAGAATTCATGGCTGACTGTATGATGGATAAAGATAAAACCTAGTGTTGTAACATGGTCCCTGACCTTGAATCTTATTAGCCATGTTACTGAGGCACAACTAGAGTACTCTCACAATCGTTGCATCGTGTAGATTCTGCAACCACTTCCAGAGTGAACTGTGCAATTAGAATCAGAGGTGTCGTCTAATTTAAATCATCAATATATACAAGTTAAAACTTCGAGAACAAAACAATGAAGAGAACATTGAAGTACATAAATTTTGTAGCTCTTCTGCCGCAAATTTATACGGGAACAAACTTTACATCTGTAAAATGATATGGCGCAACCCAAGGAGCTTGCAAATAAAGAAATTGCATCCATCCATCCCCCGACAAGCATGACTGTTTTATGAATCTATTGTTAAATAAAATCTGGATTAAAAAATTAGGGTAACAAAGGAATTATAATCTACGCGGAAAGCACAACTGGACCCATGTTTGCTATCATAATCTTTGCATGATTGTTCAACATTTACACGGCAAAAACTTGGGCTTTCGCGATGTATTCAGCCCACTATTTTGGTAGATCTCTTGGAAAAACAACCGTACTCATCTTATGTGGAGTACTTACACGGCCAGGAGTAGATATTCATCTTGTGCCTGCTTTCTACCAAGTACACATAGCATAGAACACAAGATATTGATTGCTTTTCGATCCATGTCAACCGTTGTAACTAATTTGCCGAAAAAGCATTCTGCTCTGCATGAAGTTTTCTACACAAGGGCAGTGTTCTGAGAATTTGTCACCAAAATATGGCCGTGCAAACATGTTTGAAGTGTAAAGGAATAGTGAGGTAGATATCTCAATCACACTTCAACGCTCGTGCAACTCTCCAAGTGGGCATACCTGAATCTGGGTCCATGTCATGGGCATTTCGGTTATAGTCATTGCTATACATATTTTTGCAAATTGCAACCATGAACTCTTCATTTTGGATAGTATATAGGTACATAGCTTGCTCATCCTGCAATACAATTACAAACAAAATAATCAGAACTGACACAATACAGAATAATTTAAGAGTTTATCCGAACTTTATCGCTTATAGAGGCTGTCATCTGAACAGGAATGGTACTATTTGTGAATATAACTCCATTAGGGAGGATTCAACATTGCCTAAACAGTGAAGCCTTTATGACCTAGTTCACATGATTAGGCAAACAAAAAGCTCCCATTTATTGTTGCACACACATGAGAACGTTCAATTGCTGCAGCTTGAATATTAAGTGTATAATTGGATAATTGTTAGATGATTTTGCTTGGAACACTTCAATGAAATTTACGCATGTATCAGTGTATTGATATTTTTGTACAGAAATGTAAAGAACTGATAAACATCATGAAAATATATATATATATATATAGATATATTACATTACAAGTGACCAATCCATGAAAATTACTTGTTTACTCCTATGCTAAGACTAGGTTGATTCCTGTCTGCGCAAGTGCATTAAGAAAAGATTGTAGATGCACATAACCTCTCCTAAATTACCAGTCCGCTTTGACGGGAAAAACATACCTCGGGCCAAGCACAGAACTCATCTGGTAACACTTGCAACAATTCTGCCGCACTCTGTCCAGAACAATATGCACACACCTTCGCACTGTCATCCAGAAGGGTAATAGTAAAACTGAAGCTAGAAATTACTTCCCCGTCACAACCACAGAGACAGAAACTACACATGAATAAGCCATTTTGTTCTTGATTTACAGAATGCCCGCAATGTGAATGTAATAATTCTATGTTTAACCGGTGAAGCTCGACACTTCCAATGAGAACCCTGCAAACCTGTGCTAAAATGAGTGTTAGTGTCCAACTTAAAAGCAGGTAATTATGTTTCTATAATTGGATTTATCTTGAGAAAATGGTACAATTGCCTTCTAAGTGAGCAAACTGTTTTACAATCGCTTGAATAAACAACGAGATAAGAAACAAGCATCATGGTCCTTATATTATTTGAACGTCAGTTATGTGGTCGTAGAATTTAAGATATGAACATGGAGACTCATATACAGTGGGTGTGTGGCAATGGAGAGAGTTGCATAAACAAATATATTATGTTGACTGAGTTTATGAAATGAATATTTACTCATTATAATCAGAAACTAAAGATTATGAGCAAGAAAATCCACAATCAACGAAGATGTCCTATGAAACCAAATTATATCCACATAGAGTCCAATGTATAGTACCTTTGGATTTGTTGGAACGAACAAAGTTCATACCTCAAGTTAAATATTCCAGAAGACTTGGAATATGAAAATATGCATTGAGGATACAAATATTATTATATATAAACTGTATGAAGAATGATGATACAATTCAGAGTGAGGGGTCTGCTTATATACTAGGCAGGTGCCTCTTCATGGAGGGTCATGTCCCATTTAGACATGCCTCTTCATTAATAACTATCAGCTAATTAACCATTATTTATTGTTTACATTATTTATATTATTTTATTCATAACATTTTTGGGACTCTGATGCAGTACAGTCTTGTAAGAGAACAACTATTCCATGACAATGCAAAAGATCTAGCACCCTTCGCACCAGCGACAGAAGCTCAGAGATTTATCGATGTAGCCTATATTGCTCATTTTGCGACCAGAGAAAGAAGAAAAATTTGCAATTTCCAATCAGCACCACAACTCAGATGACCATATCTGTGCATCTACTGAGTTGTGCAAAGACTCGGTGCAAGGGGAGTTGTTCAAGCAAAAGCCATTGAATGACATGCTACAATGACAAGTCAGATTGCCTCAAGGACCTCGAGGTGTGCTCCCAAGTCAGGCAACTGAACATTGCATTGACTTGCAAATTTGCAATAGAGAGCCTTTATGCCCAATGAGGTGACAGAGAACTTCATTACTTGAAAATGAAGGGATAAAGAGACAAATTCAAGAGTTGCTATAGTAAGGGTACATGCTCCCCAACTCTTCACCATATGGATCAGCCATCATGTTTGTTTCGAAGAAGGATAGCAGATGGAGAACATACCTGGATTACCAACTCCTTAACAGAATCACCATTAAGAACTGATATCTATTGTTGCGTGTAGGAAACTTATTTGATTAGCTTGACGGAGTGAAGATTTTCAATAAAATCAATCAAAGTCTATTGGAATGGAAGACAACCTTTCAAACTCGTCAAAGTCTATTGGAATGGTCGGAAATGCTATTTGGTCGTATGGATGCCCCTGCAACATTCATGATATCTAGCTCACACTGTTATGTTCAACAACAACGAGGTGCACTTGTATATTGTCCAAGTATTAGTAGAATTGCTCCTGAAAAGCCAGTAGAATTGTCCAACTTAAAGAAGCATGCATTTGGACAATAAGAACTTGTCTATCTTGCTCACAAAATTTCATAGGAATAGCTTATTACTTGTGCAGATTCGCTGCTTACTTTTCCCATGTCATGCACCCATTTAATACGATGCACTGCAACCATGTCCAGTTTAGTTGGGGAGTAGCATGGCAAGAAACATTCAATGAGATCAAGTGCAGAGTAATTGCTCATCCTTGAACTAACCAACATTCAACAAGCTTTTGAAATTGAACAGGATGCTTTTGGACATGCCATATATACAATTTTGGTTTACTCATGAACACTGTCAAGTTCCACCTTGAGACTTTTCGAAAAGTTCTAGACTATTTAGTGTATAATCATGAAATGTGTGCAATAGTGCAATCTGTTAGGGTTGGCAACACTAGTTACCCAATATGGAGATGATTGTGCACAATGACAACAATGTTGGAATTTCCCTTTACTGCAAGTAATGCAAATTTAGAAATTTCACCTCACCCTTGAGGTTCCCTAGATCTATATTCTACGAGTTTTCAACCTGGGGACTCAGTGTGAAATATAATTACAACAGTATATATTTCACTTATATCTTACACAAGGCAACCTAAAAAGATAAACACTGAAAAAAGGTACTTAATGGGAAAAATTTTCCAGCCCATAGGGCACACGTCCCAAGGATTTAACAATATGAAAATACTTATTACAGCAGATTTATAACAGCCATAAATCAGCCCTCTTGGTTTCCATATGTTTGTTAAATCACTTAACAAAATCTACTCACCATTATGTAAAATCAACATGCATAACCAGCTCTATAAACTCTTCAATTATCATGACAACATAAGTTGATGTTAAAATTGGCAACTAGGGCCAAATTCCACCTTGGGACAGCTCATTTGATGGAGATGATGATTGCATTAAATTCCTTTTTTCGAGAGGACCAAAGTTGATCTAAAAGATCATCTCATTCGGACAAGTAGAAGTGTGATTTGGAATTTATGCCCACACATGTGCAAATTGTTCAGGTCGGCCTCAGCGAAATGTAGGCTGTCTCTTCACCCACAATGAATTGTATAAATAGAAGTGACCTCACGAGTCACACCTCATTTGGCATCATCATCACTCACACATTCTCTCTCTTCATCAGATTGGTTCGTACAGCTATTGGGCAGCCTGTCTCTCTCACACATGTGGCAAGAAGGACGAGATTTTCTGGGACGGAATTGCAGAACCGAAATTGCAGAATTTTGGACAGTTTGACCAGCGTTGACCAGCGTGATTTTGACCAGATTTGACTGCAGTTTTTGAGGCAGAATTCCAATTTCCTTAGGCCGTATTGATTGGCACATAAATCGAGGTTTTCTGGGCTGTTTGACCTGCATTGACCGCAGGGTTGACCAAGTTTGACCGCATGTTTTGTGACTGTTTTGGGTTGACTTTAACCACTGCTGGAGGCCAAGTTTGACTGCCTTTGACCGAGCTTCAAAGGAGGTGTTTGACTGTTATTTTGACCAACATTGACTTTCTGGTTAGGGCTGAAGGTTGACTGCAGAATTTGACAGCGCCAATTTGCCTTTGTTTTGGGCTAGTCAATTTGACTTTTGTACTTTCTCTCTCTGCTAAACTTTTGAATAATAATAAGAAGAATTGATCAAAGGGTTTTCCCCACATTGGGGTTTTTCCCTGGCATCTGCCAAATCCGGTGTTCTCTTGTCTTGGCTTGTCTTCTACATCTTGTTTTATGTTCTATCTACATTTACTGTCAATGTGATTAATGGTTAATGCGATTGCTACTGGAAATAATTGGAAACTGTCATTGGGCTACTAAAGGGACATTGAAGTAAATTGTGCTAAGCATAGAACATACCATTGCTAACTAAAATTAACATGGTATCAGAGCCCAAGGGAAGACAAAGCCCCAACAAGAGAGGGAAAAGAAATCACAAAGAAAGATCTGTTGGACAAGGACAAGCCTCAATGGCTTCTACATCTTACTTCAACACTAAGGATAAGCTCAATGATAAATTTGATTATCATGCATGCAAGATGTATTTGGACTTGACTTTGGAAGAATATGATGTTATGGATTATGTGCAAGGAAATGTGGTGGAGCCTCCTTCAAATGCACCAGCTGCTACTAAGACAAAGTATAAGAAAGGTGAGGTCAAAGCTAAGAAGATCATCAAAGACTCCATTCGAGAACAATTGGTTGCTTACATTTCTAATTTGGGAACATCTAAGGAGATGTATAACAAGTTGGTTGGGATGTTCAAAGCAAACCATGCAAACCAAATCCTCTCTCTCAAGAACAATTTGAAGGGCATCAAGATGGATAGAGGGGAGTCTATCCAATCCTACTTCATGAGGATTACCGAAATCAAGAATGATCTTCTATCTATTGGAGAAGTTGTCTCTGACAAGGAGCTCACTCTTATTTTCCCTTGGAGGTCTCCCATGAGCATGGGATGTGTTTAATACCACTATTCATAACAATGATAGGATTCTTGGTTTCGACGAATTATTGACTAGATGCACTCAAGAAGAGACGAGGATGATGGAGAGAGACAAGCCTTGATATGAAAATGAGCCCACTGCATTCTTCGCTCATGCTAAGAGGAAGAGTAATGTTGGTACAAAGAGACAAGATCAAGGATTCAAGCTAGGATTCAAACAAGGAAGAAAAAGAAGATGCTACAATTGTAACAGGTTTGGCCACTATGCGAGAGAGTGTCCTCATAAGAAGGATACACCACGGGATGATGACAACAACAACTATCGCAATAATTTCAAAGGAAATGGCAATCAAAGGAACAACGGGTTCATGAGCAAAGGAAAGAGGAATGCTCCTGCTACTCGATATGGAAATGATCGATCTCCCAAAAGGTGGAGAAACTCCAGGTATGAGGAAACTAATGTTGTAGAAAAGCAAAAGGAATTTTATCTTACTTATGCCCTCACTACTGCATCTCCTCCAGACACTTTGGATAATTGGTTGATTGATAGTGGTGCCTGAAGGCACTTCACTAGGTACAAGGAGGACCTCTTTAATTTGATTGAAAATAAAACTAATTTGGGAATCATACTTGGAGACAATGCCACCTACCCCATGAAAGGGATAGGGATTGTCACTCTTCACTTAAATCAAGGTCAAATCCTTCATCTACAAGAAGTATTGTATGTACTTGATTTGAAAAAGAACTTGGTATCTATTTCCGCAATGGAAGATAAAGGCTTCAAGGTAACATTCGTTGATGGGAAGGTACGTGTTTGGCAAAGGAACCTGAAAGATGCATTTACACTTGGATTTAGGGTTGAAGGTCTCTATCAGGTTGGAAGAAGTCCTTTGGGAGCTATGACTTGCGATACTTCTTTTCAATCCGAATTATGGCACCTTCATTACAAAGCCTTAACTGATGTAAGGAAGATGGTCACAGGTATGCCCAAATTCAACATAGATCATGAAGGTGTTTGTCAGGGTTGTGCAGCTGCAAAACATACAAGGGGACCATTCCCTTCAAGTGATAGTCAAACTACCGACATTGTTCAATTGATCCATTCTAATCTAACTGGTATGTTGCTCGTAACATCATTGAGAGTATACTTGTACTATGCAATTTTTGTGGATGACTTTTCTCGCAAAACATGGATCTATTTCTTGAAGAAGAAGGACAAAGTGTTCAAATGGATCTGCTCTTTGAAAGCCTTGGTTGAAAACCAAATAGGGAAGAAGATCAAAATATTGAGAACCGATAATGGAACCGAATATGAATCAAATGAATTTAATGACTATTGTCGAGAAGTTGGCATTAAGAGGGAGACCACTACTGCATATACTCTTGAGAAAAATGCAGTTGCCAAAAGGAAGAATCGAACAATCATAGAAGCTACCCATGCAAGGCCTACTGAAGTTCTTATGGGGAGAAGCTGCCAACACTGTCGTATGTGTTCAAAATAGATGCCCACATCAAGCATTGGACTTCAAGACACCCGAAGAAGTTTTCACCAGTAAGAAACTTGATGTTTCTTATTTTAGAATTTTTGGTTGTCTTGTGCATTTTCATGTGCCGAAAGATGTATTTACACTTGGATTTAGGGTTGAAGGTCTCTATGAGGTTGGAAGAAGTCCTTTGGGAGCTATGACTTGTGATACTTCTTTTCAATCCGAATTATCGCACTGAAGATTTGCTCGCCTTCATTACAAAGCCTTACCTGATGTAAGGAAGATGGTCACAGGTATGCCCGAATTCAACATAGATCATGAAGGTGTTTGTCAGGGTTGTGCAGTTGCAAAACATACAAGGGGACCATTCCCTTCAAGTGAGAGTCAAACTACCGACATTCTTCAATTGATCCTTTCTGATCTAACTGGTATGTTGCTCGTAACATTATTGGGAGTATACTTGTACTATGCAATTTTTGTGGATGACTTTTCTCGCAAAACATGGATATATTTCTTGAAGAAGAAGGACAAAGTGTTCAAATGGATCCACTCTTTGAAAGCCTTGGTTGAAAATCAAACAGGGAAGAAGATCAAAATATTGAGGACCGATAATGGAACCAAATATGAATCAAATGAATTTAATGACTATTGTCCAGAAGTTGGCATTAAGAGAGAGACCACTACTGCATATACTCTTGAGTAAAATGCAGTTGCCAAAAGGAAGAATCAAACAATCATAGAAGCTACCCGTGCTATGATTGATGACCAAGGCTTACCGAAGTTCTTATGGGGAGAAGCTGTCAACACTGTCGTATATGTTCAAAATAGATGCCCACATCAAGCATTGGACTTCAAGACACCCGAAGAAGTTTTCACCAGTAAGAAACTTGATGTTTCTCGTTTTAGAATTTTTGGTTGTCTTGTGTATTTCATGTGCCGAAAGAGAAAAGAAACAAGCTAGATGCATCTGGGAAGAAAGGAACATTTGTGGGCTATAGTGAAACTTCAAAGGCATATAGAATCTATGTGTCTGGTCAAAGAGAAGTTGAAATAAGTCATGATGTCACGTTTGATGACAATTTTGCCCTTGGGAAAGTCAAATATCTTCCTATCCCAAGGAAGGACAATGATGATGATGCAAAAAAGCAAGATGAATCTCCCACTGATGAACTGATGCCTGATGTTGAAGGCCCGATGGATCCCATTGATCCACCTCCTAGTGAGCCCTCTACCTCAAGGAAACAACCTTTGTGGCTCAAAGATACTCTCGGAGATTTTGAAAGACATGTTGCACCAAGGGAGACATTTTGTGAAAGCAAGAAGCCAAACAGGTACCAAGGATACTTAGTTGTTATGAGAAGTAAGTACATCGTTCAATCTGAGCCATGTTCGTTCAAAGTGTTGATTTTTTGTAGCATCAGAAGTGCTCTAAGTCTCAAAATTGGCGGAGAGGCTTAAGCACTGGTATTCCAAAGAACCCAGAAACCATTTGTGAAAATTCCACTTGGAAAATGTTTTATTTTAAAAATTAATTATTTCAATGGGGACCCTAAGTCTAAACTTAGGGAAATTAAATAATTAAAGGGTATTAATAAAACAGTGTGTGAATGATCTAGAAAAAGCAAAGATCAAGTCAAGTTATAATCTTAGCTATTGATTAGAGATCTAATCTGGATCATTGATATCTCAACGAGAAGACTATAAATGAAGGCTTCAGGGCCATTTTGAAAGATACATCGAGTGAATCAAGTGATCGAATTCTTCTGACGGAGCAGTGCTCGGACAAGACAGTTATTGGTTGGAGGACCTTCTCCGAGACCAAGAATACTAAGCAGAGAGGCAGCAGAACCAATAGAGGAAGCAACGCAGCCTCCAAGGAGTGTGACACAACACTCAGAAGGGGTTATGCAAGCCCACGCAGAAGCAGCACAGTGTTTTCGAGACATAGTCAGAGATTTGCAGGGAGATCGGGGTTCTAAGCTGGGAGGGTTGGAACTCAACTTTCCGAGGAGCAGATTGATCCCAGAGAGGAGGTGACGCAGTCCACAGAGGTCCCCACACAAGCCTACGCAGCTATTGCGTAGAGGCAACGCAGAAGGTGTTGGGGTTTGGCCAGTTCATCTACCGGATCAGCCAAGACTTGCAATGTGAGGTAAACTCACAATATTTTTGTCTGCCGTGATTTCTCTGTACTGGATAGCCAACAAGGCATCCAAAGATTGTATTCAGAAACTGCTTCTTAAAAATATAAACCCTCAAATCTGCTGCACTGGTTTTCCCGCATTGGGTTTTTCTGGGGACTTAGTCCAAAATAAAGGTGTCCTATGTGTGATTTGTTCTTTGCTCAGTTTCCTTGTTTCAGAATCATAAAGTATTAAGTGTATGTTGCTTCAGTTATTTACTTCAATAATTCATGAACAAATCTGAATTAATTCTGTAATGTAATTTACAAAATAGGAGAAGTAAATTCAGCTGGTTGCAGTAGGATTCCTGAGATTGTTAGATCTAGGAATTTTCACATGGTATTAGAGCGTTTGATATGAAACAAGAAGAAAAGATCTAGCACTGAAGTGAAGGTAGAAGTGTTGCAGCAGCAGCAGATCGAATCCCCAAAGGGATTTCACAATTCTAGTCAGGAAGGTTAAATCTTTGAAGTTGTCTCTCTCTGAGTGCGTTGACAGAGAGGTAAGACTTCCGAATCGAGATCTTGCCGAGGCAGAGAGAGAAGCACAGAGCCTTCACGCAAAGCAAAAGGGAGGCAGTTTTTCTGCAAGCAGTTGCTGGGCAGAAAAGCATCAGGAGAAGAAGAAGAGCACATATTGGGGAATTCTTGCTCAGTAAGTTCCCTGTCAAGGAATTCAACATTTTTCCAAGATCTGAGCAGCAGATTTGGACAAAAGATCTACGAGCTCCACAAGGAGTGTGTAAGGCTGCCTATTGCTGCACAATGGGGAAAGAAGAGGAGCAATTCGACAGTTTTTGGTTGAGATGGCATCTCATGGTCTTAGAGATCAGGATCGGTTGGAGGGATCCTCCAACTACGTGATCTGGAAGGAAAGGATCAAATTCCTTCTGGACGAATATGATCTCAAGACATTCGTGGACAACGTGGTTGTTGTGGCTACAAATCTGGATTAGAACAAAAAGTACAAGTCCGATATGGCAAAGGCCAAGAGACTTATCCTTGATGGTGTCAAGGATCATATAGTCTCACACATAGCTGGCAAGAACACAACCAGGGAGATATGGGAGGCCTTGTCCCTGCTATACAAAGGAACTTCCGAGCAACAGAAGATGTACTTAGAGCAGAAGCTCTAGGTGATCCAGATGCAGAAGGGGGAGCACATTGCTCCATTCTTAACAAGACTTCAGGAAATTCGTGATCAATTGGTAGTCGTGGGATCCACCCCAACTGCTACAACAATAGTGAGGTTGGCCCTTAATGCAGTCACCGATGAGTGGCAAGTTTTTGTCCAAAGTGTCTTGGGCAAGGCAACGCTTCCTAGTTAGGAGCAGATGTGGGCAACACCTCAAGAGGAGGAGTTGAGAAGAGATATGGTCAAGTGCAAACTTGACATTAGCAGAGGGAGCGGATCGAAGAATTCGGAGGAGGAGGAGAACGCAGCCCTCGCATCAAAGGGGCAGCAAGAGCAACGGAAACAGAAGAGGGATGTTTCGAAAGTGAAGTGTTTCAAATGTGGCGAGATGGGCTACTTTGCATCATATTGTCCTTGGAAGAAAAAGGGCAAGAATGAAAAACAGGATCCTAAAGTTGCAACCGCGAAGATCGAGCAGGATGTGTTCGCCATGAGTGCCCACACATCTCTAGGAGGGAGATGGGGTGACATAAAACTGTATTTCACCTTGAACTTCAGATGGACAGGATCCTTGAGGAGCCCACCTCTTAGATCACAACCTTGCTGCGGGTGCCCATGATTAGCACTAGCGGGATGGAGCAGTTTTTTGTCGGAGCCAAGAAGTGATGGAGTAACAGTTGCAGTAGGTAGCAGTGCAATCTCCTGAGCAGAGCAGAGCAGAGTTGCAACAGCGTAGTGCACAGCAGCAGCAGCGTAGTGCACAGCAACAACAGCTCAGTGCATCAAAGGGACAGCGCAGTAGCTATCAGCAGTCAGTGTCTTCATCATCGAGGTGCATCCACTGAACACTTGTTCAGTTTTTGGGTGATTTCAATTGCTTCTCTCAACAATTGAGTTGCAGTGCAGATGCAGTACAGATGCAGTGTTAGCAGTGGCAGTGCAAGCGGCATAGTAGATGCAACACTTGAGAGGGAGTTGTACTATGGATGTAGCAGTGGTAGTGGCAGTGTCATGGGCAGCAATACAGTTGTAACAACGCAGTGGTTGGTGGACAACTTTTCAGACATCAGCAGCACAGCGGATGCTTCGAGGTCAGAGCAGTATGCAACAGGCATGTTGTTAGAGCACTTTGCTCGCTAAGAGGGAGTGTTGATTTTTGGTAGCATCGGAAGTGCTCTCAGTCTCAAAATTGATAGAGGCTTAGGCACTGGTATTCCAAAGAACCCAAAAACCGTTTGTGAAAATTCCACTTGGAATATGTTTTATTGTAAAAATTAATTATTTTAATGGGGACCCTCAGTCTAAACTTAAGAAAATTAAATAATTAAAGGGTATTAATAAAACAAAGTGTGAATGATCTAGAAAATGTGAAGATCAAGTCAAGTTATAATCTTAGCCATTGATTGGAGATCTAATCTCGGTCATTGATATCTCAACGAGAAGACTATAAAGGAAGGCTTGAGGGCCATTTGAAAAGATACACCAAGTGAATCAAGTGATCGAATTCTTCTGACGCAGCAGTGCTCAAACGAAGATCAGATCTAAGTGATTCCAGCGCAGTGAGGAGTAGAGACAATTATTGGTAGGAGGATCTTCTCTGGGACCAAGAATACTGAGCAGAGAGGTAGCAAAACCAACGGAGGAAGCAGCGCAACCTCCAGGGAGTGTGATGCAGCACCCCAAAGGGGTGACGTAGGCCTATGCAGAGGCAGCGCAATGTTTTCGAGAGATAATTTGAGATTTGCTGGGAGATCGGTGTTTTGAGCCAGGAGAGTTAGAACTCGACTTTCCGAGGAGCAAATCGATCCCCGAGAGGAGGTGACGCAGTCCACAGAGGTCCCCACGCAAGCCTACGCAGCTACTATGTAGAGGTAGCGCGGAGGGTGATGGAGTTTCACCAGTTCAACTGTCGGATCAGTCGGGACTTGCAGTGTCAAGTAAACTCACAATATTTTTTCCTGTTGTGATTTCTCTGTACTAGATATCCAACAAGGCATCCAGAGATTGTATTCAGAAACTGTTGCTTAATAATATAAACCCTCAAATCTGTTGCACCAGTTTTCCCGCATTGGGTTTTTCCGGGGACTTAGTCCAAAATATAGGTGTCCTATGTGTGATTTGTTCTTTGCTCAGTTTTCTTGTTTTAGAATAAAAAAGTATTAAGTGTAGGTTGCTTCAGTAATTTGCTTCATTAATTCATGAAGAAATTTGAATTAA